>JACEEZ010021936.1:127500-132500 GCA_016584305.1 Chionoecetes opilio
AGGGTTACGGCCCCTCTCTTTATCTGGATAGAAGCTGGAGGGTTTCTATCGGTTCACGGTTTAGTAAACAGTCTGTTGCGCCGAGGCCTCGGTCGTAACAGTGGCGACCTTGCCAGGGTACTTAAAGTGTGCTGCTGCGTTAACACTGTCTTGAAGTGTAAAACGTTTTGTGTTGTTTTGTATTGGCTTGTGTACGTCAGTTGAATGCAGCCTAGTCCACTATGCCGTCCCCTGCACTTGGTTCACGGAGAGAGTTCCTGACGTAATATTTCCTGTCTGCAGGGTCTCCCGAGCACGTGTCGTTACCGCCTGTCCCACCACACAGTCCGCTCCTTCGTCTGGCCGGTGGCCGTGGTGACAACCCCGGTATAATGCACTTCACGCCTGTATACCAAGGAGGGTTGTCGACGGAGGCTCTGTTGCAGCTGGAGTTGAGGAAGTTGGAGGCAGAGGAGAGAAAAACGGAAAGGCAGTGGCAGTCTGAGGAAGCGGAGAGACAGAGGCAGTATTAGCTGGAAAAGTCTCGCTTGGAGTTCACTGCCGCCACTCGTATGTCGCCATCAGGTGCCGACGCGGGAAGACACTGCCGAGATGAGGCTCGCTAGAAGTCTCAAGCTAGTTCCGGCTTTTGACGAGGGAAAGGTGACAGAGTGGTTTAGGAGGTTTGAAAAGAAGGCTCGAGAGTTTGAGTGGCCTCGTGAACGGTTGGACTGGTAGCTAATGTGTTGCAGGGAAAAGCCCTGGAGGCGTATGATCGCATGGACGTGGATGACCTGGTGGATTATGATGAATTCAAGAAATCCATCCTCAAGGTGTACGAACTTCGGCCAGAAGCATACAGGCTGCAGTTCAGAGGTGGTCGGAAAAGTCCGGCAGACACCTACGTGGCCAGTGCTAGGTATCTGGAGGTGACTCTTGGCAAGTGACTAATGAGTGAGAATGTGGACTCCTTCAAAGACCAACATAGCTGACAAGGACATAGGTGCCAAGATTAGGGAAAAACGCGTTAAGTGTTTGAAGGAGGCGGCAACGTGGGCCGATGACAGAGTCTTAGCTCTACGAGGGTCGGGGCCCAAGGTTGGTAGTACTACTCCGTACTCGCGGGAGAGGACTGCTGGAGGGGCAGCCTCTGTAAATAAGACCGCCTGTCAACATAAGGAAAGTAAGGACGGAGAGAAGCTTAGGAGGCCTTCATCTACTCCTAAGGTAACCTGCTTCTATTGTAAGCAGACAGGTCACATCATGATGAACTGTTCTAAGTGGAAGGCCACTCAGTCTGCCAAGCCAGTGCCCATGATTGTTGGGTCCAGCCAAGGGGGCGGGAGAGGGTTGGAGGATGACAAGGGTGGCGCTGTGGCCTCAGGTACACTGGGGAGTAGCCAGGAAGGCACTCAACCGGTAGAGGCCAGTGACGTGTCTTCCCTGTTAACGTCGCCCCCAGATAAGCTCTCTCAGAAGTCGCCCCTGGACTGGTGTAAGCCCTTCACGTGTCAAGGCACGGTAATGATTGAGGGTTCCTGTTATCCAGTCACGGTGTTTCGAGACACTGGTGCACAACAGTCAGTGTGCATGAATGTGACCGGAAGAGACGTTAGCACAGGGTGTTACGTGTTCTGTCGGGGGATGAACTCGATGGAGTACTATGATTGTGTGCCTGTGGAGCTGGCTCGTCCTATTGTGACAGCTGCAGCTCACGTGGCTGTCGTGGATGTTCTGCCAGTGAACGGGGTAGATTTCCTGCTGGGAAATGACTTGGCGGGAGCTAGGGTATTTCCTTCACCTACGCCCCCCATCGCGGTCCCAGAGGAGACCTTTGAGGCCTCGGCTGGTGTTAAGAACGGTTGCGGGGTAGTGGAGGCCTCACTCCCCGTGTGTGCCGTCACGAGGTCAACCTTCTACGTGCGGACAGGAGCATGGTTCGCACACTCAGAAGGTGTCCTCCTCTCGCTGATGGCGAGTCAGAGTGAGGACGACCGCAGGTTCGCCGTGACCCAGATTTTGAAGCTGAGGGCTGGCGAGAAGTATGGGGACACCAGTGTAAGACCTCGCATCACACCCAAGCTGAACCTGTCAGCCACCAGCTTGCAGACACTGATCAGCTGGCAGCCTGGCCAGGTGCACGAGCCGGCATTCACCTGTTCACTGTCCGGGGATCAGATCCAGGAGATCCTGGTCAAGCCGTACGAGGTTCCGGAGTTCTCTATCCACACTCAGAGCACCGAAAGAGTCGTGAAGCAGGTGACAGAGGCTGCGGCAGCAGTGGTGGGGCAGCAGGCCAGAGACGGGTTCATCCGGGCTCGGGCCCACCATCGGGAGACCATGCCCTGCTTCAGGTCTAAGAAGGACATAATGGACACGTTCTAGGCCAACGTAGAGGCTGTGACACTGTGATGTAGTGCCTGATGAACCAACTGATCAGAAAGAGCTTACCACGCTAGTCATTTGGAACTCATATTGGTGCATGATGCAATACACAGGACCAACCGGACACTGCGTACTCATTTAAGCATTATTCGATAAGGGTGCAATATAAAAGTGCGATTTTGCATAGTAAGAATTGCTCAAATGCAAAAATGGAAATAGATAAAATCGTCTTAGAATTCCATTTTACATAGGAAATTGGCATGCCAAAGATGAGAAAAAGATTTTTTGTTATTCGGCGTACCCTAATATATATATATATATATATATATATATATATATATATTATAATATATATATATATATATATATATATATATATATATATATATATATATATATATATATATATATATATATATATATATAATATATTAACTTAAGACCTTTACTAAAATTTTCATAATATTTGAACTTTTAATGATACAAAGGTTATAGGGCCTAGGCAGAGCCTCCACGTAAACATACATAACTGAATTTTTACACGACAATACGTTTTTCATAACTGGTAGCGTTAGGGACGCGAAGTTACGCAACTACACCTAGAATCACAGACAGACTGATGCGTCCCCATCTCGCTGATTGGAGCTGGCCGTGGTGTAGGGTTGCCAGACTTTCTAACATACAAAAAGGACAGAATCCCCATGGGAAAGGTTGTCATTCTTGTAACTTATTATTATTGCACATACCTAACATTGGAATCGCAGATACATTAATGTTTTTAAATAGGACAAATTAATATATTAATATGAGTGCTCGCGGGCCATAATAAATTAACCCGCGAGCCAGTAGCTGGACCACCTTGTTCTAAGCAGTGCTTGAGAAAACAACACAAAATAAATGGCTCAAATCAAGCCCCCTCCTCCCCTCAAAAAAAAGGGTCCAGCTAACGGCCACAACACTAATGGCATTACCTCGGCAGAAGTGATCACCATACGAGTGTCTTAGAGCAGTGCTATTCAACCTGGGTGGACGGTCCACCTAAAGGTGGACGAGACTGAGTGAGGGGTGGACGGCTGTCTTGGGGTGGACAGGTGGGTGGACGAGATCATGCCCACGTGTCGGTATAGATAAGGGAAAATAAATCTATGGCATATAACTAGGTAAAGCTGGGGATATTTTTACAAGTATAGATGTATATGATAGTATAAGTGGATTCAAATTGAAGGTGGAAAAAATTAAAAGCAATGTACGTAAGAGGTGTTGTTCTGAATTTGAAGTCTTTGATACCTATATGAGAGACAGTGGCTGGGCACATGGTATGCAGACAGCAAAGCAGACACTGGAGGTACGAATGTCCCCCTGGATTACCAGACACCTGACTTTGATGCAAGAAAATCTTCACTTCTATTTCCAAGACACCTCAGACCTCCAACATATGGAAGCTTCATCAATTATCAGATGATGGAACTGATCATTCTGATGCCCTATTGGAGCTTCCAGTGGATTTCTATTAAAAAACAGCTTGCAAAACATTTGGCATCCTGTGCATTGCATTGCTGGGTTGTCCTGCTTAATAGTCAGGACTACAAGGAATAAGCTGAGAAGGCAACAACCATGTTTGTGCAGATGCCAACATCATGTCTGTGTCAGCAAACCTTAGTTTTAATCAAGGCATAGAAAAGGAATGTCATTCTGAATTTGGATCCTCTTATGCGGGTTGCACTTGAACATTGTCTGATGCCTCGATTTATGCTGATAGCAGACAAATTGCAACAGCAGTCAAGCCACTGATTTTTTTTGGTAATTCCGAAGTTATGTTTAATTTGTTCTTGTATATGTATAATTTTAGACTGCATGTGTACATTACAGAAGAATATGTAAACTGTAAATTCAAAATGAGAGTGAAGCTGCCTTTTCCTACCTATATATTTTGTAGAATGATATAATTAGATTTTAAATGTCAGAGCCGTGATATTTTAACGAGAAAAAAATAGTGGTGGCCAGCTCTTGCCAAATCACTACTAGGGGTGGACGACATAAATAAAGGTTGAAGAGCACTGTCTTAGAGTATTGATTTACCGATACACATAATACGAGCCTGTGATTCACACACCACAGCTTTACTGAGATGACACTCATTAACTATTTGGCATGGAATGAAAACTCTCTTGGCTTTTTTAATTCTCTTGGGCGTTTATGTATGCCATAGTTTACATAAGCGTATACTATTTCATGGCCTTGAAATACACGAAGGTATTGTGGCCCAGAACGCTGATGTCTATATGCATCAATAAACATATTGAGGAATTGGATCATCCTACGGACATGAAAAGCAAAACACAAATGACTGCAAACATCACTATTTATGTCTAGTTTTGTTCTGCCTATACCTGCCTTCATGTTCCCCCCCCTCCCCGCTCTCTCTCTCTCTCTCTCTCTCTCTCTCTCTCTCTCTCTCTCTCTCTCTCTCTCTCTCTCTCTCTCTCTCTCTCTCTCTCTCTTTCTTCATATATACAAACAAACAAAGAAACACACGCACACACACACACACACAAAGAAACACAAACACACACACACACAAACACACACACACACACACACACACACACACACACACACACACACGCACACACACA
>JACEEZ010021937.1:7500-25060 GCA_016584305.1 Chionoecetes opilio
AAGAGTTTAAAATGAAAACATTGGTGAAACCTATTTCTGCTGATTTTACCCATATTTTTTCATGAATTGCATCTGGTTCTCAAAAACTGGACGTGATAGAGTTAATTGAACATCAGATTCGAGTTCAGCAGGGTCGATTTACCTATAATCAGCTTCATTTAGTCCAGAACCATATCTTCAATTTTTTTTTGTCGACCAGTGTAATTTGCAGGGGATAATAAATTCTGAGGAAGAACTAATACAAATTTATAACCTGGCTAATAAAGAGTGCAGGAAGGCCAGTCTCCCCTTACAGAGTTGGAATACTAATTCTCTAAGGCTAGAAGGGATAATCAGGAAGGATTTCCTTAATTATACGCCACCAGAGGTCCAATCAGTGTTAGGATTATGGTGGAATATAAAAACTGATGAACTAAGATTAAAGTGTCCAGATTTTTCTGATGTAGTCCTAACAAAGAGAACACTCTTAAGTCAGGCCAGCCAAGTATTTGACCCCTTGGGCATAGTGAGCCCAATAACTATAAGGGGTAATGTCTAATACAAAAGGCCTGGGGAGAACACCTCGATTGGGATACCCCCCTTGATGGGAAATATACAACAGAATGGGAGACTATAAAATCTGAGTTCAATAAGATAAATGAAATTCACATAAGTAGGCGAATAAATACTAATGGGCGACAACCCCAGCAACTACACATATTTTGTGATGCTTCAAAAAATGCATACGGTGCAGTAGCTTATCTTAAAGCAGGAGAGGAATGTAATTTAATTATGTCTAAGGCTCGGGTTGCCCCAATTAAGCCTAGAACCTTGCCTCAAATGGAGCTGACTGCATTAGAATTAGGCACTAAATTAGCACAATATATAAGTAATTTATTACAAATTGGTGAAGTATACATGTGGACCGATAGTGAAATCTGCCTGAACTGGTTAGTGAAACATAACACAAAAATCCCTTATGTCAGGAATCGTGTTGGTAAGATAAATGATTTAGGTTCCACATTTCACTATAATCATGTTGCTACCAAGGAAAACCCAGCTGATATTTTGTCCAGAAGAACAACTATCCTCAAAATTAAATACAGGATTATGGTTTAAAGGTCCTACCTGGCTGAAAAATAGTAATGAATGGCGTAATCAAAAAGTCTATAGTAAGTCAGACATATCAGAAGATATAATTATGGAACCTATATTGATCCCTGATCCTGTTATGGATATAAAAAGGTTTTCCTTATTAAGCAAACTATGAAAACTACTATATTGGTCTTCAAATTCATAAAGTGGGATAGTTCTGATCCTTTGAAGTTGTGTGTTAGAACAATACAAAGCAGGAATTTCCTGGGAATATCAGCTCTTAGCCTCGGCCAGCCCCCGTAGAACCAACTTATCAAATCATTAGTCTGTACCTAGATATAATGAGGGCATCATTAGGTGTCGAGGAAGAATTTGGAATGCTGATCTTCCCGATAAAACCTGCAATACCATGCTAATTCCCAAACGTCATCATCTTACTAAATTGCTAGTGGATGAATCTCATGGGAACTCGTTACATGGCGGAATGGCTGACACATTAGCCTATCTCAGGAGGGAATTTTGGATACCGCAGGGTAGACAGGCAGTTAAATACTACCTCAAATCTTGTATCAAATGCAAGAGATATGAGGGAAGACTAGTCACCTATCCCAGGCCCCCTCAACTCCCCATGGATCGAGTACAATTATTAAAACCATTTGAGGTAGCTGGTGTCGACTATACTGGGGCAATAATAATTACAGGAGATAATGCTCCCCCCAAGAAAGTATATGTCTGCTTATTTACTTGCACCTCTACAAGGGCTGTTCATTTAGAAATAGCTGATGATTTAAGTGCCGAAACCTTTATTCAAGTGTTCCGGCGGTTTGTGGCTCGGCGGTCGTGTCCTCAGCGATTGATTAGCGATAATGCTACTAACTTCGTAGGAGCCTCCCCCATATTGTTAGAAATATTAAATCATCCATCAATACCAGCGGTGGCCTTGACTGTCTTACCCAGCATCCATGGGGCCAAGGTACTGGCCAGAAGCGCTGCCGTCTGTGCCGCAGGGCAACAGTATCGCCAGCTGGTGCAGACATCGAGGCAGGCAGCCTGGCACAAACAAGCCACAAACAACAACGACCCATTACGCCCCGCCCAGCAGCTGTCTCGAGCCAAGTAGGTCGTCCTACACCGACTTCGGCTTGGCTACTTGACCCTGGAGGAGCTGAGGGACGTGTTTGAGGAGCGGCCGTGTGAGCACTGTCCTCATATGACCCCCCATCCCCTGACCTACTACCTGCTTTCCTACCCCGCTACAAAGCGGCTCAGACAGCGCGTCGGCCCGCTGGAGAACGCGGCCGCCCTCGTGCGGCAGGTTCAGAACTGCTGGAGGTGGCGGTTCCACCCCACCCCCCCGATGAACACTAAGGAGCGGGAGTGATTTCACTCCCCGCCCACCTGTGAACTGACTGTGGCTGCGGCTACAGCGGAGGGCTGATGCCCACTCATTTATTACTGCTTTTTATGTATATATGTATGTGTATGTATGTGTATGTGTATGTATGTGCATATGTATATGCATATGCATATATATTATGTAATAGATGTAATAAAAAAATAAAAATATAAGTACAAACCTCTAGAGTTTAAGGAAATGCTCATGGACCTTTACTAACCCTAGAGCTCCTTGGCAAAATGGTTTCACAGAGAGAATGATTGGCATAGTTAAGTCTTGTCTTAGGAAAACTCTCCACAAGACAAAGATAGGTCTAGAAGACCTGAAAACTATAGTGACTGAGATTGAGACCCGTATCAATAACCGACCCTTAACCTACTTAGATGATTCATCAGTAAATATAGAAGCTCCTACTCCCGCACATTTAATTTATGGGAGAAGACTGGAACCCTTCCTTTAATAATGCAGGGGAAGATATACAAGATCCTACGATATATGACTCGGCTCAACATCTCCGGGAATGTTATCACACCTTAAGTAAAATTTTTAAGGTCATGGGATAAGCATTGGAGTGCAGATTATTTACTGAGTCTAAGGGAAAAGTTTAATGGGGCTCAACAGCCAAAAAATTAAAGTCCAATTAAAGTAGGAGATATAGTAATTAGGGTACGCCGTATAACAAAAATTCTTTTGCTCAACTTTGGCATGCCAATTTCCTATGTAAAATAGAATTCTAAGACGATTTTATCTCATTCCATTTTTGCATTTGAGCAATTCTTACTATGCAAAATCACACTTTTATATTGCACCCTTATCGCATAATGCTTAAATGAGTACGCAGTGTCCGGTTGGTCCTGTGTATTGCATCATGCACCAATATGAGTTCCAAATGACTAGCGTGGTAAGTTCTTTCTGATCAGTTGGTTCATCAGCACTACATCACAGTGTCACAGCCTCTACGTTGGCCTAGAACGTGTCCTCATGTCCTTCTTAGACCTGAAAGCAGGGCATGGTCTCCCGTGGTGGGCCCGAGCCCGGATGAACCCGTCTCTGGCCTGCTGCCCCACCACTGCTGCCGCAGCCTCTGTCACCTGCTTCACGACTCTTTCGGTGCTCTGAGTGTGAATAGAGAACTCCGAACCTCGTACGGCTTGACCAGGATCTCCTGGATCTGATCCCGACAGTGAACAGGTGAATGCCGGCTCGTGCACGTCGCCAGGCTGCCAGCTGATCAAGTGTCTGCAAGCTGGTGGCTGACAAGTTCAGCTTGGGTGTGATGCGAGGTCTTACACTGGTGTCCCCATACTCCTCGCCAGTCCTCAGCTTCAAAATCTCGGTCACGGCGAACCTGCAGTCGTCCTCACTCTGACTCGCCATCAGCGAGAGGAGGACACATTCTGAGTGTGCGAACCATGCTCCTGTCCGCACGTAGAAGGTCACAGCTGTTTGGACCTTCTTGGGCTGCGACCTCATCACTCTGAGCTGCGTGAGGATGTGCTTGGGGCCGTCCTCTAGTCTGTGGTGAACCTTGATGTCGTAGTAGAGTTTGAAGTACACCTGCAGGCAGTACTTGACTAGGATTTCCAGGGTGTTCAGTTCTTTGCCAGTCAGTTCATGCTTTCTGGTCCACATGTACACGAGCGACTGGGCTGTGGTGAGCCATCTGGAGTGGGACACCTTGCCCCACTTGACCCACTAGCATTGCATAGCCTAACATATCCACTTTCCCAGTATATCTATCCTGATGGATTGAAAACACAACACAGTGATGACGCATTTTCAATTTTAAGCATGAATATTAGAAGTCTCCCAAGTAACCTGCAGATGTTTATTGACCAATGCTTGAATAATTGTAGTGTAAAGTTTGATGTTATGGGATTCTCTGAAACAAGACTGGATAATGATTTAGTTTCTTTGTATGATATGCCAGGATATAACTTGTATGCAATGAATAGGGACAGAAATGGTGGAGGGGTGTGCATGTATGTAGCTAATATCTTTAATTCATGTGTGTTACCTGACTGCTGTATGATAGAGAAACATTTTGAATGCGTCTGTGTAGAAATAAGTTGCAGTGAAAAGGAGACTAATTTTATAGCTTCTGTATACAGACCACCTAAGGGAAACATCTCTGAATTTCTCAATGCTATTGATCTTTTGTTTGATTTCATTGAAGTTAAAGTTTACTTATGTTTTTTTGGGGGGGACTGGAATCTGGATCTACTTAAATTAAGTGATCCTGGTGTAATGGATTTCATGAATGTAATGTACTCCCATGGATGTTATCCCCTAACAACGAAACCTACTAGAGTAACTGACAATAGTGCTACATTAATATGGGCCTCCTATCCGGAGAAAAATGTAAAAAACTGTATTCTATACACGGACTTAACGGATCATGTTCCAGTTTACTCACAATTTGTTCGAAAATTTAATTATGAAATCCACAGCTATATACAAAAGAGGTGCCTGTCTGAGATAAACATCAACAAATTTTTAAGGGTGACAGCAAATACAAATTGGATACAGATCTTAGATATTAATGATCCAAATGAGGCATTTGATAATTCTATAGTTCTATACAATGAAAACTTCCAAATATGCTTTCCACTAAGTAAGGTTAAGATTAATAATAAACATATTAAAAGTCCTCATATTACTTCGGGTTTACGAAACAGTATCCGAGAAAAGCACAGACTGGAAAGATTGGCTGCCAAATGGCCTTTAACATATGGACTTCGATATAGAAAATACAGGAACAAGCTCGTAACCCTTCTGCGTGTTGCCAAAAATAATTATCATAAAGATCAGTTAAAACTTAGACAAGGAAATGTTAAATCAACATGGACCGTTATAAACAACTTGATGGGCAGGAAAAATGGCAGACCCCAGTAATGAAATAAAACTGAAAAATGACATTGATCTTGCTGCAAATATTTTCAATAATCACTTTTTGAATATACCAGAAAATCTAAATCATCCCAATGACATTCAATTAAATTCTCACAAGCAATATTTTAATAATCCTGCAGAAATGTCATTGTATTTGTATCCAGTTACCAAAGAGGAAGTTCAACAGCACCTTAAGTCTCTGAAAAACACAGCAGCAGGCTATGATGACATCCCCCCAAGTCTCCTCCGACACACAGCTCAGTACATTGATGTCCCACTTACTCATGTCATTAACCAGTGTTTTAAAGAAGGATGTTTCCCAGATAAACTAAAAACAGCAAAAGTAATTCCCATCCATAAATCAGGCGATAAAGGAGATGAAAACAATTATCGACCAATATCTATTTTACCATCAATAAGTAAATTGTTTGAAAAATCTCTTGTAAAAAGATTTAGTGGATTTTTGGAAAATTTTAAATTGTTATCTGAATATCAGTTTGGCTTTCGCAAAAACAAATCAACGGAAAAAGCAATAGCAAAGTTCACAAGTGAAGTGTATAACTGTCTGGAAAGGAAATTTCATGTTGTAGGAATATTTCTAGACTTGTCTAAAGCTTTCGACTCACTTATCATAAAATATTATTAGATAAACTTGAAAATTTGGGAATAAGAGGTGTACCACTTAAACTATTCACTAGCTACTTGACAGACAGGAAACAAGCATGTTTTGTAACAACAATATATCCACGCTGAAAATTACCAATAGGGAGTGCCTCAGGATCAATTTTGGGGCCTTTACTATTCTTGGTATATATTAATGATATTTGTAATGCCAGTTATAACTTCAGCTATGCTATCTTTGCAGACGACACAAATCTTCTCTTAAAAGATAGGGCATTAGATCAGTTACATGTTAAAGTTAATAGTGAAATAGAGAATATATCGAAATGGGTTTTAGCTAATAAACTACTGTAAACATAAGAAAAACTAATTATATACTCCTTCAAAATCGTTCTGTTGCTAATATTTTAGGCTCAGTTTACCTTGGAGAAAATGAAATTCAGAGAATCACTTACATTAGATTTTCTGGGTGTTATTATTGACGAAATTTAAATTGGAAAAAACATATACAATCTGTAAATTTGAACTTATCAAACATGTGGAATTTTATACAGAATTAGGCACAACTTAACGACTGAAGCTTTGCGAAGCATATACTATTCTTTATGTTATCCATATATAATTTACTGTTTGTCTGTCTGGGGATGTACTTGGCCTTCCACTGTAAAAGATGTTTTCATTGCACAAAAGAAAATAATAAGAACAATTACCTTTAAAGGCAAGTATGATCATACAGATTTATTATTTAATGATTTAGGGTTACTGAAATTTGAGTTTAAAAAAAAAAAAATTCTTGTACTTACAATTTACAATGGTATAAATGATAGTAGTGATAGTAATAAATTATTTAAAGTTCTTCACCACAGTCAAGGTACGCGGGGAAACCATATTGACCTGATATGTCCACAACCACGAACAACATTATATAAACATTCACTGCACTGTGTTGGTCCTAATTGTTGGAACAATTTACCAAACAATTTTAAAAGTATTAACAATTTTAATACATTTAAAAATAGACTTAAGATTTACTTTTTCCATCAACAGAATCAAAACATTAGGGATTAATATGAATATTCTTCACATCATTAGTATTTTCAGTAGCAAAATTAGTGTTTAATTGTATCAATCAACTTGGGTAATTCTTATGGTAGTTAACATTTTTTTTATTTGTAAATATATTTTATTATTGCCGCCCTTCATATATTTATAATATTTTGTACACTGTTCCTGTCCGCCAGGGAGCTGTTGCTCGGCGGACTAATGCCTAAGATCACATTTGTATAAATTATATATATATGTACTTCTAAAGATATGGCAATAAACTAAACTAAATTAAACTAAACTTGATCTCCTGCAGCTCGGACGGGAGAACGCCCCGCTTCACAGCCTGGACCAGCTGGTAGGAGACCTGCTGGTCAGTGGACATGTTGACCAGGATATACTCCGGTATCTCCGTGAGATCTTCACCGCCTGGCACTCCTCTAAACTCTGCGTTGTACTGCTCTCATTCACGCGGGACAGCAGACTGCACACTGACCCGTGAAGCCAGTGTCAGATGGGGTAGGCCGTTGATGCTGGTGATAAGGTGGCGCAGGGGCAACTCGTTTGTGTGCAACATGCATATACTCCAGAAGAACTTGCGTCCCACTCTTCTCCAAATGGGCGTGAGTACCACCCTTCCACCCCGTTTTGGGCCCATTTGAGTCACCTTGCAGTACGATCAGTGAGTCGGTGGAGTCGTATGTCACCAGCAGATCCTAGAGAGCCTGAGCCACCTTGAACGCCGGCTTCTCAGGTGGCACCGGGTCCTCTGGTACAAAGTGCCAAAGGTACCTTCCAGATGGCTCCTCTGTCACTGACACGTGCTCCTCCCTGATCAACTTGGGTGCAGTTTCCCATAGCTGTCGGGCACCATCGCCCTTTGGCTTGTCCTTCCTCCCATCGTAACCAATCCAACTATTTGGTACCCTGGTTAGGGTACGCCGTATAACAAAATTCTTTTTCTCAATTTTGGGCATGCCAATTTCCTATGTAAAATGGAATTCTAAGACGATTTTATCTTTATTCCTTTTTTTGCTTTTGAGCAATTTTTACTATGCAAAATCGCACTTTAAGCTATGTTTTGCATATAAATCTAAAACTCCATTTTTGCATAGCAAGAAGTGCTCAAACCAAAAAGTTGAAAAGGACAAACCACCCTTTAAAATTTTATTTTACATAAGAAAACAACCTGCCAAATTCGAAATAATCTATATTTCACTTTTCATTGGACCTACGGCGTACCCTAATAGTAATCCTTAGGGGAGATATGCCTCGTTCGCAATGGCCTAAAGGGAAAAAAATAGCAAATTGGTCTGATGGAAAGGGGATAGTGGGGTCAGTGGAGTTACTAGTGAGGGACAACGATGTGTGCGGACGGTAAATAATTTGATTCCCCTAGAGTTAGCTGAAGAGATAAATGAGGACTCTAAGTCTACGTCTTGTCAGGCCAACTTAGGGATTCCCGACCTCGGAGGCAAGCTGCTTTAAAAGTGTAAAACCAATTGGAAAAACCTCATAAAAAGGGGGGTTTCAAATTACCTGAGCAAACCTTCATTTTCGCCGGCCCCCAGTTGGGGAAAATTTATCCACTAAAACCACTCTCTATCGGGAGAATGGTATGGTGGGATGAGTAAAAATTCCAACCTATGTATATTTTATTATAGAAATGGGTATAAATTAAGATGCATTAAAAATAGTAATATAATTCTGGTGGTATTCACCTATAGTACCACAATTAATAAAAGGATTAACATAATATAAGAATGGGTGAGGAAAATATTGGAACCTTCCACTTATAGAAGTAAACATTATTGGAACGTACACGTGTGGGGCTCCAGCTGTCTTGATAAGGGTTTTCAGTCAACAAATCATTTCACGCATTAGTCCTACACGATGAAGATGTAGCCACTCTTGATTGTACACTAAAGTGTAGTCACGCTCATCTTAATATGTGTGACCAAAACCGTAAATCGGTTAGACCAGGACGAGGTGGTAAACACACCACAATAGTGCCGCGCCAGGACTGTGAAAAGTTACCACCGCGGCCTACCACCTCGCTGCCATTACATGCACAATACCACAATTACCAACGCCCTTGCCGCCCCACAGCGCCTACCACCACTCCCCAAATAATAATCATGCCTTCAAATCATCAACCCATCTACCACTACTGAGTAAAACCTTAGTTAGCGCCTAAATAAGGTGTCAGTGCAGTCTAGGTAGTTTTTGGGGTTAATAGCAAGGTGAGTTCACGCCCAATTATTACTATAATTTCAACACCATCCATTTTTATTTTTTTTAATCATATGGAAATACTTACAGTAAGGGTTTTGGATCACATAGTAGGAAAGAGCCTATGGTAGCACTAACATTACAAATATTAAAGTAATTTATGATATTTCAATTGTTGCTCATATGCCCATTACAGCTTGTATTAAGGTAAATGCAGTAAGTGGGCCAAAAGAGAAATGGAGAAGATGTTAACCCAAAAAAATCAAATCATCAAGATTTATCAATTGAATATACTAAAAGAGAAAATATCATGAAATAGAAAACTTACGTCCTTAATAGAGTGAAATACATTCACGAAACAGACGTAGCTAAGTGTCCGATTTTAGGTTGTAGACATGAGGCTCATTTGCAACAGATACAAAATATTTACAGTGACATCGTTCTTGCAGTGCAAGAGGCGTCTTCCAAGTTTTCGTAAAATTTAAAGTTAATAGGAAAACTATAAAATAATACCAGGCTGGAACCGCAGAGTTAAACAGTTACACGCCCGGGCCGGGGAGCATTACCTGGCTTGGCTTGCGCAAGGGGGGATTAGGGACACTGACCTTTTTGAGGCAATGTCTCAGAGCAGGAAAGCATTAAAAAGATGCACTTAATCAATGCAAAAAAGAAAATTTAGTAAAATGTGTGAATCGATTCAAGAAAATACGCACAAAAAGATATAAAGGTTTCTGGAAAAAATCAGTAATTAAATAATAGATTAAGAAATAAAAAAGTATAGATGGAGAAGGTAAAGAAGGAATCATAGTGGACATATTTATCAGGAATTTTCTTGCCGGATGATGTTCTCTATGAAGATAGTGGACTATGTAATAATAAAATTTATACAAACTATTAAGGAGAATGGTTAACAAGTAGAAAGCATGGATTGAAAATATCAGAATTTACATTGAAAGATCTCATATAAAATATAAATAATGGAATTGGACATGATGGGATTCATTCACTATTTCTGAAAAGAGCAAGTGATAATTTTTTGAGCTTATGGTCTTTTTTTCCCTTAATGTATGTTTTTATCATTGTTTTCTTCCATTTGACCTTTTTTAAGGGGGTATTAAATCCCATTCTTAAAGACCAAAAAAGCAATATTTCTTACTGTCAAATTACAGACCTGTGATGCAGTCATCTTGCCTGCTCAAGATTATAGAAATGCATGTGTTAAATACTTTACAAGAAAAAATATATTTAACCCCAGACAGTTTGGCTTTATAAAACAAACATCAACAACAGATGCAGTAATGCTAGTCAAAGACATTGCAAATAAATATACTGCAGGGAAAGGCAAGATGTTTGCAGCTTTTATATATCTTGCTAAGGCATTTGATAGAGTGAATAAATGTAAGCTGGGAAAAATATTATTAGACAGAGATATTTCACCTGACCTTGTGTTACTTTTAATGCATTATTTGAGAAATCAGTCAGCTAGAGTAAGATGGGAAAAATCTGCTGGTAAATTTCTGTTATATTAATCAAGGTGTCAGGCAAGGAGGCATATTGTCGCGATTTCTTTTCAAACTTTATATTGATGGAATTATAACTTCTATATCTTCAAAGGACATTGGTTGTAAATATGGATTTATGAGAGTCAATTTAATGGCTTATGCTGATGGTTTAATTGTTCTTGCAGATACTTCAGAGACTTTAGGTATATTATATGCTGAGATTAAGGAAAGTTAGCAACATTGAATTTATTAATTTATCAAATAAAGACAAAATGCTGCATATTTTCAGAGGATAGAAGGAAAAATGAAAGCAATTTTTATTGATCTATGTGGAGATAGAATAGCGAGGTGGATAATTACAAGTATTTAGGTTACTGTATCCAGAAAAAAACTGAGTGATGAGAAAGATATAGAAATTTTAGGTTAACTAGTTTTTATGCAAAATTCAATTATATATTTCGAAATTTTAAGAATATTTCCAGTCACACTCAGTTCCTATTTAATTAAATTTTTCTTGCCAGTATGGTCTGGCCTTATGGCAGATGTTAGGATGAAAAAAATTAATCTTGCTATAAGACATTCCAGAAAAGCTTACCACAATGCCTTGAAAAAAGTGTTTGCTCTGCCACGCTAAACCCCAGTAACCATGAGATGGCTCTACAGACAAGTAAATTTGCTGTTTTAACATTATAATGCATTTGTACAAGCGATATATTTTAAGAGACTTTGGCTATCAATAACACCCTCATTAAATGGTGTTTGCCCTTTTTAAAGACGGGTTTTTCCCTGCCTTCAATAAATTATTATTTAGAGATTTTTTTAACATAAATTTGATAGAATATGGACCCGCAAACCATCAAAGCTTTGAATTACATGGGTACCAAAAACATGAACCTGGCCGTCTGAACCTCTATGTACTAAACATTTAAGCTTGTAAACTGCAGGTATCTGCTTGTATGTGGAATTTTAGGGAAATTTTGTTAATTATTTAAATTTTTTTAAAGATTGGTTAAATTTTTATTTTTGAATTTTTTTTGGAAGTCCTTTGGCTTTGAATTTTTTATTTCTGTCATTTTTTATGTACAGTAAAATTTGATTTATTTATAAGTTTTCCTTGCGTAATTTTATATTATCATCAATTGAATCTCTGTATATTAGTATATACGTAATATAGGAATGATGATGATGATGATGACTACAACTACTAGGAAACGTTTTCAGTACAAAACCTGATAACTAATGCATAAATTTTACCCCAAAATGAGTTGCTTTATAAGCAAAAAATGAGATGGAAAAGAGATCCATCCTACAAAAATGTTAAAAAAAAAAAGGGGGGTAGAAAGGTGAAAGGGGGAAATATTTAAAAAAAAAAAAGAATGGATGTAAAGAAGAGATTGAAATATGAAGAAAAATTTAAAAAAAAACGAAAAAAAGAAACAAAATATATAGAAAAAAGGTAAAAGAGAGATAAAAGGAAAACCAGGCAAGGATGAAAGAAGAGGAAGAGGGAAGGCCATAAGAAAAATTAAAATTATGAAAACTTTAAACAAAAATTTAAAGGGAAAAAAGAAAAGGGGTACGTAAGACGGGGGGAAAAAATTGGAAAGAAAGAGATGGAAATACGAAGAAACATAACAGGAAACTATTAAAAACAAGGACTGGAAACAGACAGCTCTCCTGGAATCTTGTCTTTCACCTACTACTTTTTCTTCTTCTTATAATTCCCTCTTACACCTTTTGTATTTCCCCTTTTTTTTTAACCCTTCACCCCAGATTTTCCTTTGATCATAAATCGTCTGTGTTACCATAAATTATCGACGTACTAATATACCAAATTCGCTAGTCGATAGGTACTAAACAGTCAATGACTGGGTCATAGCTAAAAATACTGCTTATATTCACTAAAAAATCGTCCTAATGGTAACCAAATTACAATGAAAACTACGTTCTGGGCCTCAGGGGTTTAATATTTTTCCTGTTATTTATCTTCGTATTTCCATTTTCTCGCATCCAATCTTTTATTTTATTTTATTTTCCTTCTTACGTTTCATCTTTTTATTTTCATTTTTTTTAAGTTTTTCATAATATTAATTTCTTATTATCTTCCTCTTCTTTCTTTTCCCGTTTTCCTTTTTATCTCTTTCACCTTTTTTATATCATATTTTTCTTTTTTAGTTTTTTTAATTATAATTTCTGCGTATTTCCATCTCTTATTCTTGCATCCTATCTTTTTTTTTTACATTTCCTTCTTTCACATTTTCTATTTTACCTTTTTTCAGTTTTTTTATATTATTATTTCTTCTTTCTTTCTCCTCTTTTCATAATTTTTTACATTTTCCTGTTAATATCTCGTCTCTTTTTCCTTTCTCTCTTCCTTTTTTTTCATACATTTATTATTTTCCTTATCATTTCTCTTTTTCTATACCCCTAATTCTTATAGTTTTTTATTAATTTTTTTTCTTCTAATTCCCTATTCCTCTTCCTTTTCTTTCATCCTTTCCTTTTTCCTTTTATTTCTCTCTTTCATCATTTCTGTATCCCCTTTTTTTTTTTGCTATTATTGCTTCGTTGTCTTATTTTCTTCTCTAGCTCTTCCTTCTTCTCCTTCTTCAAACGTATTTTTCCCTCTTCCTGCTTATTTTCCCCCTCCTCCATTTCTTCCTCCTGTCTTTCTTGAAAAAGTCTTACTTTTCTCCCCCACCAACTATTTTTTTTTCTCTTCCCCTCTCTCTCTCTCCTCTCTCTCTTCCTCTCTCTCTCTCTCTCTCTCTCCTCTCTTCTCTCTCTCTCTCTCTCTCTCCCCTCTCTCCTCTCTCTCTCTCTCTCTCCCCTCTCCCCCTCTCTCTCTCTCTCTCTCTCCTCTCTCTCTCTCTCTCTCTCTCTCTCCCTTTTCCTCCCCCCACCATTTATCATTCTTTATCTCTCTCTCTCTCTCCTCTCTCCTCTCTTCTCTCTCTCTCTCTCTCTCTCTCTCTCTCTCTCTCTCTCTCCTCTCTCTCCTCTCTCCTCCTCTCTCTCTCTCTTTTTCCTTTCTTTTGCTACCCCCTTCCAAGGTCACACACACACACACACACACACACACACACACACCCACACACACCACACACACCCACACACACACATACACACACAAACACCACCACACACACAGACACAACACACACACACACACACACACACACACACCACAACACACACACACACACAACCACAACAACACACACACACACACACACACACACACACACACACACACACACACACATGCAAGGAATGAAATTAAATATGATGAAAGTTGCTCTTGGTGTGGTAGTATCTTTAAGAGACACGCATAATAATATATACATATATATACTTTTTCTCTTACGGTAGAAGGTTTTACGGTAGATTGTTAGGAGAGAAGAAAAGAAGAGAGAGAGAGAGAGAAGGAGAGAGAGAGAAGAGAGAGAGAGAGAAAAGAGAGAGGAGAGAGAGAGAGAGAGATATGAGGTGGAATTTATACTCGTGTTTAGAAATACTATAAATATGCTTCAGGAAGAAGCTCTATTAAAATATAAAATCAAGAAGGTGATGTTATTAGTCTAGGGCCAAGGGCTGAAAAAATCCTTGTCGTGGTACCCATGTGGTAACAGCTTCATAATATACCATCTGAAAGGAAATTTTGTCTACTTTTCGAATCTGGCAATGAAAATTTTTTTGAAATGGTAGCTTTTCTGGTGATTTTTTGGCTACCATGTCAACCACATTACATATTTCAGACCAACAGTTAGTCTAGTAGTCCAGTTGGACCCACGTGCACCCCCTGGACAATTTTAATAGACCTACTTTTTTAGATGTACAAATATCTAGAAAACAAAAATCAATGTTAACACGTCATTAATGTCCCATGGTTCGTAATGGGGCCGTCGTCGATCGCGAATATTTGACTTTTTTTAAATTACCAAATGTCCATAAATCACAACTAATGTAGTTTATTAATGTTTATGCCCCGTGACAAGAATACATGCCTATTGTAATAAAACAATTATTGCAGTAATTTTATACCCTTTAGTCTGGACGACAAAAACCTAAAAATGCGGAAAAATGACCTCGTTTCGCCGACAACTTTCAACATAAAAGCAATAACTTCACTAATATACAACTACTGGTCATTTAACTATCAAATCATCGGCTATTATTCCCCCATCTAATGCGTCAACATTCATATACTATATGACTAATCATACTTAAAATTTTTACCAAAGTTCTCACCCCCCTAGTGAAACTTTTTGTTGTCCCAAAAACAAACATTCGAAAAGTCAGAAACCCAAAGTTTCCTTCTATTAAACTTTGAAGTGATGTAGGCAGCTAGGTACGCTGTCAGTAAATGAGTAATTGTCTGACATTTGCCCTAATTACAATACAGAGTAATCCTGACCCCAAGTTGAAGGCTGCGTTATGGCCAGCCCTATGGGCCTGATCATGTCTACGTACGGTTCTCCTCTCGTCCTGTGCCCCATGTGATTTCGAAAATTCGTGGTGAAGGAATTCCATTCGGAATGGAACTGTGCTCAACGGCAAATAAGTTTTTCCTTTCACCTGTCGATAGAACGAGTCTTTCCATTCAAGGGCCTGGGGCTCGATGCTTTTCCAAGCAACTCTTGTTTTCCATGATAGGAATTTGATGGTCTCTCGTTTTTCCAGATACCTTTATTTCAAACTTCTCGCAGAACATACATTCAGGTGGGAAAAGCTGGGAACTCTCAGCAGATGACAGTTTGCGCGGAGAATGATGCTTCGTGGACATAGATGCTACGGTCAAATCATTCAAGCGATGTAAGTTTGCTGTGAAGCGCTGGTAACATGGTCTGTGGTATCCTATCATCTCCAAGTCAACTCCTTCGAGAGTCTCTGGTATCTGAGCACACGCTGCTTCCATACGGCGAGGTGAATTGAGAGGTTCAGCCATTCGATTTTTACGGATTTCATGTAGATATGCTAATTTTTCATCTGGGTTTCCTCTCACATTTCTGAAAGATGTCAAGGGACCATAGTCTCGGATGTCTATTGTGTGTACGATACATGATGGGCATTTAGGGTTTTCAGATCTGGCTGATATTTTGTCGCTTTTTCGTTTCCTCGTGCTAGCCATGATTTTGTTCAGTTATATTCCACCACCAGAAAGAACTACGGATGTACCACACAGAATGTTAGGTCACTGACATACCATCTACAGTACACTATCACTATCATCGATGCATCTAAGGAGAAGGAAAGTAGTGTTAATTGACATCGTATACAGGTTAGCGATACACATGAGCAATACAGTATTGTATGAGAAACAAACATATATATATATACAATATATATACATATATGACATGACATATGGAGCAAAACAGTGTTTGAAAATGGCAACTGAACAATACCAATTTGTATAATCTAGTTGCCCATGATTAACTGGTAAAATTTAATATAAAACTAAGCTTTATCGAATGTATGTATTTGATGTAAATAAAGTTTCACTAGGGCAGTGGGTTACATTGGTAACAATTAGTGTATGATAATCATATATGTATGTCAATTGTTTGACTGCATTAGATGGGGGAATAATAGACGATGATTTTGATATGTTAAACTGACCAGTATGTTGTATATTAGTGAAGTTATTGTCGTTTATGTTGAAAGTTGTCGGCGAAACCGAAGTCATTTTCCCGCCATTTTTTAGGTTTTTGTCGTTCCATGACTAAACTTGTACCAATTACTGCATTAATTGTTCTTATTACAATAGGCCATGTTATTCTTGTCACGTGGGCATAAAAATTTAATTTGTAACTACATTATTTGTGATTTTATGAACATTTTCGTAATTTTGAGAAAATAAAATATTTCGCGATCGACGATGGCCGCCATACGAACCCCATGGGACATTAATTGACAGTGTTAACATTGATTTTTGTTTTCTAGACATATTTGTACATCTAAAAAAGTAGGTCTTATTAGATTGTCCAAGGGGTGCACGTGGGGTCCACTGGACTACTAGACTAAACATGTTGGTCTGAAATATGTAATGTGGTTGTCATGGTAACCAAAAAATCACCATGAAGCTACACGATTTCGAAATTTTCATTGCCAGATTCGAAAAGTAGATAAATTTTCCTTTCAGATGGTATATTATGAAGCTGTTACCGCATGGGTACCACGAAAGTCGATTTTAAAGACACTTCTCAGTTATGGCCCCAAGACTATATGTAGAAAAGTTTATTTATCTGTTGCTTTCATGTAATTATATATATTTGTGTGGGATTTTTCATGGATATATAGAAAACAATAGTCTATTTTATTTTTGTTTCTTTTACGTAATCTTTTTTTTTTTGGTTTTTCATGGATATATAGAAAAAAGTTGTCTGTTTTTCTGCTTCTTTACATACATTATCTTGTATTTTCTTTTTTTCATCGATATATGAAAAAAATAGTATATATGATTTTTCTGTTTCTTTCATGTAATTTGATTTTTTTTGGATTTTCCATCAATATATATAAAAAAAAGTCTATATGTCGTTTTCTTTCACGTAATTCTCTCTTTTCTTTTGTTTTTTGATGGATATATAGAAAAAATTAATATTTCTCTATTTCTTTCATGTAATTATCTCTTTTTTTTGGCTTTCCATGGAATGATCACTAAGGCATTTTTTCATAATGACTACATTTCTGCAACTTTTTTCTCGTCATTTTCGCTTCTCTTCTTACTGGATATCTTTTTCTCTTCCTCCTTGATGTTTTTTTGCCTTGTCATACCCAGGCCTTACTTTTTCCTCCT
>JACEEZ010021937.1:28209-48257 GCA_016584305.1 Chionoecetes opilio
CCGTCTCTTTTCCTCCTCCTCCTACATATCGTCACCATTATCCCACTCCTCCTCTTCCTCATTGTTCTTCTCCTCTTTACCTCTCCTAACCTCCTTCATCCTTCCTTCTCACCCATTTCCTTTCCCCCGTCTTTTTTTCTCGTCCTTAAGTCACCTCCTACCCATACCTCCTCCTCTTCTCCTTCCTCGTCCTCCTTCCTTCACCTCACGTCGCCTCCTTCTCTACCTCCTCCTCCTCCTCCTCTGCCTCCTCTTCTGATAGCCGATAAATTTTGATAGCTGACAGGCAGCTGTATGACCAGTTAATATAAATGAGTAATGAGTTCAATTGCGTCATATTTGGTGTTTTCAACCTAGCCATTCCTTCCTGGGGAAATTCGCTAAACTCTCATTCAGATCACGACTTCTACAGCGATTTATTAGAAAGTTCGTTAACTCAGCATGTTCACAAACCCATGAGAGGTGACCACGTATTGGACCTTGTTTTTTCGACAAATGCCGATTTGGTAAGGAATGCGAATATATTGGCCCTGAATTTGGTACTAGCGATCATAGAATTGTGTCCTTTGATGTAAATCTCGAAGTGTACAGAGAAAGCGTTAGCGACGAACAAATTTTCCTGTATAAACAAGGTAACTTTGAAAGACTTAGGACGATTTTGTCAGAAACAGATTGGAGCGTGCTATCAAATCAATCGAGTATAGACGAACCATGGGGGATATTTAACAATATCTTGAACAATGCTGTAAAGTTTTGTGTTCCAGTCGGTAAAAGACGTCCATGTAAAAATAAAAATAAACCCAAGTGGTGGAACAGACAAATCGAATCTGGGCTTTTACAGAAGAAAAGGGCTTACCGTAAATACATGTCATCTCAAAAGGAAAATTATATAATAGAGTTCGAAAGACTACGGCGCGATACGAACAAGTTGATAAAGAAAATAAGAAAGATCTTGAATTATATATTGCAAGTATCAGTAAATCAAACCCCAAAGAATTTCTCAGTTACGTGCGCAAGAAGAAAGTTATCACAGCGAACATAGGTCCACTTACACTTGAAAATGGTATTCTTACTAATAATGAAATAGAGATGGCTGATGTATTAAATTATTACTTTGCTTCTGTTTTTACAGTTGAAGATATAAATGGACTGGAAGAAGTGGGCTGCGATCAAAGTAACGTAATTCCATTGATCAATTGCGAATTCCTTGAGGACACAATAATTAAAGCAATATACAAACTTAAAGTTAACAAATCCCCCGAGCCAGACTGTACTGCACCGTGAGTTTTAAAGGAAGCGAAGCACCAGATTTGCAAACCTCTCTCAATACTTTTAAACAAATCCCTAAATTCCGGTAAAGTCCCTAGCTATTGGAAACTTGCAAATGTTACTCCAATACAGAAAAAAGGTGATTTGACACAACCGAGCAACTACAGACCAATCAGCCTCACATCCGTAGTCTGTAAATTAATGGAAATTCGAGTAATACGAGGCAATGTGGTAAAATTCTTAGAAGAAAATAATCTGATCAAAAACTCCCAGCACGGCTTTCGTAATAAACGTTCTTGCCTCACAAATTTGCTAGATTTTTTTAAAGAGGTATACAGCACGTTCGATGAGACGAAAACAGTAGATGTGATTTATCTTGACTTTCAAAAAGCGTTTGACAAAGTCCCCCATAAGCGTTTACTTAAGAAATTAAAATCTCACGACATAACTGGAAATATCTTAAGGCACGGGGAAAATTAATTATGTGTACTGTTATTGTATATTTTGTTTAAATTGGCTTGAAGACTGGCTTTCTGAGAGAAAGCAGCGCGTCGTAATTAATGGAGAAGCATCTAGCTGTCAAGATGTTTTAATTGGTGAACCGCAGGGATCTGTACTAGGTCCTGTACTTTTCTCAATCTATGTAAACGATATTGACGAAGGCCTCACCTGTAAGATATCAAAGTTTGCGGACGATACTAAAATAACGCATAAAGTAATCACAACTGCCGATAAGATGCAATTGCAATATGACCTTGATCGCTTAGTTAGTTGGGCAAAGAAGTGGCAAATGAAATTTAATACCGATAGGTGTAAGGTTTTGCATATAGGAAGAAATAACGATCAAATTAACTACTCAATGGACGGACATGAACTTTCCAATGTTACCGAAAAAAAAAACTTGGGGATTATTATAAGCAACTACCTCAAGCCCAGTAAACATTGTTCAGAAGTTGTTAAGAGGGCTAACAAATTAACTGGTTACATAGGAAGAACTTTCGAATATAAGTCTGAATAAGTCATTCTTACACTTTTCAATGCGATCGTACGTCCTCATCTTGAATATTGCGTTCAATTAGGGGCACCCTACTATTGAAAAGATATAATCAAACTGGAGATAGTACAAAGAAAAGTTACAAAAATGATTCCGCGCTTGCGAAGCAAGCCATACGAAGAGCGATTGAAGGAACTTAACTTGTTCGGTTTGTCAAAACGTAGGTTGCGAGGATAGAATTGTTTAAAATGTTCCATGGCTTCGATAATGTTAACATAAACGACTATTTGAATATTGATTGGACAAGCGTTACTCGTAGTAATGGATCATTGGTAAGCGATTTCGGTCAAATGAAGCGAAGCACTTTTTCTTTAATAGAGTTGTTAATATATGGAACTCTCTTCCAGCACAAGTAGTCAATAGTAACACGGTTGAGGCGTTTAAGAACAAACTAGATAAATACTTAGCATCAACTGCCCAACTCGATTACTTCGGCCCTACGTAGACTCCATTTTTTTGTAGCGTTGGCTTTAGTTTAGAATATGTCTCTCCTTCAATCTTTCCTATAAAATTCCATGGCAGTTTTTCTATACTGTATGGTGGTTTTTTTCTCACTTTTTTCCTGCCGGCCTCAGCCAGAGGGAGAGGTGGGTGGGGAGGAGCTTTCAACTTTACATTTGTTTTACCTCTAACACGTAGAAACTATAGTGGTAGAAAGTAGTCACACAGACAGCCTCGTTTGGCCCAGTAGGGCTGTTGCTGTCTGTTCTTCCTTCGTATTCCTT
Source organism: Chionoecetes opilio (assembly GCA_016584305.1). NCBI lineage: Eukaryota > Metazoa > Arthropoda > Malacostraca > Decapoda > Majidae > Chionoecetes > Chionoecetes opilio. The sequence goes on from JACEEZ010021937.1 coordinate 31,258, forward strand.
TGTATTCCTTTGTATTCTTCCTCCTCTGCCTCCTCTTCCTCCTCTTCCTTTTCGTCCTCCTTCCTTCATCTCACGTCACCTCCTTCTTTACCTCGTCCTCCTCCTTCTCCGCCTCCTCCTCCTCCTCTTCTTCTCGTCCTCCTTTACTCACCTCACGTCGCCTCCTCCTTCTCCTCCTATTTCCTGGCCTCCTCGGGCGTGAGTTCCCGTTCCTCAGAGTCAGTAGGTCGTGACTTAGCCCAATGAATGCCTAGGTGTCCCACTTCACAGACCCTCCCTTGGTGTGTGTGTGTGTGTGTGTGTGTGTGTGTGTGTGTGTGTGTGTGTGTGTGTGTGTGTGTGTGTGTGTTTTGTGTGTGTGTGTTGTGTGTGTGTGTGTTGTGTGTGTGTGTGTGTGTGTGTGTGTGTGTGTGTGTGTGTGTGTGTGTGTGTTGTGTGTGTGTGTGTGTGTGTGTTGTGTGTGTGTTGTGTGTGTGTTGTGTGTGTGGGATGGATGAGAGAGGGAGAGAGGGAGAGATGGAGATGAGGAGGAGAGAGAGAGAGAGAGAGAGAGAGAGAGAGAGAGAGAGAGAGAGAGGAGAGGAGAGAGGAGAAGAGAGAGAGGAGAGAGAGAGAGGAGAGAGAGAGAGAGAGGAGAGAGAGAAGAGAGGGAGAGAGAGAGAGAGAGAGAGAGAGAGATATATCAGTCCCACAGGGCTCTGTGCTGGGGCCAGTCCTGTGGAACATCTACGTGGACGATCTTCTCCAGCAGCTGCCAGCAGTCCCGGCTTACGCTGATGACTGTACTCTCTCCTGCTCCTACCCGCGACATAACAGTGGGCGTGCTGCTGATGAGGTCAATCAGCAGCTGAGTGTTATACAGGAGTGGGGTACACGTTGGCAGGTGAACTTTGCTCTGGAGAAGACACAGGCAATGGTGGTTTCTTGGTCCCCCGCTGCCGGGCCACCAGTGGAAGGGAGGCTGCGGTTTGGTGGCGTTCCTCTCCCACTCCAGGAAGCCGTCAAGGTTCTGGGAGTAGAGGTGGACCGAGAGCTAAGGTTTGACGGCCACATCAAACACATTGCAAAAAAGGCCTCTCAAAGGGTCTCTGCCCTGCAAAGGGTAGCCAGTATCCTCGACAGGGGAGGGAAGCTCTTGCTCTACAAGGCCCAGATACGGCCTTACTTAGAGTACGCCGCCCTCTCCTGGATGTCGTGTGCAGCCTCGCACACTAGGAGGCTGGACAGCATCCAGCGTCGAGCCCTGTGACTGGTGGATGCTGCAGACCCCCCAGACCCCCCAGACCCACCAGCCCAGTTCGAGCCGGTGAGTCCTCTTGACTCACTGGAACACCGCAGGGACGTCGCGGCGCTTGTGGTATTCCACAAGGCACAGGTGCAGGGAGTGCCACATCTGGCTGGGTTACGACAACCTCCGAGAATCACCACGCGAAGCACGAGAATGGTGCTTACCAGTGGTGATGCAGTGGAGGTGCCGCGTTCCCGTGCCAGCCAGCACCAACGCACCTTTGTGGGCCGCGTCTCCAGGATGTGGAACATTTTCACGGCCGCTGTCCCTCACATCCAGGAGATGAACACACAAAGTGTAAAGTTGGCGGCCAATCGATGGAGACTGTCGAAGCCCACCCACCCCGCTGAGGCTAGTGATACTGTGACACTAGTGACAGCAACAGTGCCTCAACAAACACTTTAATGATGCATATATGTATATAATGTTAGTTTTTAGGGCTTTATATTTATGTGTATATAGCTAAATTTACTTGCCCTGAAGATAGGTAGCACACGACAGTGCACCTTCGGGCTTCATGTATATATATGTTTAAAAAAAAGAAAAAAAAAGAGAGAGAGAGAGAGAGAGAGAGAGAGAGAGAGAGAGAGAGAGAGAGAGAGAGAGAGAGAGAGAGAGAGAGAGAGAGAGAAGAGAGAGAGAGAGAGAGAGAGAAGAGAGAGAAGAGAGAGAGAGAGAAGAGAGAGAGAGAGAGAGAGAGAGAGAGAGAGAGAGAAGAGAGAGGAGGAGAGAGAGAGGAGAGAAGAGAGAGAGAGAGAGAGAGAGAGAGAGAGAGAGAGATGATGAGCAGGTCTTGAAAGTAGTAAATGAGGCATGTAAAAGTTTCGGTCTTACAAGGTATCAGATGATAGGTCGCACACTTAAAACACAGACTCAATTTTGCTCAACACATATAATTTTCATCGAGTGCTTTCCATTTTTTTTTACCCCTGGCCAGTCCATTGTGATGTAAGAAAAATAAATTGCTACTTAATTTTTAATGCTACATAGAAAGGGCCGTTCAAAAAATAATATATATAGCATTATATTTCTTTATAAGTCACTTAAATGTGTATCATATAGCAATTTGTGCCGAGACGAAACATGGAAGCACATGTAAGGAAAGAGGCAATTCTATTCTATTTTGTTTATATCCTTTGTTTTTTTTGCTTCTATGTTAAAATGTAATAGATGTAAATAAAGTTAGAAAAAAAATAATAAAGACAACATGCCATTGACCGATCGCATAATCCTGCCTGGGAAATAGCGATCTTAGTGTTCAAAGTTAAAGCAGAGACGTAGTATTTTCTTGGCGTGAATATCTTGGACTTTCGGCACAAAGGGAAAAAATTTAAAATCCTTCGGACTCTAGATATTTTTTTTACACAGCGTGCCCGATAAGGGCCCTTCGCGGGGAGGAAAATGAACCACACAGAGGCCGCTTCTTGGCTCTGCCAGCGGTCGGTCAGCTGAGTGCCACAAGAGAGATCAAAGACACGTGCACTTCACTCACTCCGTTGCCCTGTTGACGTAACCTGTTATCTAGTGTCACGGGCATCTCTCTCATCTCGTCTTCCTTGACCACCCAGACCTACTCAGGCGGGATTGTGCATGGGTTGGGGGCGGGTGCACGTTGTTTTTATGGGGAAATATATTTTTAGCTGAACGTTTGTAGCAACATTTCAATAGATCGTGGAAAGAAGTGCCCGAACGTAAATGTTGCTGATACCGTTGCTAAAGGATGTTGTGAACGATGAGAATGATGGATGAAAGATTGAATATAAATGTAAGAGAAACATACGATTATGATAAATGCGGTCGGTAGGACGGATGAAAGAGCAAAGCGTGAAAAATTGGATGACATAAATTTCTAACCAAAAGGATGTGCGTCCTCAGGACGTAGTCCAGCCTATACTCGGTTTGGTTTTATTCAAGTGATGTAAGGTAAACCAAATTTAGAACTAGAATTAACGTGAAACTAAAGTCCTGATCATAATATTTCTAGGAATATAAATAAATGGAACAGATCTGATGAGGTGAAAGCAAGGTAGTTGTATGTATGTAGAGTGTAGCTAGGCAGAACTGGCTGTAAAGAAACACAGGTATCGGATGGCTTGCCGAGGCAGTTCAGTTTGCTCTAATTATTCCCCCAAACCCAAACTTCAGTGGCACGGTGTTGGGTGGAGCCCCGCGCTAGTGGAACCTGGCACACCGCTATCTTTTTATTCATGTTGCATCCAAGCGTAACACTGGCCAAGCCTTCATCACAATAAAAAAAATAATGATGGGAAATGTTGCGAGGAATCTTGACGAAAACGAGAAAAATAAAAAAACGCCCTGCCCGCGCCTTGGCTGCCCCTGCGCTTGCTGCGGGTTTCCTTTGAAACCGAACATTGGTAGTGTTGTGGTCGAGCACCACTTCCTGTCACAACAATGAAAGAAAACACAGCGATACGGGAAAAATGTTTTGTGTTCGGATTTGGGATATTTTTGGTCATTTTGCTGCTGAAAGCAACCATGTTTGTGTAACTGATGCTGTTGGATCCTAACGTATATATTGTTAGGTTCTTGTCCCAACCAATAACTAAAATAGTAGTAAAGATTAATTATAGTGGACGCTTGTGAATGATGACGGGGAAAAATGTGATCATGATTTTTATGTTACCGAACCGGGTTTTGATAAAGTTGATGATTTTTTTTATAGTACTTAAAAGTCAGGTTGAGGGTAAACCTTGCCTATCGTGGTTGCAGTGACCCAAGTTAGTGGCAGCGACCGGTTGCGTTGAGCACCCGCATATGAGTGAGGTGCCTGAGAACAAAGACGCACCACCTGCTGCGCCTGGCGGCATCGTTACACCAAAAAAGGTACGTCTTGCCGGGATGAGGCCAATTTAGGCTCCGTGAAAAAGATTGGGCGACGTAGGTCTTGCCGGGTGAGGGAAGGTAGCCCCCCTATCAAGGTAAAACTTGGCATGGTCTCTGCACACTTAAAGTTACTGTACATATGTGGTGAAGTAGCATGATACTGGAGGGACGTGATATCCCCATACGCATAGGTCACCTGTCCCCGTCTCATGATTTCAATACTCATTTCCACGAATCCGTAGCTAGAGTTGCAGCTCTTCTGAAAATCTGGCTATAGTTTGAATCAAGCTGACATTTATCTCATGGCCGAGATTTATATATTTTTTCAATAATTTTTTTTCTTTTTTATGTTTGTTTATACAAAAACAAATTGAATCTCCAATTCACATGTGCAAACACCGAGTCCCTCCGTGGTGCCTTTGTTCCCAGGCGCCTCTGTGCAGTACCGGATCAGCGAGGGTAACGAGGAGGGTGTGTTCCGCCTGCACCCGGCGTCCGGCAGCCTCGCGCTGGTGCGTCCCTTGGACTACGAGGCCAAAACAGGTGGTCACAACGGGCCCACGGTGGATACAGGCCCAGGGCACACAGTGAGTCCCCCGCCACGGTGAATACAGCCCAGGGCACACAGGTGAGTCACACAGTCACGGGGGGATACCAGGCCCAGGCACACGGTTGGAGTCACACAGGCACGGTGGATACAGGCCCGGCACACAGGTGAGTCACACAGGCACGGGGGATACGGCAGGGCACACAGGTGGTAAACAGGCACGGTGGATTACAGGCCCAGGGCACACAGGGATCACACAGCACGGTGGATACAGGCCCAGGGCACACAGGTGAGTCCACACAGGCACGGGGGATACAGGCCCAGGGCACACAGGTGAGTCACACGGGCCCACGGTGGATACAGGCCCGGGGCACCGGTGAGTCACACAGGCACGGTGGATACAGGCCCAGGGCACACAGGTGAGTCACACAGGCACGGTGGATACAGGCCCAGGGCACACAGGTGAGTCACACAGGCACGGGGGATACAGGCCCAGGGCACACAGGTGAGTCACACAGGCACGGGGGATACAGGCCCAGGGCACACAGGGAGGATTCACGCACCTGATATGTCCCCCTCAAACTTTGTGTCAAGGAAGGAAGGATTACACTGTATAGATAGAAATGTAATCCTTTCTATTCTGATATTGTATATACCGATTGTATATACCGCATGATGACGCTCCATTGCTCTATCTGTGAAGCCAAGCATGTCTGTTGCTTATGATAGAGGGCAAAAGGAGAAAACCTATAATAATGGTCAACTTAACTACACGGACATTATACAGCACGAAAAAATATCATTTATCGAAATTTCTACAACAACAGAAACGTACGCAAAATTGCTGATCTGTAAGTACGTGTAGGGATTACCAGAATGCTTTACTTGCTAATTGATCCCTACAAGTTCTGGGATCAGGACTCGATCCCAGCCCGTGTCTCCCTTCTGTAAGAGTGCCTGCGTTAGCTGAACACGTTGAACTGCTGCCGGAGACCTGTTGGCTATAATTGTTTAGTATTCTGACCTGCCATAGCAGCAGAAGGGCGTGATAATAGAACTAGGCCACCTTGCAAGCTCACTTTAACTTAATGAGGCAGAATGAGTATTGGTACGAGATACATTACTATTCTTGTTGCTGTTAGAGTGTGGCGGGAACTACAGGGTTAGTGAACGCCTGGAGGGAAGAGACGCACTATACCAGACTGGAATTTTGAGTATATCCGACCCTTGTTAACCATCACTGCACGGGGAGAGCCTGGCGTTATAAATGTACTGGAAACTAACGAAGAAAGGAAGAAAAATACAGAAAACCTGCAGCAATAACAAATTTTAAAGGAAAATTATAGCTATGACAGGGCAGTTCAGTATACGAAAGCAAAGAAAGATGACATAGAGTCGTCAACACGTCGCCTTGCACCCGGAACACTCTCATCGTCAGCACAATACACGCGGCATGGAAGTGAAGCCCGAACACTGCATGAGTCTAGTGGCCTCGAGCTCCCTGCCTCCTTCCATTTGTATAATTTCCGCGTCCCTCCACATTCCCATGTCGATGGAGGGCTGCAGCAGGGTAGCATAACAAGGGTGTTGGTCCTGACGAAGCCCCAGTAGTCTTTTGTAGGGTCTTGGGGCTCGGGCTCAGGAGAGGGAGGAGGGAGGTGTGATGTGGCCTCACAGCAGGTGCTCCATTGTGGTATTTTCTGCTTTTGAATAATGTTCCATTGCCTTATTTATGACATTTTCAGTATTTGATGGCTTGGTATTTCTCCACTATTTCACCTTAAGTTATGAGGGTGCCAGGCTTTATTTTTTTTGGTAACTCGCAATTTAAACTTTGCCTTCCTCATATCTTACTCTCACTCCTTTTTTTTCTGAATCATCGCTACTGTGTGTCATTTCATTTGAAGCGAAGCAATCTATCTAGTTTGATCCACACTTCTCACGCTAAGTCATGACATACAGTCATATCTATTACATAATGGGGAAAAAATCGAGACAATTCGAGAAACAGTAAGAAATCCCGTATCGGTAAAGTGATTACCGTTATAAGCTATCGTAAATTCCGCTCACAACAGTAGTCAACCGGATGATATAGCAGTTGGATCTTGATATTATATGATATATGAGTTTTCGATTGACGTCGCTGGAGATGTAATCTTTGCTGAGTCGCTGGAGGTCCTGGTGATGGCTCTCGAGGTGCTGCACGAGGAGGCAAAGTCTTTGGGACTTGAGGTCTCCTGGCTCAAGACCAAGTTCCAGGTGTTTGGAGGCTTACTAGATGAAACAGTACAGTCTGTTCATATGTGCGGCGAGGACATTGAGATCTTGGAAAGTTTTACATACCTTGGTAGCGCAGTCCATAATGATGACGGGTCGCGTCAAGAAGTCTTATGTCGGATTGGCATAGCTCACGGTGTTATAGACTCGCTCAACACGAGTATTTGGCGCTGTCGGATACCTTTGCAGGAAGACAAAGATCCGGATCTTCAAGTTGCTTGTGATCCCTGTCTTACTCTATGGTTGTGAGACATGGACACTAAATAGCGACTTGAAGAGGCGAATCGATGCCTTTGGTAAGAAGTGTCTGCGCAGAATCATGGGGTATCACTGTGATGATTACGTGTCAAATCAGCGATTGCACCGTGAGATTGAATCAAGGCCTATTACCTGCATAGTCCGTCAGCGCCAACTTCGGCTATATGGGCATGTGGCACGCTACCCTGAAACCGATCTTTCTCATCGGGTTGTATCTGTAGGAGACAATCCGGCGGGGAGGAGGCCAAGAGGGCGACCACAAGACTCGTGGCTGGGGCAAGTTGATGCTTCCTATCGAGAGTTGCTTGGTATGGGAAGGGAGCCTGCATGGGGACTCGCGCGTGGTGAACCCCGGGAGTGGCGTCGTAGGGTGGGCCATTCTTGAGATCAACATAGGATGCAAACATCCTCTGTCGAAACTCACGTCGGCGTTCCACCAGGACACGAAGCCCTAGAATACGGTCCGTTGTTGACTTACCAGGCGTGAACCCAGACTGCTGAGGTCTCCGATGCTTCAGCAGGTGGCTGCGAATCCGTGTCAGCAATAGATGGGCAAGCAGCTTGCCTGGCACGCGGAACAATTACGACGGTAATTGTTGCAGTCCTGACGGTCCCTTTTCCCTTTTCAGATAGGGACAAACAGCCCCTTTTCCAGTCAGTAGGAATGGTACCTGATAGCCACACAGCATGCAACCCGCGGATCATAGTCTCACCCCCAGCTTTGAGTAGCTCTGCACTGATTTTACAAACACCAGCTGCCTTTCCACCCCTCAACTTTGCTACAGCCTCTCTGACTTCGTCAAAAGAGGGTGCGGTTTCGTCAATGGGAGGATCGGCATCCACTGCTCGTAATTCAGTGGTGTGAAGCTGCCCCATTGGAAAGGCCCCCATGAAAAATGAAAAAATGCCAAAGTACTCAAACCCAACGAGCCACTGCCCCATCCATGTCCCACACGAGGCGCCCATCTGTTGTTCGGATAGACTCGCCCGAGATGAAAGGGTGAAAAGGAGCTTCTTCAGGACTCGTAAGGCGGTCGAAGGTCATTAGCGTTTCAAAAACCTCGAAATCCTCACCGAGATTCCTGCCATACCTCTCCTTGTCCCCTCCCCAAGGGTTCTAGTCCTCTGGTGACAAGAGCCTGTGCTGGCCCCGGTTCCCATCAAGCCTGGGTGCGCGACTCCCTCAATATTCTCCAGCGTCTCCGTCAGACAAACCACGCCTTGACCTCGGGGCTCCCCCAATACAATCCTTGGCGCCGGAAAGGGGTTTTACCGTTTTGAAACCCCCAGTTCTACAAGGTTCGAGGGACCGATCACTTCAAACCGATTTGAGACTGCCACCGCGTTCTCATGGCAATGTCAAGTCCTTCAGCCTCAAGATGAAACCCAGTAATGTTCCTCATGGATCTTCTGGACTTGGGCAGAATCTTAAGTGCAGCAAAACTAGTCTGGGGATCAGCTGCAAAAAACTCAGCACTCCCGGTAAACCCTGCGTTCTGGAGGCCTCCAAGGGTTTTACTAACGAGGATGTGGTCGTTCTCCTTGCTACCCTCCGGCTTTACTATACCATGTTCAGCGGTTGCGATTCTGGTCTCTGATACAAGAACCTGCAAATTCTCAACCTTCTGGACCTCGCAAAATTAGAAGGAAGAAACTGTTAATGTTTTTGGTACCGGAGCCATGGGGACCAAACACATAACTCATAGCATTTCCAAAAGTGCAATAATAGCATTGAAGGGCGCCCAAGGACAATGAGTGGTTGTCATCCAAGACAAGATTAACCCGTAAATGCGGATACCTGCGTGACAATATCTCTGTGAGCGGGACCTTTGTCGAAATCTTATAGGCGCTAAACAAAATTGAAAGTGTTGACAGTGATTTTCCCCTATATCTGTGCAGCCGCAAAAAAAAAAAATTTTTTGCTTAAAGTCTTGTGGTTTATTTTATATTGACTTGCGAATGAAAGCGTTTGAAGTTTATGGAATCCATGGGACAGCTCGTCACAGAAAAACAGGTCGCAAGGTCTTTCCTCTAATCGCTCTGCCCGCGATAAGCGAATACCTGTCGCACCTTACTTCCATGCTGGTCATGGGTCACTGAGCCTATGTGTGACCTCTGGGTTTATTCTACGGTAAAGTGAGTTGCTAGATTTCACCGGCCAAAAAAAATTTTCCCACCTTTTTTTAATTGGCCGGCCGCCCAAGGGAAATATCCCGTTTTTTCCTTAGGATGACCAAAAGGCATAGCCGCGCTTTACGGGTTAAGTCCGGGTCAGTGTTTATTTATTTTATTTTTGTCCTGTCCTTGTTTTCCTGTGTCAGTATGATGGTGGTGGAGGCGGTGGCCGGGGAGGCGAGGGGCAGGCCCAGGTGGTGATCAATGTGGGGGACCGCAACGACCACGCACCGGTGTTCCGAGGGCCCTGCCGAGACCCAGATCACGAGGAGGACAACAGACCCTGCCCAAGGTCATACTCAAGGGAAGCAAAGGACCACTGTCTTAAAGTAAAGCAAAATAAAAAGTCATAAATAAAGATATTACTTTAAAGTGGACTTACGGATATTTTTTGTTTGATTTTATTTCCATGGTTAAAAAAAAAAAAAAACGTGAGGAAATTCATTTTTCTATCTCTTTTCTCCTAATTGTAAACTATGTAATTTGATTACCCTATATCATGCAATATGGTTTTGAAGAAGTTTTTATTGATATTAATTTAATCCAAAACACTGATTGTTTCTTCCCACGAACACAAATTTCCTTCGATCAATTTTCTTCCCGGGGGACATAATTTTCGTATAATCAATAATTTTTTCTTTCCCGGGTGATGAACCTAATTTCCGGGAAAATTTTTTTCTTCCTCAAAAGACACTAATATTCCTGCGGTCAATTCATAGCCCCAGCGTACCCTTTTCCACAGTGTTCCCTCCCTCATAGAGTACAGCATAGTCACCCAAAACGCCTCCCGTACATCTATTTATTGAATCAGCCCCCCCCCCCTCCCCACCACTGTCTGTCAAAACCGAGGGAGGAAAAGAAGCAACGATGGGCCCCCACAAGGGAGTGGACGTCCCCCCCGCCTGTCATAAAGACACCGACACGTCTCACGCCAGCGGGAGGGAGTTTTACAGAGTCCGTTCCCCTGGATGATGGTTGAAATTGTCCAGGGGGGGCGAAAAAAGGGAATGAAAAGTGGTTAAACGAAAATATTAACGGTGGCCCCCGACTTGCGCGAAACCCCATCCCTTCGATAAATACATCCGGCCATCAGAGGAACTTCAGGGGGTCACTTATTCAACCCTTCACGGCCAGATCTTTCCTTGATACATGAATCGCTGTTGTCGAGCCATTAAAATTACGATAGTTACTGAATATACCAAATTAGCTACTGACAAGGATTTCTAAAAGGTGTATCTATAAAACATTGCTATAAATTTAATAAATTCGTCTAATGGGAGAAAAATAAATGAAGTTACGTTACGGACCTCAAGGGTTTAAGGGTGAACGCACAAGGACCGTAAGTAGGAAAATTAGTGTAAACGATGCTTTCGGGTAGAAAAGATGAACAGTAAGGAAGAAAAAGAGTAGGAAGGATACGAGTGTTTAAATTAAGGGAGTTCCCTACTTGGTTGGGGAGGCGGTGGCCAGTGGGTTAGCGGTCCGGAGGGCTAAACTCAATGTCCCGAGTCGAATCCTTCCGGGGCAACCTTTCAAGAGCTAGTAGGGAGCAGAAGGTCCAGAGTTCAAGTTCACCCAAGGAGCAACTGTCAAAGCCTTTCGAGTGACCGAAACACCCACATGCAGCGTTACCCTGTCTGTCCCCCTTGCAGTGTGACGGGGACTCTAGGGCTCATGCGCCTAACCCGGAGATCAAGAACATCATAGAAAATGAGATCTTCACCTGAGACCACAGGCTTCACTAAAAAAATCCAGCCTGCGCCACCAAAAGGGGGAGTTCGCCAACACAGACTCTCCGTATGCCTAGGCGCTATACTACAACGTAAACCCAAACCTTAATTATTTATTTCCTAATTTTTTCCTACTTTTGGGTATTTTCACACACACACAACATAAAACAAAAAGCCCACACCGCACCACATCCTCTACGCCTTCTTCTTCGTCCTCCCGCGTATCAAATTGTATTCTCGTTTTTTGTATATTGAGCTCAATAAATATCTATTTTTTTTCCACTATGTCTATCTATATATCTTTCTGTGGCGACTGTGTACTAGTATAGTTTGGTGGTCTAAGCTTCTCTTCCCCGTTCATCTGCTCCTACTACAGTCACCCCACACACACAACACACACCACACACAACACACACACCACACACACACACACACACAAACAACAACACCAAAAAACACAAACAGACACACCCCTACACAACAACACACACACACTATCGGCTTACGTGTCCTCAGCCAGGTGGTTTGGGGTGGACGGGGACGCGGAAAAGGTTTCGGGGGGGCCCCCTCACCTACACCCTTCAGGGGACGGCTTCACCAAACGGTTTGCTGCCTTTCTCCGTGGACGCCGCCTCGAGCAAACCTCCTCCTTTCAGGTGGGGTGGAGCAGGGAAAGACGAGGGGCAGGGTTTCCCCTCCCTCCCTCGCTCTCGCTCTCGTCTCCCCCTCTTCTCTCTCTCTCTCTCTCTCTCTCTCCTCTCTCTCTCTCTTCCTTCTCCTTTATAATAATAGAATATATAAATTTGATATATAATATATTTATATAAATATATATAATATATATAATATATCTCTCTCTCCTCTCCTCTCTTCCTCTTCTCTTCTCTCCTCCTCTCTCTCTCTCTTCTCTCCTCTCCTTCTCTCTCTCTCTTCTCTCTTTCTCTCTCCTCCTCTCTCTCCTCCTCCCTTTTCTCTCTCTCTCTCTTCTCTCTTCTCTCTCTTCTCTCTCAAATATTCATCGTATCATAATCCAAAAATCTTACTCAAATTTGAGTATTAAAGTGAAGGAGAAACTTTTTACAAGGAAATTTTTGTGGTCGTGAGTCATGAAGGTGTTTCTCATTCTTAGGGTTTCTTTGTTTGAATTTATTAGCATCATTAGGGAGTGATATTGTATCAGGTAGTTGGAAAGCTTATTTCGCAGTCAAATAACACAGTATTTCATGTGTTTTCATCATGCAGGGCCTCTTGATTTACGCATTCACAGATTTGTATAAATATAAGGATAAGCGAGAAATGTTTTCCTGTTGTAGTTGGGGTCAATGCGATATTTCCCTTGGGTTAACACGGGAAGTTATAGAATACTGGGCATTATTGACGAAAAAATAAAATACGGCCATGTAAAAAGTTGTGTTGCTTTTGCGTTGGATTTTTACACTCAGTTTAAAGATAACAAGGCGGGGGGTCCCCAGTAGAGCGCATACCTCGCCCGAAATTCAATAATGGTTGCCATGGAACAGTGTGATTCGATTTTACCAAAAAAAAAAATCAGTTTTTTCCTTTTTTACCAAATAATTGGATACCAGGTTTGGTCCCAAAAAAATTTGTAACTTTTTTAGAAATCGTACACTAAAAACAAACAAAAAAGATCGGGGTGAAAAAAAGTTATATTCGATTTCGGTCCAAAATTTAAAACAGTCTTTTTTAGCAAATATACTGGTATACCCCAATTTGGTAAAATCGTTAGTAACTTTTCGAGAAATCCTGTACACTAAAAAACAAAAAAACAAAGGGTTGAAAAAAATCGTCTAAAACAACATTGGATTTAATTTCATCCAAAATTTAAAATTTCTTCCTTATACCAAAAGAGGGGATACCAAGTTTGGTCCCCCAAAACATCAAAATTTTCAGAAATCCTGTACACTAACAAAACCAACAAAACAGATCGGGGTGAACAAATAACCTCTCCAACTTCGTTGGCGGAGTAATAAAAAAAAGTGATTATGCACTGCCTCAGGTGAAAAAAAGAAGATATTAGGAAATGCAGGTTTTTAAGGGTTTGTTCATGGATTTCAAGATCGTGTATTTCAGGGGTGCAGAGAGAGTGAACTTGGTTGTCTTGGGTAGTGGGTTGGGCAGGCAGGGAGGGCATGTACTCAAATGTCCCATAGAGTGAAACAGACCAATAAGATGAAACTGGGAAAGAAAAAAAAGTTGTTGTATTGTGCGCGTGGCAGGGGAATATTTGGTCGATTGAAAATGATAGAAGAAGGATAGAGGACGAAGAAAAATGCATAGGACACTAATAGCCAATTTGAAGTTTTTTCTTTTTTCAAACACCAGAGAGAGAGGAGAGAGAGAGAGCGAGAGAGAGAGAGAGATGAGAGAGAGAGAGAGAGGAGAGAGAGAGGAGAGAGAGGAGGGGGGGAAGACGAGGAGAGAGACGAGAGAGAGAGAGAGAGAGAGAGAGAGAGAGAGAGAGAGAGACGATGAGAGAGAGAGAGAGAGGAGAGAGAGAGAGCGAGAGAGAGAGACGAGAGAGTTGATAGAGCGATGAGAGAGAGAGAGAGAGAGAGAGATGAGAGATTGAGAGAGTTGACGAGAGAGACGGGAGAGAGAGAGAGAGAGAGAGAGAGAGAGAGGAGAGAGGGGAGAGAGAGAGAGAGAGAGAGAGAAGAGAGAGAGAGAGAGAGAGAGAGAGCGAGAGAGAGAGAGAAGAGAGAGAGCAGAGACGAGAGGAGAGAAGAGAGAGAGCGAGAGAGGAGAGAGAGAGAGAGAGAGAGAGAGAATCAAATCAAAATCAAGTCAGTGGTCGTCAGTGGGTAACAAATTCTTGGTGGACACACTTAACAGCAACAAGGTCGAACAACTGACGACCATACCTCCGCTTCAAGTTCTGACGGCACAGTGGCCACCAAAAAACAAGGACCAAGGCGAGGTACTCGCGACATTTTTTCACAAACCAAAATGACAGTACCTGATCCCAGCATGATTCCATCCCAGCTGTGCCCTCCTCACCATGCCAGCCTTTCAACATCACTAAAATAGTGTGGAAGTTGCCGAAACGTAGTCCAGGTCGACACCAAAGAAGGCCTTGGGCCCAGACAACATTAGCCTTCATATTCCTCAAGCGCTGCGCTCGCAGCTAGCAACGCCCCTTGCTATATCTTTCAGCACGCACACTACTAGAAGGTGGCCCACCCTGTGGAATGCTCCAGAGTGGTGGCAATACATAAGAAAGGAAAATAACTGACCCAAGAAACTCTAGCCCATCTCCCTTTTATCAGTTCTTGGGAAGAGCTGGCAAGCTATAATTGCCGACAAGATATCGTCTTTCTTCACATCACACCAACCTTCTCCTTAACATCAAGCAATTTGGCTTCCGAGCAAACAGTTGGCAGCGGCCGACCTATTGCCCCATCTGGTCACCACATGGCATAAGCTTCTGACCAAAGAAAGGACCATACGTCATGCCATTGACATTGCAGGAGCATTTGACAGGGTGGGCATCACGGCTCTCATCACCAAAAATGAAAACAGTTTGGGTGTCCGCGGTCATCTGCGCTCCTACTACAAGACTACTGCGCGACAGATTTCTGAGAGTGGTGGTGGACGGTTCAAACATCAGAGAACACCACGATCTTGCCAGAGTCCCACAGGGCAGTGTGCTCGGCCCGCTCCTTGGAATGTTCTTCAATGACTGCTTCAGCTCATCCCAGAGGCACAGCATATGCGACTGACTGCACCCTTACATTCCCCTGCGACAGTGGCTGATCACCGCACGACTGTCGCTCCATAAATCAGGTCCTCCAAAACCGTCATCTCATGGGGTCGTCGAGTTTTGCGCAAGTGGATACTCGCTCCAGAGAAAACCAAGCGATGTCATCTCCCGACGACAACGTCCTCCTGATACTCCCATCCCTACCATCCTACTGGGTGGAGGCCGGTGCCCCTGCAGACGTCCATCTCCATACTTGGGCGGGAAGTGAATAGCGTCCTGACCTTCACCGAACCACATCCGCAAAAATTGCAAGGAAAGCCGCTGGAAACTTAGCGTGTCCGGCGTGTCTCACACCTTCTTGACTCCCAAGGGTCACCACCTATATGCAGCTCAAGTCCGCTCCTTATGAGTACGCCCCTCTCACGTGGTCTTCCTGCCCCCCTTCGTACCTGAGCCTTCTTGACAAGGTACAGGCCCGAGACCAACGGTTAATACGTCTGAAGGCTCGGCTATGGACCAGCTTCTCCCTCCTCTGCAACCCTTGAAGCAGCGCGTCGCGAGTAGCAGAGTCCGTGCGTCGGTGACAAGAACACAAGCAGCATGTCCCGCACCTGGCTGCTCTCCGGACAGGCCCGATGGCAAGACAACACGGCCACACCACACCGAAATGTGCCTACCAGGGACACAACTGATCGTCCCTTTTGCCAGGGAACGGAGACCTCTCTGCGTTCCTTCCTTCCGCGCTACACAGAATGTGGAAACCGAATGATACAGCAGAACAGCTTCACTCTACCTCGTCCCAATCCAGACCATTCAAGTAGTGCTGTGAACGCTTTGGATAAAGCAGCCATAGTATAAGTAGCCATACCTATAAACCTGTAAAACCCTGCTAAGTTAACTATGTCTATATATAATATATTATTAGTACTGAAAAAATAAAAATGTAAAAATTAGAAGAATAACACATGTACATGGAAAAAATTCATTTTAATAGGAAATAGTGAATTAGAGAAATAGATAATTTAGAATAGAACCCTGTATGTATGTTAGTAGGAATAATCTACAAATTCCTATAAGTCAAAGATAGTTCCAGTAGTCAGCTGAAGTCCTGGACTGTTAAACCTATAAGAATAAAGGGAAAAAAAAAAAAAAAAAAAAAAAAAAAAAAAAAAAACGAGAGAGAGAGAGATAGAGAGAGAGAGAAGACGAGGAGAGAGGGAGAGTCTGAGAGAGTAGAGAGAGAGAGAGAGAGAGAGAGATGAGACCGGAGAGAGAAGAGAGAGAGAGAGAGAGAGACCTGAGACTCTGGCCGCCCAATCGCTGATGATTGACCTGGACATCGCGGGCTGACTCGGCTGGGGCACAAGGGCCTCCTGGCAAACATTGAACAGTCGGCATCACGGGACACTGCTGCGTTGTCCGAGCACCTGCACGAGCCGGAGTCTGAGGTGGTGGTGAATGGGAGCACGTAAGCCAAGTACCAAGGGGAGGCTTCAGTTCCAAAGGATCGTCCGGGCCCCCTCTGTGGAACATTTACTTCAATAAACCTCCTCCAAAGCCTCCGTGGCGTCTGCCTATGCTGACGACTGCACGTGTCCCATCTACACCAGAAGGAGACTGCGAAGTGATAGATGCACACAACCGCAACTGTGACAGCACTGCCTGGGAAGACGTTGCAAGTCAAGTGTGCGCCGAGGGGAGGGGGGGGGGAAAACCCAGGCCATGTTATATCACGTTCGAGGGAGGACCCCAGGCTAATCGAGGGGAAGTGAAGTTTGGGGACGATACCCTTGCAATCAAGACTCCATAAACATCTGGGGGGAGGTGACCAGGCTCCGCTTTGACCGCAACCTGAGACAGTGGCACGTCGAGCCTCACTGAGGGTGACTTCTGCGCCGAGTAGTAAAGGCAATGCCGACGCTGACGGCCTCTTCGGTGTATAGGCCAAAGTTGAGGGCCCGTCATGGAGTACAGTGCCTCTCACCTTGATGAGTAGTGGCCCAGTGCCACCTGCAGCTGGACAAAGGCAGAGGCGTGCTGAGCGAATCAACAACTAACGACGACAAATATACAGGGAAAGCGCCCGCGGCACGTGGCAGCAGCAGCATCGACGACAACAACAAATTCAGCTGCAGCTCAACAACAGCAATCACAACAAAC
>JACEEZ010021940.1:0-82699 GCA_016584305.1 Chionoecetes opilio
GAAAAAAGGATTAAAAACACTTCCCAAATACAAATGTCAGCATTGCAATAAAGCGGCGTGGAAGGGAGGAGGGAGGAGTTCAGTCTTCAAATGAAGAGGCTTGTGAAAAGGCAAGGGGAAGTGTGAGGAGTGTGGAAAAGGTTACTCAGAAAGGACGTTATAGCCCACTCCAGAACGAGGGAGTGGACGTGTGGACACTGGCAAACAGAAAGATTTTACTATGATGATTATTAAGTTTATAATGCATGAATGGGTTGTATCTACGGTGTTAAGAGATTAAGTAGTGTTTCTAAGGATCCAGTAAGATTGTAAAGGAATTAATGATCTCTGTGGTTAAGCAGGAATAAGTCTGATCACTATTACTGAAGGAAAAAAAATGTGTTTGAGTGTTAGTAAAACTGAGATGATTTGAAAGGAGAAAAGTGTATCAAAAGAAACTGAAAGTATTTGTGTGTTTGAGTGTTAGTTAAAGAAGTGAAAGGAAATCATGGTTTTGTGATATCTGTTTGATGTATTGAGGATCAATATAATAGGTAGAATTAATCACAACCACAACACTAGCACTCAATGTTAACCCTTTCATGCACGGTGACGCCATCGCGTCAAAACGGGCCCGTCTACATCTGAGCTTTTGACGCGAACTGCGTCAAAAAACATTTAAAAAATCGCCAAAAATAAAGTATTTATCAGAATCGCGTCAAAATTTACTGCGTCAAAGATCCAAGCTAGGCCTATAAAATAAACTAATTGTCAACTCCCTCGTGAGGGTGGATTTGAAGTGATAAGGGCCTGTGTCCCAGCTCACTCCCAGCAGGCAGCCTGTCAGCGCGGACTGCCCGTCCTTTTAAAACGTGTCCCAGCCGGGTAAGCCATACTTGTAGCCTAATCCGTCTTCCAAACATGTGTTTCAGTTTTCCTCCATTTTCTCAAGAACTACTGGCCATATGAAAATTATAATGGTAGCGTTGGAATCCTCATAAAAATCCGCTTTTATTGGCATATAAACCATAAAAAGTTGACTCGGGAAGTATCGAGCTACGAAGTGGTGAACGTAAGTATTTCTTATTTCTCTCTTGCAAAACCAACGATATATAATAATGCCAGGAAAAAAGAATACTCGTGGTTGAAATTGATAACATAACCAAAACATTCGCCGCAGAGTCAGGCCATTACGCGCGGCCCCGTAGAGAGCCCCAGACTGATGTCCCAGTGGACGGAAAAACTTATTAAACTTTTCGTGCGTGGAAGGGTTAAAGAAAATCAAAATCTGGTTATAGTAACGCTACTGACTGAATGGCCAAATTATGGCTTAGTACCACACACACACACAACACACACACCCACACAACACACACACACACTAAAAAAAACAATATGGTTAAAGTAATCGTTCAGACCATTTTTTTGCTATTATATTGAATAATATTCAACAATTCATTCACAAATTCATGGCCAATTATATTCAAAACATACTAATCCACCAAAAAAATTGATTTCCAGACCCTTATTTTTCTGCTAAAAAACACGACTTTTAAAAATACATGCGCAAAAAAAACATCTAATCCCCAAAAAGGCTCAGGAAGTTTATTGATGACGTCAAGGAGGAACGCTCCAATGTAAAACATCTGTCGACACCTGTCGGCAAAGGCTAGGATGTAGATTGTACTCGGGCAGACAGGAATCTGTCGCTGTGACAATCTGGTCTGTCACTGGACCAAATGTAATGAGTGAGCGTTGTACTTCGGTGTCAGACGTGAATCTGTTCGTGTGACAGATCTGGAGTACGATGCCAATCTGAGACGAATAAATGACGCTGCTACAATCGTATACTATGAGAAAACGAACCTCAATTTGATGGAAGCCCAACCCTATATAATTGAACCACCAATACGCGGCAGCAACGAACAGATGTTAGCGGCAACAACAACCCCCTTACACACAACAACCCCTTACACAAACAACCCCCTTACACATCAACAACCCCTTACACACAACAACACCCCTTACACACAACAACCCCCTTACACACAACAACCCTTACACACAACAACCCCTTACACACAACAACCCCCTTACACACAACACCCCTTACACACAACAACCCCCTTACACATAACCCCTTACACACAACAACTCCCTTACACATAACCCCTTACACATAACAACCCCCTTACACACAACAACCCCTTACACACAACAATTGGTGATAGTGATGGTGGTGACACACAGCAACACAACAGCATCCGGTGAGTGAGTGAGTGAGTGTGTGTGTGAGTGTGTGTGTGTGTGGTGAGTGTGTGTGTGTGTGGTGAGTGTATCACTACAAATCCTTGCAAATTTCAACTTACTTCCCGTTCCAATCTGCCCTAGTCCGCCGGCACTACTTTTCAACACATTTAACGTTGTCGTATCAGTCGGAAACGTGTGCAAACTTTTCTCGAAAGGCACAGCTGTCTTGCTGCACCCATAAAGGATGCATGCATGTGGCATATCGCAAAACAAATTATCAGAAACACCCAAAAATCTTCAAGTATTTATCTCTTGTGTTCAAGTGCTTCTGATCAGCGCGGGGAGAGGAGCTTCTTCCTCCTGTTACGTAACCGAGCCGTGGCGCATCGTCTGCCAGTTGCCAGCAGCGTTTTCGAATATTGGGGAATTCACAGATTTTGATTGCGGATTATTAAAAAACGGCTGACTGGATGCAACATATTGTTGATACACTCGATAATGGCTATACTCTTAATTACATAAAATCAGGAATGATGAAATGGTATGGACGATTACTTTAAGTTAAAACAGGAAAAAAACTGTATATTATGTAACACGTATGAAATATATATGTAGCTACACATGTAGTATTTTTTTTTTAGCATAGATAGAATAAAAGAGATCGATTATGAGAGGTGAGACTAGACCTAGACAATCTGTATACTAATAGTGTCTGTGCCTGTTGTCTTCTGTTGTCTGCTGCCTGTCTGTCTGTCTGTATTGGACAACACTGGTATTGTGATATGTATGAAGTGTGTCTTTATATACTGATTTGTAGAACCAAGTGTTTTTATTATCATTATTAGTTTAGTAGTAATGGGTATAGTTAGGTGGTACTGGGCCAGTGTAGTTAAGGCCAGTAGTAGTTGTAGTAGACTAGTAGTGATATAAGTATATAGTGAATAGTATCGTAGTAGAAGTACAGTCAAACCTCGATATAACGAACTTCGGATGTAACGGACTCCTTTTGCGTGACAAATTTGCGGGCAAGAATGGCATATCGGGACCGCTCATCGCCGCTCAAAATTGTCAACTCAAAAAATTTGGGTTTATTTCTCTTTTTATTTTGGAATGGGGGGTTTTTAAAGGATTTTGGGGATGTATCCATATTAAAAATTATATAAAAAAAAGAGCCTTGTTGCTAGTGATTTAGTGGTGAAGGTGTGTATTTTTTAAAAATTTAAGTGATTTTTAGTGTTATGGCGTGGCCCCCTGTTACGTCTCCATGTCACCCTCGACACCCTAAATCTCCTTATCTAAGGTGACACGCGTGTAAAATGACCTAATAGTGACACGTGTATAGAACTGCACTTCAAAAACCCCAACCATAATATATATAAAAATGGGGCTTTTATTCATGAAATAAGAAATACCTTTGACACCCAAACGGGGGGGTTTTTGGTCTGGCTTGTTTTTTTGTTTACCTTTCTCTAGACTTGAGCTTGACTGGGCTCACGGTCGGGTTTGGGGTTTTTTGTGATTATTTCTCATTTATTTCACGTTAGGTCGGACCAAATTTCAGCATGTAGTCCCAGTCACGTTTACCTCCCAACATAGCTACACAGCCCTGGTTGAGTCTCATAATGGCCTTTTTTAAAATGTGTTTTAAAAGTTTTTTTTTTGATAAAAGTTTGGGGCCCCCCCTTATAGCTTTAAAAGCTTTGACTTTAAATGCCCAAAAGGGCTCCACAATCCTGGCTATTTTTCGTGCCCCCACCCACAATAAGTGGGGAAAAAAAAAAAAAATGATTAAAGGGAAATATGTAAATACTAAGGGTTGAATAACAACGCATTATCGAATCTTAATATTTTTTAACTTTTTCCCGATTCACCCGAAAAAAACCCTTTTCCCAAAATCCTTCTTAAACCCAATGTCTTAACCTAATGTCTTAAAAATAAGTCTTAACTTAAAGTCTTTAAAAAAATAAATACATCCCTTTAAAGCTAATAACCTCGACACACGCGGAAATCCCCAGGGTTGTGCTCAAAAAGTTCCTATAACTTTCCCTTTAAACCCCAAAAACATTGAGTAAAAGCCCCTCACCATGGGTTCTCTTTTTTGTAACTTGCCCCCTCCCCAAATGGTTCTCTGTGTTAAAATTTTTCCCGGGCACCCCGATTCTCTGAGTAAAGTATCAAACCCACCCCACTCAAGGGTAGAGACTAAGCCTTAGCTGTATCCCCGGTTGGGTTTAAAAGGGGGGTCTTTTTACGCTGTTCCCCATGCTCACGCCGATCCCCCCCGGTCCCCCCCGCCACTTCCCCCCTGCTAAACCCTTAAACCCTAGAAAAACAATTTTCCATTAGCTTTCATGTTATCACAGATAATTAATTAAGCTCCTCTACATCCCTACCAACACATTTTCCCTGCACGTACCTTATAAAGGGTTGAAAGCCACACCTCCCCGCACGTCTTACCACAACTGACACGTGGACCCAAAGACAACTAATATGGCGATCTGCCCTCCTTCTTGCCTGGCCCGCTGACATCACCAGCTACCGTCGGCACAAAATATATCAAAATATATTTATATATAGTGATTCAGAACTGAGGAGTAAGGAAAATTACGCATTTCATTACTCGACATTATATAATTACTTACCCCTCCCACTCAACGTAAACTCTTCGTCAACCATGAGTCAAAAGTTTTAACCCATTTTCCCGCGTTACAATAATATTATAGAACAAGCATTTCCAAAGATAACAGTATATCTTTTATACTGATAAACATATATTTGGTAGGGGAAAATGACCATAAGCTGGCAAACACGGGAGGCAAGTGGAGTTTGTTGATCCTCCAGCTTGCTCCGACGGGCGGCATTTGGCTTGAAGACGCTACCGTAGATAGCAGTGAAGTCGCCAGTTCTACGTTTCTTTGTTATGTACAGACGTGTG
This sequence comes from Chionoecetes opilio, assembly GCA_016584305.1. Lineage (NCBI taxonomy): Eukaryota > Metazoa > Arthropoda > Malacostraca > Decapoda > Majidae > Chionoecetes > Chionoecetes opilio. The sequence goes on from JACEEZ010021940.1 coordinate 5,165, forward strand.
GTGGCGTTAATAGTTACATTTCTACATCCATGATTTCAGGAAAGTTAGAAGGGTCTATCTGGAAAGTCTGTGTCTTCATCTGTGTCATAGTAGGGCTATAAATGAACAAATTACAAAAATAAAACCGAGTGGCGACCTCACTATACCTACTACAGTAAAGTCGCCAGCTAGTATTTATGCCCAACAGTTGAGTCGCCACTCTGGAGAATTCAGGTAAATTAAAGGTAAAGTAAAACAAGTCTCTATATATATATAAGCTGCGGAAGATGCTTGGATATATAAAAATTCCTCTGCCAACGTGAAAATAAATTCTATTCAAGTTTGAAAGATCTGGCAAGTCTGTGTTCTGTCGCCCGAAAGGCTATTGTTTACTGTCTGTCATCGCGCGAAGAAAAACGTGAGAAGCAAAATGCGCAACAGTTATATTTGCAGATACAAAGCATAAAACAACGCTGAAACAGGGTAGATTATCCCAGCAAACATTGTCATGACGGGCCGGCATCAAATTAGTGCCGGCAAATCACAAACGGCATATTGGCATTGAGTCGGCAAACCGTAATGAAGTTATCTGGCTGCGCCGACAACTTTGGTCAACCTCGATTAACGAACTTTCGGATGTAACGGACTCCTTTGCGTGACAATTTGCGGCAAGAATGGCTAGCAGACCGCTCCGCGCGCTCGAAATTGTCACAGTCAACATACTTGTATTATTTTTCTCCATTTTAACTTTGGAATGGTTGGGTTTTAAGGCGTTTTGATTGTATTCACATATTGATATATAAGAAAAGATCCTGTGTTCTATGATTAGGTGGTAAGAAGGTGTGTATTGTTTAAAAAGTAGGGATTATTAGTTGTATGTGCGTTTGGCCGCTGTTAACGATCTCCCTGTCATCTCGACACCCTACTCACCTTATCTAAAGGTTACACGCTATCGTGCTAAACACTGACCTAAACATAGTGACACGTGTATAGAACTGCACTTCACAACCATATAATATATATAATATGAGCATTAGTCATGATAGTATGCAATCCCTTTGACAGCCACTGGCTGTGTCCTGGTGCTTGTTGTTTGTTTACCTTTTCTCTAGAGATTGACAGCTTGACTATAGCTACACGGTGTTGGTTGTGTTTGTGATTTTTTCGTTCACTTTTTTTTCTTTCACGTGTGGATCGGACCAAATTCAGCATGTATATGTTGTGCCAAAGTCATATCTGTTTATCATCCCAACATACTACACAGTCTGGTTGAGTCTCATAATGGCCTTTCTTAGTGTTTTTTACGGTTTTTTCTTTGATAATGTAGGCCCCCCTTATAGCTTTGCCGTTCATGCAAGAGGGCTCCCAAACCTGGCTATTACGCTGCCACCATTAGGTTACGACACATATATGTTTGGGAATAAAAATCATATCAAATTAAAACGAAATATGTAGGTATCATGGTAGATCGTGTGAGCTTTCTTGTTCCATCGTGCTACTCCCTATACTGTCATTATCAGAATCTTATATCTTTCACTTCCTATTATGCTCGTGATGTTCACTATTTAATGTCTACACGGTTCCCACTCCATTCTTAACCTAAGTGTCTTATATCCTGTGGTAAGTTGTCATATCACATAATGTCTAACCATAAATATACATAACGCTAATGCTAATACTCCATTCGACTCACGACGCGACTCTTATCTCGTGTCTCAACTGAAACAACTACGATGAAATCCTATAACTCTCCTTCAACCTCTAAACCTTGAGTAAATGCCCCGATGGCCTATTCCTGTGTGTGTTACCAGTCTCTGTGTACTTGCCTGTCACACTGATTCTCTGGTAAAGGATCATACCTTCCATCCATCGGCCTAGGCGTTCTTCAGAGTGTTACCCGGATGTGGTGGTTATTTGACGAGCTCTCATATGCCGTGGAGACTTGCTTATGCTCTCTGGTGTTTTGATTCTTCAACAGAGTCTTCACAGCTGTTCTCCTCTGGCACCTGGCTCCTCTCGCGCACCCCGCCGGCTCCCCACGCCATCTTCCACCTGCTACTGAATACCCTATGAAACACTTCCTATAGCTTTCATGTTATCATCCATCCAGATAATTAATTCAGCTCCTCTACATCCCTACCTACACATTTGCCCCTGCACAAATTACTTAAGGTGATAAGTACTAATAATAGAAAAAACTCTATCGTCAGGGTGGCGGTTTGGAAAGCCACGCCTCCCCGCACGTCTGTTTCTACACTAACTGACACGTGAACCCTAGACAACTAATATGGCGATCTTTGCCCTCTCCTTCTTTGCTGGCCCGCTGACAAATCACCAGCTACGTCGGCCACAAAATAATATCAAATATAGTTGATATATAGTGATTCAGAACTAGGAGTGAAGGAAAATTAACGCATTTCATACTCGACATTTGATATATTACTTTCCCCCTCCACTCCACGTTAAACTCTTCGTCAGTCCTGAGTCAAAGTTTTAAAACCGTTGTCCCGCGTTTACAATAATATTATAGACAAGCATTTCCAAAGATAACAGTATACCTTTTATACTGATCAAACATATATTGGATAGGGAAAATTACATAAGCTGGCAAACACGGGCGGCAAGTGGAGTTTGTTGTCCTCCAGCTCGCTCCGACGGCGGCATTTGGCTTGAAGGACGCTAGGTCGTGACGTCGTGAAAACACCCATAGAGCACAATGCATAAAAGTAACCATGGGCCCCAGCCATAACTACGTCACGGTTGTTTTATCGGTGCTTGTGGGGATAAGGCGGGTCTCCGCGGATGGCCTCGAAGGGAAACTACGGCGATGGAAGAATTTAGAGTTATTTTTTGCGCGAAATTGATATTCCGGTGCTATATAATTACTGTGCACTGTTCTCGCTGACAACACTATAGAGAAGACCTGAGGTAATGGCTGATGTGCAGTCGGCTTCTAATCAGAAACAGAGTCATCACAGAGCCTCGTCAAAAGGTAAGCAACTGGTAGGTACTATGTGTTTTTCCCTACCAACTTGCTTACTTCTTTAATGAGCCGCTGCGTGACTGTTTTCCTGGTTTAGAAGCCGTTTTGCACATCCCAATCAGCACCTCATCTTCTCTATGTTGTCAGCGAGCACGGAAATATAGCACCTGGAATATCAACTTTCGCCCAATAAACACTCTAATTTTTTCATCGTCTCGTAATCTTCTTCTTTGTAGGCTTTACATATTCATGGTTTTTATGATATTATAAAATACCTTATTAAAGTTTGAGTTTCCTTTTGTTGTCTTTCTACACACTAGTAGTAGGTATCATGGTTTAAGTGTTACTTGACGAGCCAATGATCTCTTGAGTCTATACCAACATCACCAACCTTTGCTTTGATTTTAGGTTATTACTCCATCCATAAACAATGATAACCACGGTGACATTACCCATCCTTGCCTCATGGTACCTGCTGCATGGTACTAGTCGTCCTACCGATATTTTTGTCCTGCAAAAATCGGGAAAACTCGCCGACAGTAATGGTTAGGTTGGTATCCGGTCATTTTCGCCCAACATGCCATTTCGCCCCACCATTGAGTCCTTTCGCCCACACGATGGAGTCTCTATAGTCTAGGGAGGTTGTATATTTGTTTAGTTGTGTCGAGAACCCTACACCCACCGCTAGAGGTTATGTTTTAGATTTTGTTTTATGGTAGTTTTAGGGTAGGTTAGATTTGGGTAGTTTAGGTTAATTTGTTAGGTTAGGTTAATTAGATTTGGTTAAGGTTATGATAGGTTAGATTTGGTTAGGTTAGGTTAGCTTAGGTTTAGATTTGGTTAGTTAGCCATATCGTGGGTCAAGTCCCCTGCTAGGGTAGTTAATTTTGGTTCGGTTAGTTTATTATTTTGGTTAGGCACAAATTTTCGTCATTTCGCCCACAAGACATTTCGTCCACATGTAAGTCAATTCGCCCACTATAAGAGTCAATTCGCCCCTCTAAAGTTCAATTCGCCACACGATCCATGTCCGGAGTCTGTCATTATATCTCCTCTGGCAGAAATGAATGAACCACCAGTAACCGTTGGGGGAAATGACGGTAATTCTAATGTTTGCCCTACTCTCCCACTTTCCCTCCAACAAATATTTGGGGACCTGTGGGAATAGCGGGGTTTTCGGGTGGGGAATCAAATTATTGCGTCGGAAACAGCGTAATTAAAAAGAGTTGTGTAGGGGGATAAAAATTCCCCTAGATCTAGTAATTTCTTATATCTAGAAGAAATTGCCTAACCAAAAATAAACCTAACCTAGCCCAAAATTTAACCTGCCCTAGCAGTGGCTTGACCCACCGACTACCGAACCTATACCAATCTAACCTATAGCTTACCTAACCTAACCACATTCTAACCTAGCTACACCTAACCTAACCAAATCTAACCTATCTAACCTATTAGAATTTGTCTAGGTGTTAGTTGAGATTAGATTTGGTTTGTAGGTTTAGGATAGGTTTAAGATTTTGGTTTTATCGTTGGGTCCAAGCCCCGGCTATGGTAGGTTTTAATTTTGGTTAGTTAGGTTTTTTTGGTTAGGCAATTTTCTCTGATATAAGCAAATTACCCACAGATCCTAGGAATTTTACCCCCCTACACACTCTTTTAATTACGTTGTTTCCCTACGCATAATTTGTTCCCCACCCGAAAACCCCGCTTCCCACAGGTCCCCAATTTGTTTGGGGGAGTGGGAGATTATGGGCCAACATTAGAAATTTACCGTCATTTTTCGCCAAGGTTACTGGTGGTTCATTCATTTCTGTGCCAGAGGAAGATATAATTACATGGACTCCTGACATGGATCGTGTGGGCGAATGATTTAGAGTGGACGAATTGCTCTTATATGTGGGCGAATTGACTCTTATATGTGGGCTGAAATTTGAACTTACATGTGGACGAAATGTCTTGTGGGCGAAATGACAAAATTGCCTAACCCAAATAACCTAGCCTAACCAAAATTAACCTACCCTAGCCGGGGGCTTGACCACCGATATGCTAACCTAATCTACTGTCTCAATCTAACCTAAGCTAACCGAACCTAACCAAATCTAACCTATCCTACTCATAGACCAATCTTCTAGCCTAACCTACCAAATCTAACTAAACTACCCAAATCTACCTGAACCTAACCTAACCTACCTCCTAGCGGGGGTTGGGTTTTCTCGACACACTAAACAAATATAACCTAACATCCTAGCTCCTTAGACTCATAATGTGGGCGAAATGACCTGTGGGCGAAATGACTCATGGTGTGGGAAATGGCCATGTGGGCGGAAATGACCGGATACCAACCTAACCTGATTACTGTCAGCGAGTCTTCCCGTTTGTGTAGGGCAAAAATAGCGGTAGACGACATACCATGGCAGGTACCATGAGGCAAAGATGGGTACTGTCACCGTGTTATCCAACTTGTTATGGATGGAGTTAATGAAGATAATCAAAAGCAAGGTTGGTGATGTTGGTAGAGACTCAAGAGTAGTCATTGGCTGCGTCAAGTAACACTTAAACCATGATGTACCACTACTTATTATGAGGAAAAAGGACAACAAAAGGAACTCAATTAATAGTATTTTATACTACATAACACCTATAAAATATGTCCAGCTTACAAAGAGAAGACTAGACGATGAAAAAAATTGAGTTGTTTTTGGGGTGGCGAAATTGATATTCCAGGTGCTATATTTCCGTGCTGCTGACAACATAGAGAAAGACCGGAGGTGATGGTTGCTGTGCGAAGGCTTCTAAACTCAGGAAAACGTCATAAGCAGAGTCTATTAAGAAGTAAGCAAGTTGGTAGGGACACATTACGTACTACCAGTTGCTTACCTTTTGACGAGGCTCTCTGTTATGACGTTTTCTTGTTTTTAGAAGCCTCTGCACATCAGCCATTACCTCAGGTCTTCTCGATAGTGGTTGTCAGCGAGAACAGAGCACAGTAATATAGCCACCTGAATATCATTTCGGGGGGGGGGGGGGGGGCAGCAAATATCTAAATTCTTCCATCGCCGTAGTTTTCCCTTCGTAAGGTCCACCCTCTCGCGGACGACCCGCCTTTCCCCACAAGTGCACCGATGTAAACAACCGTGACGTAGTTATGGGTAGGGTCCATTATAAGATACAATTATGATCAAAACTTATCTATATATTTTTTGATGTGTTCAGATATAACTGCTGTAGGGTGTAGCTGCTGGGGTTGTGTGTTGAGTGGAGGAGTGACAGTCGTGTGTGGGTGTAAAATATACTTCTTGGGTGGCGATGTGGCCGTGGGTTCACACAGAATGGCGCCTCAACAAAGCACTAAGCTCCTATCTCATGCAGCATGATGACAAATGACGACTCCTTTATAAATGATTAACCAGGACGTGTTACTGTGGTTGCTGGAGGTACTGAGGAGACAGGAGAAGAGAGGAGGCATTGGAGGTGCCGTAGAGAAGGGACGAAACATAGTGTAGTGATTTAGGTTTAGTAAGAGTTAAGGCATTGAGTGATCTAGCTGGGTAGGGGAGAGCGGGCAGGTTTGCTCGAGGGTAGGCTGCATCATTGCCTCTACTCATGTTATCACCGTACATCGGTCTTAATACTACTACTTACTGCTACTACACTATAACTACTACTACTCCTCACTACTACTACTATAACTACTACAACTACAACAATAATAATAATAAAAAAAGTTAAGGCCTCTTCCATTTGCGACTTTCAAAAACCAGTTCACGGAACCCAAGAGTTCAGGCGGTCCATTTGCGCACGAAAACCGGGTCCGAGGCAAAGCGCGTAGTGACTCGCAAAACCCCGTGAACTTTCTCTACTCACAGTCATTGGTGGGTAGCTTGGGTAGAGTTTTTCAGTTTTCAATAACCAACATGGTCGCCTTGGTTCCTATTTTCCCTATCGTGAAGGTTTGCCGCTGCTACGACGGAGAGGATGTCAGACGGCATAAAATGAGGCATACTATGGCTGTGGAGGCCTGAGTTCCGCGATCTTAAACTTGATATGATCCCTTCACATAGCAGCTAGCGAGTTATATCTCGTTATCTCTCTTTATCTCTCGTTATCTCTCTCTCTCTCTCTCTCCTGCTCTCTCTCTGTCTGGTTATCTCTCGTTATCTCGTTATCTCTTGTTAATCTCTCTTCCTCTCTCGTTATCTCTCTCTCTCTCCTCCCTCTATCTTAATTTTGCCTCGCCCAGCTGAGTAATGTTGTGTAAACAAACTGGGGTTTTTTTGCGTTCCATTGTGACCGCGAACCCAACCCTGAACCCGAACCCAACCCTGAACTGAAAGAACTGGTTCCTTGCAACTTGGGCACAATGAAGAGGCCAATGCGAGTTAAGAGGCATGATGCACAACCTACCCTCGATGCAACCTTCCCCGCTCTCCCCTACCTACACCCTATGTCTTTGTCCAGTGTGCTTAGATGTATGACAAGCAGGTGAAGGTGGATTATCTGAAGGCGGCGTCAACTAGCACTTTTTCTGTCTTAATATTCCATTTATTTCAGCAAAGCCGTCAGGGTGGCCAAGGTTGGTAGAGACGGTTAGCTCCGCATGTGCAGCGTCCTGTGCATTCGGTCAGCGTTCGAGCCGCCTAGTTTCTGCTGACGTGGCTGCGCTTTGTATAGTCAATAACCTTGTAGTTGGACTTGCAAAGTGTCTAGATTAGGAGAAAATCTTATCTGATCTTATTTCAGCAACTTTCTGAAAATGTTACTTCTGAGGCCCAACTTAGCTCATCCTCGGTCGACAAGAAGAAGAAGAACGAGAGTACACGTGATATCAAACTGCCCTTAAACGCTGTTCCTTACTGCTGTGTGCCTTGACTCTGTGCCGCTGTGACCTGTGCTGCTGTTCCTACCAGACCTTCTAGTGGTGGTGTTTGAGGTGTGTTTGCTGTGTCTGTGGTTGTGTGTGGTTGTTGCGGTAAACCACCACCGCCACCACCATCTTTGCTGATGTTAAGCAGTTGTTTTCATGGCTGTGTTCTAGGTTGGGTGTTGCTTATTATACTCCTGTACTTTGTGTTTGCAGGACGGGGATATTGCGGGCGGGGCGGGGCTCACTTGTTTTCGTACAATTTCCGTCACTTCCTGTGGTCTTGTTGTGGGCGGGGCGGGGCTCACCTTGTTTTCGTCATTCCGTCACTTCCATGGGTCTTGATGAGACTTGACTTATTTCTGAGACGTTGACCTTATTTCCTAGACACGACTTATTTCCTGAACACTTGACTTTTTTCCTGAGACTTGAACTTAATTTCCTGAGACACTTACTTATTTCTGAGACTTGACTTATTTCCTGAGACACTTGACTTTATTTCCATAGACGTTGACTTATATTCCTGAGACAGACACTTGACCTTATTTTCCTTAGACACTTGACTTATTTCCTGAGACTTGACTTATTTCCTGAGACACACTTGACTTATTTCCTGAGGCACTTGACTTTTTCCTGGCCAAGTTTTAGTGCTTTTTTTTCGTTATAATGGACGATGACTTCACGGTCGTTTCAGAGACCCACTATTTTTTGGGTAAGTTTCTATAGTGTTTGCCCATACTCTCCCCACTTCCCCCAAACAAGCTTGGTGACCTGTGGGAATGCGGTAATGCATGCGGGTTTTCGGGTGGGGGAATTATCTCTGAAACACGTAAATTAAAGAGTTGTGTAGGTGGGGGGTAAAATCCTCTAGACCTAGGTACATTTCCTTATATCTAGAAAAAATTTGCCTAACCAAAAATTACCTAACCTAGCGGGGGGCTTGACCCACCAGATAACCTAACCTAACCAAATCTAACCTCACTAACTAACCTAACCCTAACCTACTTAACCTACCTAACCAAACCAAAATCTACCTATCCTAACCTAACAAATCTAACCATAACCTAGACCTACCAAATCCAAACCAAATCATAACCTATCCTAATCCTAACAAATCTAACCTAACCTAACCCTAACCTAAACAAATTAGCCTAACCTCCCGAGGGGGGGGTTTGGCGGGTCCTCGACACTTCGGTCATATTCTGTTGAGGAGCCGTCAGGTTCACATGTCTCTGTACTCTGAAGAAATCCATAAATTATTCCCTAGATCTAGGGTATTTTTTCAACACGTCCTAACTCAAAAACTGTGGTTGACGACGCAATATTTTTGAACCCCAAGCCAATATCCCGCATTCCCCCAGGTTCCCCAAGCTTGTTTTGTTGGAGAGGGGATATGGGCAAACGCTAGAATAAGACCACTATTTTTTTCCTGCCTACAATAGTGCTTTTTTTCTAATTGGAGATAGTTTTTTTTAGTGGAAAATACTTAAGAACAAGGGCTCCACGTAGGCTGACCCAAATGGTTGGCTCTACGTATTATACTTAATGGTCGTACACAATCTGTGTAGATTTTAATGAGTGCTGAGGCCTTACTTTGCCTAATGGCCGATATGTAAGCTTCAGGTTCTTGAGAACCTAATCCAGCGAATACGCAATGGAATAAACGATTTTGAGATAAGTAGTGCATAATCTTAAGAAGTAGGTATAACCTATATGTAGTTTTAAATGTAATTATCATACACGGCAATACATACAATGTTACATAATTCTTCCCAAATACTTTTGTTAACTATTCTAGGTATATAGATATTTGTTAAACTAGCTGTATTACTTCGCCATCTTTTGGCTATCGCTAGGGTGACACGTCAGAGGCTCTCAAGGTACAGCCACGCAGTCACCGTTCTGCCGTCAGCTTATGGGAACGCTGCCTAGAGGGTGACAAGGGTCTGCTACAGTTTTTTACTATACTTATTTTTGAAAACCGGAAGAATTATTTTGATTTATGCGTGAGACAGAACAAATTTTTCGTACAAAAAACTGAAATTTTGAAAAGCCTACTTACATTAATTTTTTCAAACAAGCAGTGACGGGTGTCAGAAGCGGCGAGCCAGACCAAAGAAGAACAAGTGTGGAAAATGTAACTGGAAACAGTGTTTTTAAGATTACATTTTTTTTGAAAAGGCTGACCTGATATCGGGAAACTATTCCTTATTTTTTGCTACGTACGCTGAGAAAGGTTCTTACATTAGTTTTTTGTGAGAAGTAACCTACAACTCAGTGACGCCTACCATTAAAAGACTGGCCGCTGCGCCGGGAGGGTCTAATAGATGGATGTTAACCTACAGGGAAAATTGGTGGACAAGTTCCAATTGTAGAAATAGATGAAAGTAAATTTGGAAAAGGAATACAATGTTGGTAGAGTAATAAAAGGTCAGTGGGTGTTCGATGGAGCCTGTCTGAGACACCTCGTGCTTCACGTTTCCGTGAAAATCGAGACGGCGAAACATTTTGAAAATCTTAGAGAGGATGGAGCAGATACTATTATTTTATCCTATGACTGCTGGAAAGCATATCATTGTCCCTCCAGAAAAGGGATATCAACATCTCCAGTCACCATAGCATACATTTTGTTTCCCTTGACGCCGGCACACACCAATATGTAGAGCAGAGGTGGAGAGATGTGAAAGCAAGTAACCCTTGTATGGAAGTAGGAGAAACCTTTTCTAGGATACCCTGGCTCGCTCCATGTGTTTCTGATGGTGTAATAAAGAGCCCAATAAAAGGTTTTCATCACAATTCCCTCCAGGAACCCGCAACAACTCTACATCCTTATACATAAAGGTAAAATTTAAACGCTAGAAATTATTGTTTAATACTTTTTTCCCTAACTTGGCATATCCCTAGAATTGGTCTACTTTTAGGATATTTTTTCCCTATTTGTGTTGAAAAGTCCACCCCTGTCCCACTAGGTTAGTTTAGTGAATAGCACGGGGAGGGTCGAGCGGGGCGGAGCCCCCCCGTTATGTTGGTTCGGTTGTGCCCCAGCACACGTGGGGGGTCGAGGTGGTCGCGGAGCACCCCACCGGTTATGTTATGTTATGTTGTGGCAAAGTCGAGGGGGCTGGAGAGGGGTGTTAGGTTGGTCTGTAGTTTGTCATCTTTAGAATAGAGCTGTCCTATCGTCTTCTTATAGCCAACAATCTTGGGGACATGTGAAACCGGGGTTTTTTGGGTGGGGGTGCACACATTAATGGAAGTAATATTATGGCCCCGATAACGTCTGAAACTAGAAATTGTCCTATTTGTAGGGTATAGGGCCATATTTCCCTTGGTGTGTGTTTTGTTTTAGGGTGGGGGAGCACACATAAAAGGGAAAATATGGCCCGATAAGTCTGAACTACTATCAAATTTTCCCCTAGTTTAGGGATTTTTTTGTGAGGGAGGTGCCATATTTCCCTTATGTGTGTGCTCCCCCACCCTAAACCCCCGTAATTCCTGCAGTTCCCCAGCTTGTTGGCTATAAAAGAATGAGAAGATACTGGGTGGAGCCCTTGTTCTTAAGTTTTAATACCGTGCCCTGTGTGTGTCCCCCTGGCTGACCTTGCCTGATAAGCATGTATGGAACTTTTGTGGGATGTGCTTTGCTCAATGCACAAGTATGCACAGTATGAACGTGCTGAGTACTCAGTCTGCTGAGGTCACTTGCTAATGTTCTGATGTTTCAGGTTCCCGACAAAGCCCAGAGGAGGAACAGGTGGTGCAGATGAGGCTTGGAAGCCTTGCGTGTTGGCCTGCACTCAGCCCCGACAGCCCACACAGATACAAAGCCTTGCTATCACACGCTGACCCTTGCAGGGCACTGGGGGGGGGGGTTACTGTTTATGCCTCAGGAACACAGCTGAGGGGTTGGTGTGGCAGTTGTGTACAACTACCCAAAGAAGGAAGCCGCACTCCTCTTTGTTGGCAGTGAGAGTCCTACAAACCTCCAGGGAGGAAGCAGAACCCAGACTGTGTGTGAGAGTGGAAGCAGCCTTGAGGGAACACAGCCAGAGGAGGCTGTGTTGTTGCGCAGTGTCGTCCTGTAGCTGTGCACAAGGCAGCAGAGACAGGGTGCAATGGGGAAGTTTGGGCCTGAATCGAAAGATGGAAGTGCAGGATTGCGGCAGAGACGTTCACTTCACAATGGAACCCTCGACAGACATGCAAGACACACACGTTGGACGCACCAAAGTGCAACAATGGGTGGCAGGTCTTTCTCAAGTGAAGTAGCGACTGGCTCACCCAGCCCTCTCTAGGATGTCCCTGCGGGGTGCGGTGACGCTCAAAGCCGGTAGCATATTGCGGCCTCACAAGTGTGGGAGTGTGGCAAGGCTTCTCACAGAAGCTACTGTGTCACCCTGCACCTCTCAAACCTCAGTGGGGGGAGTTGCATTGCTGCCTCAAACCCCGAGCATATCGAGGCCGCAGCCTAACCAGTGTGTGGAGTGTGGCAAGAAGTTCCACTTGCAATCCATCCTCCAATGAACATGCAGAGACACACACTTGTGGGGCCACAATGTGCAGGATTGTGGCAATCCTTCTCCGAGATAGCGCCTGCTTACCATGCACCTCTCTAGACGTCCTGCGGGGTTGTATGTGTCTCTGACTTGCCGAATGTCGCGGCCGCCCAAGTGTTTGGGAGTGTGGCAGGAACTTCTCCAAGCCTGAATCTTCTGGCAGCACCACAGCCCTTCACAAGACTGGTGCATTAGCAAACACTTGTTATGTGTGTGGTCAAATCTCTTTAATTACGATTGCCGTTTTCTGAAGCGCCACTATGTACACACACTGGAGCCAAACCCTTTGTGTTGTGTCCAGTTTGGCAGTGCATTCCACAGAAGGGCGACTCAACAGGCACATAGAATTCTATCATGGCATCATGGAGACAAGGAAGACAGAGAAAAGATGGGGCGGTTTTTAGGTCCTCCCAGCGCACAGCACAATGGGGAGGAGGCGCTATCCCGTTCTCCGGAGAACAGGAAGCACAAGTGTTGAAGACTGTGGCGCGTGTTCACTCGCCCTGGATGTTCTGAGGAAGCACTATGCCATCCACTTAACACAGAAGCATTCAAGTGTGGGAGTGTGGGAAAATCTTAACACCAGGAAGGATGTTCTTGCCTCACACCTGCTCACAGCACTCCAAGACCAGGAGTTTTAACGTGTGCCACTGTGGAAATGGGCCGGGGTAAGAGGAATTACTTAGAAAACACATCGTTGTACATTTACCTCCCAAATAACATGTGAACATTGCAATAAAGCGTTTAGGCGTTGATATTCTTGAAAATCACCTCCGCACACATACACAACATTCAGTGAAGACTGAAGAGGCTCCTGTGGTTTTGAAACTAGTGTGCCATGCATAAGATCACAACCGACCATGCAAGTGTGAGGAGGGTGGAAAGTGTTACTCAGAAAGGACGTTATAGCACTCCAGAACGGGGAGTGGACGTGTGGACACTGGCCAGCAGAAAGACACCTATTTTTACTGTACACCATACCATGGGCAGGATTATAAAAAATGTTTATTATTTGATTTTTGATTTAGCATCCGAATAATTTTTGATTGTGATTAGAATTTGCTGAAGTCGTTTTGTCCTTTTTGTGATTATGTTGATCTTGTTATTTTGCTTTACGTATGTTTGATTATGATTAGATGTTGTTTCTATTATTGCTTGATTGTGAATATATTATGATTATACTCACATTTTATTGTGACATTATTTGTACCACTAATGATTATTATTAAGGTCATTTTTTTGTTCGGCTATAACTTAGTCAACATGTTTTTTATTGCAATTGCCCACTAGCTTAAAGGACTGTGTGGACTTGTCAAACAAACGCAAATTAACAACTTGACACACCTCACTCTTACCCGATTTGCTGACATACCATGCTTATTAGAACACTGAGACCGACTATCGGCTTCCTTGAGGAAATGTTGCATTGCCTTAGTTATACTTTATCCCTGTCATGCAAGTACAGGCATATGAAAGCAATGGTGAAGTAAACACACAGTGCATAAACTTTCTCCCAATTGTTTTGGCTTCATTACTTCATTGTCGTCGCTGTTTAGGGGGGGGGGGGGGGGGGTTCTATGCTCACGGAAAAATCTTATGATGGGGATCTCTCTCTCGTATATCTCTCTCTCTCTCTCAGCTATATCTATTATATATATATTATATATATATTTTATTGGATGCATATTTCGGGCGGAGGTATGCGCTCTACTGAGTGCCCCCCCCCCCCTAGTTATGTATGTTTAAGAAGATAGATTAGATAGGATTGGCTGAATGAAACCATATCAACGGCAACTCTACCTAGGATGAAGTAAACGTAATTGTATTTGTAATTGTATTGAAATCATTACATTCTTGTTTTTTTACTATTTTTGTCCCAAAAAACGTTTTCAGTACAGAAATCAATGACTTAATTAAACTGACATAGATAATTAATTATCGATAAGTTCATTTATTACTGTACTGAAACTTTCTGACTGAAGAAATAAACTAAGGGAAATGATATTGGATTTCGAAAGAAACTTTTGCTCCAGATTCCAGTTGTTATTAGCATAGTTTGTGTATTACAGCCACAGCCGTAGCGCCTAACTTCTGATCTTTCTATCCTTTTCTGATTGGGGCAGAGTAACTGTTGTTTTGTTCAATGCCTCAAAAACCCAATTTCTTCACGTATCTACTCGACAAAACCTACCGATAACTATTCCCCTCTTCTTCAATGCACTCACTGTCTCCTTCTTCTAAATAATAACATTCTAGGACTATCCCTTTTACTAATTATCTGAAACTGGAACTCTCACACTTCTTCTTCTCTTGCCTAAAACAGCTTCTATGAAGTTTGTGTCCCTGTGGCGTCTGCGTCCTTTTTTTCTCCCTCGCCAATTGCTTGCTCTCTACAGGGTCCTTATCCGGCCATGTATGGAGTACTGTCTTCACTATGTTTGGGGAGATCCACATAGAGCACTGTCCTCAATATGACCCCCCATCCCTGACCCACTACCTGCTTTCCTGTCCCGCTACAGAGCGGCTCAGACATGTGCGTCGGGCCCGGAAAGCGGGCCGCCCTCGTACGGCAGTTTCAAGAAAAATCTACCCCTGCCTGCTGGCGGTGGTCGTGCGTGCCGCCCCAACCGAAACTAAGATTTGAACACTAAGGAGCGGGAGTGACCTCACAGCCCCGCCCACTGTGACCTGGCTGTGGCTGCGGCTACAGCGGCGGGCTGATGCCCCTCATTTATTACTGGCTGGTATTTGTATGTATGTGTAATGTTGTATGTATGTGCATATGTATATGTATATGTAATATTTTTGTAATAGATGTAAATCAATAAAAAACAAAAACAAAAAATTACAGCTCTCCTAAACAGGGTTGAGTCATCATCAAGGTTCCTGTTTTCGTCCTCTCAACTCCTTTCCTCTGACTGACTGTCTTCAATCTTTAAATCACCGCCGCAATGTTGCTTTTTGCTCTCTTCTAACCGGTTATTATCATCGCTCACTGCTGTTCTGAACTTGCTAACTGCATGCCTTCCCACCCCTCTCTCGACCTCGCTGGCCCAAGACTTTCTACTCATTCTCATCCCTATTCTGTCCATCTTCTAATTCAGTAGTTAATTCAGTATCTTTTACACTTTCATCCCTTTCACTGGTAAGCTCTGGAACCGCTCTTCCTTTCTAATCTACTTTTCCACTTTCCTATTACTTAAATCTTTTCAAGAAACGAAGAGTATAACAAACACCTCCCGAACAATTGCTCCCCCTCTTTTTTATAGTATTCTCTTACTGTCTTCTTTATAGTGACTGGCAACTAAGCGTGCTTTCTGTTACCATTTTTGTGTGCCCTTGGCCAGTCTTGGTGATTGTAACGAAATTAAAATAATGTTTTAAAACGAGTACGATTTCGTACAAATATTTAGGAATTGTTCTGAAAATAGACTGAATTTGGAATGTTCATGTTAACAACACTATGCCAAGATGAATATAGAATGCATTGCATGCGGAAATGCACATGTTTGCCTTATACATATCTATTATTCCTTATATCTTGATTCTTCGTGATTTTCTGTTATACTCTCATAGCAACCTAATAAGATACAGATTATGTAATTCCAATCAATGAATCGACGGTCATTCGAATCACTCATGTATTCTATAAGTAATCTATTTTTTACACTCATCCCTCTTATTCTTCCACGCACTTTCATGTGGTTCAATCATTCGTGTGGTGGCAATTTGTTCGTTATACCTCGTCGTTCGTACGTGCCAAATGAGTTAGTAGCTCAAAGTATCTTACATATCTTATTTTTCATTCACGCTCCTCAGATCATCCTTTCATTATCTACTCAGTTCATTCCACTCTTGTGTGTGAGGAACAATACCCCTCCCCCCTCCAGTGTCCCCATGCCGGGGCTGTCATGAGAATTACTAGTTTCTCAACATGCCTGCTCTCATGAGCACGGCCATGTCCCTCATTCTTAAGTTAAAAGCCTCCTCTCATTGTACCCACACTCTATATGCTTTTAACGACCCTATTAACATGTTTTTTTTTCTGGGATACCGTCCTGGATCTCGCATATACATTTTTCCTTCCTTTGTGTGAGCGGTGTGTATATGCGTGTGTGTGGTGTGTGTGTGTGTGTGTCTTCATCTACTTGTTCATCTATTGTATTTTACAAGGTCTGAGCGATCGCTCGTATGTCCCCCGTTCCTCCATAGGTACACTTTTATCATTCAATCCCTTCATTTTAGTGTTGGCCAAAGCCACCACCCCTGGAGGCGAGTCACAAACCCCGGGCTAACCCTGGTACCATTCCACTGCTGGTGGACGGGGTTCGGGTTTTAGAAGACTGCCCTTCTGTCTTCGTGCTCCGTCATGGGATTGAACAGTGGCCACCGAGAGACCACTCGTGGCCACGATTGACCCGGGACTTCTCGGTTGTGAGCGAGCGTGCTACCGCTACACTACGGAGTAAGTACCCATTTAAAAACATGCATGACCTATGTTATCTGTGTGTGTGTGTGTGTGTGTGTGTGTGTGTGTGTGTTGTGTGTGTGTGTGTGTGTGTGTGTGTGTGTGTGTGCGTGTGTGTGTTGACAACAAGGATACAGTGACTCTCGTGCTGTTTCAACCTCACACACTTTACCAATTCACGTCCACGCACGAGAAGGGGAGGAACCACCACCTTCACAACTATGGGATGGCTTTGTTTTTTGCGGGCGGGTTGGGTTGGGCGATAATCAAAGATAGTTTTTCATCAGCTGAAACTCACCTTACCTTTTAGCGGAAGTACAATCTAGTTCTAGGTGACGGAGGTAATTATTAAAAGGATCAGAAAGTTTACTTTATAGGAATCACATGATGTATTTTTTTCATTGACAAGTCCAAGGGCGAGAAGAGGAGTTTCATCAAAGCCAAACAATGTTGTTGTTTTTTTCCTAAATAGAAACCTTTTATTATTTGGATGACCGAGAAAAAATAGTAGGTATAATGATGATGAAAGAGGTGAGGGGTGTAGCTATAATGGGAGATATATGCTAGCGTTGATGATGCATTTATAGGAAGACACGGACCCGACCAACAACGTTTAGGAGCGAGGTTTGTTTGGGAGAGACTCAGTCATTCAAGCCTCGTTGATGCATCTCATCTTGTCTGGGATCTCTGCTCATGTTGGCTCTAAGGTAGTACGTGAGGTTAATAACCTAGCGTGGCTTGCGGGTATGTACAGTGCGTTAAAGTCTACTGGCTATTGTTGTTACCGTATTACACAAGCGCTGCTTAGGGTAGAGTGGAGGAACCACTTCATGACGGGCGTCATCGAACGAAATTTGGTAACTAGACATAAAGAAGACAGGCAGAGCATATCTATGTGCATAGTCCGGGCATCATCTAGGCGGCTGATCTATGACTAGACTGGACATCTGACAGAATATTACAACTAGACAGCACAGTACAGCTAAACAGGAACATACAGGTGCAGTATAGATATTCTAGTATAGTCAGATACATATTCAGAGTAGGCATAGCAAACACGAGGGCTGCAAACGGACAGTCCGACGAGCAAGATTTATATAAAGAGCAGACAGACATGCGCATTGCAATACGACTATACCAGAAAACTTAGATAAGACAGCGAACGATTAGCAGAGCTACAGGACTAAAAATATAAATACAGTGTATACCAGTATTGGAAAGACACGATCATTAGAGCAGAGAAGACAAGAGAGGTATTTAGACGAACAAATTTGTACCAAAGCAGAATCAGGATAATATAGTTTCGTCCGTCTCTAATGCTGCCTAAGCATACCCAGTATGACCTGTCGCATTACTCTACGCTCTTCGATTGCGATGCATCGAAAGATACAGGCGGCCATGAGCCTCTAATTTCAATGATCGAAGACTTAGAGAGAATGCCTGGTCACGCTGGGCAGTTTTACCTCAAAGGTTGTCTATACTGTGGTTTTGCTCCGCCCGCTCAATATTTTTCATAATATTATTTCGCGAATGACATTGATGCACGCTCTGAATACTCTCAAAAAGATATATTAGTTCTTCTGTCTGTTCTAGTCTAATTGTTATGGATACATGCTATTACGATGGAGTACATTCCTATAATAGTCATAATTTATGCAGAATTAGTCGCCTCGAGTAATCAACCTTAATATATTTTTTTTACATTATATTGTGGCATGTAAAATTTGGGCGATTTCACCTGTTTTTTTTATTTTTTTTTTTTTTTTGTTTTTTCCCCCCTAGACAGTACTGACTGCTTGGCTCTGGCAAACGCTTGTCAAAATGAAACATAGAATTATTGGAAAACGAAGATAAGAATGCCGAATCGGCTTGTTTGGCTGCGCGACAATGTAGGTTATATTGTGGAGGTGACATGCCGCGGCGGGGAGTGGTGGGGGGGGTAGATTGTTGCGGGGAGATGAATAAAACAGTTACGACTTCAACGCGTCGACTCATTGCACTTCTAGGCTTTCTATCTGTATTGATACACAATAATAACGAAATTGACTGTCCTAGGTAATGATAATTTTCTAAACCATACGTTATTGACTAGGTAGCGCCGGTATAACAAAATTCTTTTTCTCACTTTGGCATGCCAAGTTCCTATGTAAATGGAATTCTAAGACGATTTTATCTAATTCCATTTCTGCATTGATCAATTCTTAGTATGGCAAATCGCACTTTTATATTGCAACCCTCATCGATAATGCTTACAATAATGCGTACGCAGTGTCCGGTTGGTCCTGTTTTATTGCATCATGCACCAATTGAGTTCGCAAATGACTAGCGTGGCAAGCTCTTTTGATCAGTTGTTCATCAGGCACTACATCACAGTGTCACAAAAACCAGCCTCTAAACGTTGGCCTCGAAACGTGTCCATCCAATGTCCTTCTTAGACCTTAGCAAGGGCATGGTCCCCTTCCCGGTGGTGTGCCCGAGCCCGGATGAACCCGTCTCTGATCTGCTGCCGTGTGTCCCCACCACTGCTCCGCAGCCTCTGTCACCTGCTTCACGACTCTTTTTCTGGTGCTCTGAGTTGGATAGGAGAACTCCGAACCTCGTACGGCTTGACCAGGATCTCCTGGATCTGATCCCCGGACAGTGAACAGGTGAATGCCCGGCTCGTGCACCTGGCCCAGCTGCCAGCTATCAGTGTCTGCAAGCTGGTGGCTGACACGTTTCAGCTGGGTGTGATGCGAGGTCTTACACTGGTGTCCCCATACTCCTCGCCAGCCCTCAGCTTTAAAATTTGGTCACGGCGCACCTGCGGTCGTCCTCACTCTGACTCGCCACACGAGGAGAGGAACACCTTCTGAGTGTGCGAACATGCTCCTTCCGCACGTGAAGGTCACAGCTGTTTTGGACCTTCTTGGGCTGCGACTCATCACTCTGCGAAAGGTCTGCGTGAGGTGTGCTTGGGGCCGTCCTCTAGTCTTGTGGTGACGCTTGATGTCGTATAGAGTTTGACGTACACCATCAGGCAGTACTTGACTATGATTTCAGGGTGTTCAGCTTCTTTGCAGTCATTCCATGCTTTCTGGTCCACATTTACACGAGCGACTGGGCTTGGTGAGCCATCTGGAGTGGGACCCCTGCCACACCTTGATCTCCTGCAGCTCGGACAGGAAGAAACGCCCCCGCTTCAACAGCCTGGACCGGCTGGTAAGAGACCTGCTGGTCAGTGGACATGTTACGCAGGACATACTTTCCGGTATCTCCGTGAGATCTTCACCGCCTGGCACTGACTACGCATCTGAACTCTGCGTTTGTACTGCCATCTCATTCACGGCTGAAGCAGACTGCACACTGGACCCGTGAAGCCAGTGTCCAGATGAGGGTAGGCCCGTCGTGCTCGTGATAAAGGTGGGCGCAGGGGCAACTCGTTTGTGTGCAAACACGCATATTACTCCAGAAAGCTTGCGGTCCCAGCATCTTTCCAAATGGGCGTGGAGTACGCACCCTTCCCCGCCACCCGTGTTGGGCCTTAGTTGAGTCCTCCTGGATTGCGTGACGATGAGTGAGTCGGTGGAGTTCTTATGTCACCAGCAGATCATAGAGAGGCCCTGAGCCACCTTGAACGCAGACTTCTTAGGTGGCTCCGGCCTCTGGGTACAAAGTCCAAAGGTACCTTCAGATGGCTCCGCTTCACTGACACAATGCTCCTCCCTGATCAACTTGGATGCAGTTTCCCCATAGCTGTCCCAGGGCACATCGCCCTGGTCTTGTCCTCCTCCCATCGTACCCCATCCAACTATTTTGGTACCTGGTTAGGGTACGCCGTAGAAACAGAAAATTCTTTTTCCTCAACTTTGGCATGCCCAATTTCCTATTGTAAAAATGAATTCTAGACATTTTATCTCATTCCATTTTGCATTTGAGCAATTCTTACTATGCAAAATCGCACTTTAAGCTATGTTTTTGCATCTATAATAATTAAGCGAAAGTGTGGCTGTCTGTCTGTCTTCCTGTGTGTGTGTGTGGTATAGGTTCCGCCCCCCGTGGGCGCAAAACACCTCATATGGCAACATTTTTGAATCAGGTTGAACCAGGGAAGTCCATAAGCCCACTTATGAGATGATCCGATCACTTTTTTTTTTTTTTTTTTGCAGCCTAATTAGCGAGAATTGTGAAAACAAAAGTGGGTTGCGAGGAATTTGAAGTAAGCCTTGATGTAGGTGATGGGTATGGGTGAGTGAATGGGTGGGGTGGATGGGTATGGGTGTGGGTGAGTGAATGGTTGGGGGTGATGGGTTGGGGGTGATGGGGTGAGGGCATAGGTGGGGGGGTGATTGGTAATTGGGTGAGTGAATGGGTGGAGTGGTTATGGGTCATGGGTGAGTGAATGGTGTAGTTGGGTTGATGGGTAATGGGTGAAGTGATGGGTGTGTGTTGATGGGTCATGGTTGAGTGACATGGGTGGCGGGGTGCTGGGTATGGGTGAATATTCAACCCGACCTGTGACATAACCGTGAGGAATTCAAAATCCAGGAGGCTGGGTTATGATCTGAAAAATTCAAAATCAACGGGGTATAATTTTGAGATTGGGCACTATGTATTGTTTTTGCACAAAAACATTATTATTTGAATTTATTCTTTTGTTTGATGAAAAGGGAAAAAAAGGTAAGATGGGAGTATACGCTATGCTGCGCGTGGCATTCAGTGCTCATCTCCGTGGTATTAGCCCTTTGAACCTGTGGTGGTGAAGACCCGTTACCCGAGACACAGGGCTAGTGGTGACAGCCAGGTTACCACAGTTCCCTTCCCCAGGTTACCCCAGGTACCCATTTATCAACCCCAAAAGGGAAAGGAAGAACAGCTGTATTGGCGGGTCGCCGACTGCCCTGGTCCGGGATTCGAACCAGGGCCCGCAGATTTGTAGCCAGGCAGCTAGCCACTACACCACGGAGGCGACAATGTTTTGATGTGTTGTGAATTTATTTGGTAATTGTTTTTGGTGGAAATCAATATTATTTTTTATACTGCATCAACCCCCTCCCCTCTGTTTAAAAAAAACCTATTTGATTTCAGCCCAAAACGGTAAGTTTTGGTTAAATTGGGCTAGATTAGGTTACAGTTGACTTGGGATTTGATTCATTACAGATAATATAAAGGAAAAAAACCAATTTATTAAACTACAGCAGTGCGAAGCCTCCATGTAGTGGCTAGGGCGCCTAGCTATGAATCCGCGGGCCGGGGTTCGAATCCCGGCCAGGGCAGTCGGCGTGCAGCCCAAACCAGCTGTTCATCCTTCCTTTTTGGGGGTTTTGGTTTTGAAAAAGGGGTTTACCTGGGAAAACCTGGGGAAGGTAACTGAGGTAACCCGGATGTCCACTAGCCCTGTGTCCCGGGATAGCAGGGTTGTCACCCCCACTGGCTCAAGGGCTATGTGACGGAGATGACACCGAGGCAGCATGGATATGCCCCCATCTTTACCTTTAACTTTAGTGCGAAGCAGAGCAGAATGTTAGGGAAAGGGGCCCAAAAGGGGCGGGGCGGAGCGGGGTTCCCACAGCTAAAAACAAACATTGTTGTTGCTCCACTATTGTAATTTGGTATTTATCGAGAGTGAAGCTATTTTTTTCTGATGATTTTGATGTGTTAAAGGAATCAATCTGCTGTTGATATTTGGCAGAAATCCCTAATTTTAAACTTGGCACAATGGGGGTAGAGGAAAAACTATTGATTTTTGCCGAAACGAGTCACCAGATTAATTCAAACATATCAAACTATTCAGTATAACAAAATTTCGCCCCAAAAATCATGTGTGCTCAAATACGGAAGTTAACCGGCAACAAATGCAGATACTTTATAATTGTTTTATTTTTGTTAATAGGAGTAGGATTAAATTTGTTTTTTGCACTATGCTAAAAACACACTTTACTAGTCGCCCCCGGGAATAAAATCATATAATTATGAAAGCAATGTAGTTTACATAAAGGGCATGAAATAGCTGTAAAACACCCCCTGCAGTACAGAAAACCCCATAAAAGATTGATAAAAAGTTAGTACAATCCCATAAAAAAATGTAAAAAAAAAAATTTCATTTTAGTATTTTTGGTTTTTTTTTCACTGCCCCCTAAAAACCCGGAGTATGTTAAACCTGCTGTTTTTTCCCCCTATCCTCCCATCCCCCTCCCAAGACTCATACCCATGGGGGGTGAAATTATAAAGTAATTTTTCTTGAGTTACATAAATTTTAAACTTAAAAAAAATGGCAAAGCTCCCTAAGATACTGCTATGGCATCTTATTTTTCCGTGGGTGTGTGATGGGCAGGGGTGAAAAATTAATTATTTCCCGACGGTCTTACCTTTCGGGTGTATAAAGTTTGAATGACGGCAAGCTGGAGCTGTTTTCATGATGTGGAGCGACCCAAGGCTCTCAAGTGTGGTGGTGCAGCCCCCTCAGGGCCAAACCCCCTGCAAAGTGTAGCCCGTAACTTAACATTGTGTGGCCCCAAACTTTTCCCCTATTTTTCTGTATTTCACATGAAAATGCCTTTATTCTTGAGAAATCACTTTCTGGACTGTGACTTTTTTCCCTTAACCCTTTCATCCCCCAATTTTTTCCTTTGTATAAAAAAAAAATGGTGGTTTTAAATCATAAAATTAAACGAAAAGTAATTTAAATATACCAAATTGGGTTTTTGCCAAAAATACAAAAAAGGTCTTTCCCGATCTTTTAAATTTATTGTTTATATTCCCTAAAAACCTTTTTATTGGATTTACAAAATGACTTAAATTACAATGGAAGTTACGTTCGGGGCCCCCGGGGGGGTTTAATACTTCCAAAAAGGGTTAATTATCCTTTTCCCTCAGGAACCTTTTGGTGCTCCTCCCCGGAAGACCGGGACCTCTGTTTTGGGGGGATTTTTACGGGGAAAATTTGGGGAAACCAACTTGCAGAGTTTCCCTCGGTGCCGTATTTCCGTCCCCGGCTCACAGTCAGATTGTGAACCCATTTTATGGCGGGGAGGAAATCGTGTTGGGAAAGGGCTGTTTCCAAACCTCTCTTTTTCTTGATTGATATATATTTTGTTTTCACAATATTTTTTTTCCCATGCTTATATTTTAAAATAGTTTTTTAGCCTATTTTCTAAAAAGTCAACCTCTCCTTTTTTCTTTATTGAATTTTATATTTTTCCCCTTTTAGTTTTGACCGCATTTTTTTTTCCCCACATGTACTATATGACTATTTTATAGCTCTAAAAAGTTCTTAAAAAAGTCTCATGGATGCTCACCTTTTTTTAAAGCCCTTGAATTGTAAAAAAAAACACTAATTAGTAGCATTTAAATTTTTTTTTTCAAACCCAAAAAACAGACACAGAAAAGCAACTTGATTTCTTTTAAACCCTTGACAAAAAAAAGTTACATTTATTGGATTTAAATAAACCCCAAAGTACTTACCCAATTTTCCTGAAACATGATAAATCCTTAGACGAAAGATGAATGGCCCTTTAAACCCAAAAAATAGGGTTGCCCCTTTAGGTTAGGTATCCCGGGGCGTAAAACCCTTGCTGCAAAAACTAAAGATAAACGCCAACCATAAATCGGATCATGGAAGCGTATTAAACGACTGCTGCGCGAGGTCAGCAACCCAAAATTCGAGAAGAGCCAGTTTCTTCAAACTTGCAAAAAGCAGGCTGATGGAGCCGCTGTGAAAATTTATGAATAAAAATTACGAAACATAAAATTTTTCCCTTTTATCTCTTACTAAAAAAAAGTGGGAAATTTGGGACTAAAAAAAAAAGGGAAAAATCCATGTAAAAATAATGATAATAATAAGTACAAAAAATTCATCCCGATATTTTCCTAAGCCTGGGTAGGACCAGGTGGGTCACATACACTATTCACTATTAAAAGCGGCTATATGCCATGTTTATCTTTCTTCTTTTTCTTCTTTTTTTCTTTTTTTTTTTTTTTACGAAAATTTGGACTTTTTTAATTTAAAGGGCAGGAGCGCACAGGTCTCTTGAAAACCCGCTGGGGCCTCCGGAGCCGCGGGTTGCCACCCTGCTCAAAATCATAAGACTTAGGGGAAAAATTAAATTTAACCAGAAAAATATAAACAATTAGAATTACATCTATGCCCCACACTGTCTGGGAAAAGGGCAGCTTTTAATATAAAAATCTGACTTTATTACAAAAACCCCAGAGCCCAAAAAGATCCCAAGTCAAAATTTTTACAGTGCCTTAATAAAAGTAGCAGTGGCTACTGTAGTCAGTTTTTCTCTTTGGGAAAGAGCCCCATTAGAGTGGCAAATACTCTGGTGCTTATGTGGTGCTTAGGTAGGCATAGTGTGTTGAGAAATGGGAAAACTGAGTAGCTGTCTCTGTTTTTGAAAAATTTTATTTTTTTTTTTTTTTTTTACACATTGTGCCTATAGCGCCTTGGGCAGGAACTCCGGGGTGGGATGGCGCCTGGAGGCCCCCTTTGCGGGCTGTGATGGTTGGCCCTCCCCCTGTGGCACGGGCAGGTTTTTTATAGTGCGCCTGTGTTAGGGGCCATGCTGCCCCCTGGTCCTCCGATGCACCACAACAAAGGTAGAGTTTGGACAGCATGTGGGTGTTCTTGGCCCCCTCGACGGTGCAAAAGATTTAAATTTGATTTTGGATCGACTCGGGTCAGGGAAACGCCACTCGGGAGGCAAACCACTCTGCTACCCCCACCCCAATTTTTGAAATTTGTACTATATCTTTTATAGAATTTGTTTTTTTTTGGGGGCACCTTGGGGGCTCAAGATTCTCACATGGCAGGTCCCATGTGCGCCTTATTTTTTCCTTGCAACATTTAAAACCCCAAAAACACATAGTGGTAATAAGTACATACATCTAGCTTTTGCCTTCTTTTAAGAAAAATATGTCAAAATAAGTTTTCCCCCCAGTTTTCATCTATTCCCTCTCATAAATGCCCGCATAAATTTTTTTCCTTATGTACACCAAAACCTTTTCATTTAATTTAAAACACAAACTGAGGGGGCAGTCATGTGTTCAGCCAGACAAAGGCAAAGCAAAAACAACAAAATTTCGGGTTCGGGCTCAGGTTTTGGGGGGGTTTTTAGCATTTTATATCAGAGCAGGCTACCATAAGTTTAGGTTTTCAAACCTTTTTACATCCTAACCTTCCAGTTGTCACTATCTCATTTGTACAAGTTTCCCTATTTTCATAATCTGGAAAATTTTTAGAGGGGTTTTAAAATTTATAAAATTACAACACAAGAAATAACAAGCAAAAAACTAGCAAACCATGTGACATAGGGCATATGAACAGTTCCTTTAGTCACAAATTTTTCTAACCAAAAAAAAAAACCCGAGGGAAATCAAAACTTAATTTCCATAAACTAGAAACATTAATTAACAGCACCGTAAGAATACACCTGTACTCTCCCTCCGTGCCTGCAGGTGCCCCAGAGATTGCCACAGGAGTCGGACGGGCTGGTGAAGGTGTGGGACCCAGGCAGAAGGAGCGCCCCGTCATCACCATTGAGCCTCGGGAAGGGGAGCGGGCCGGGATTGCTGGAGTGTGGCCTTTGGAGACGCCCACAGCACACAGGACCGAACGCTGTGTGCCGGCTTTGATAACGGAGACGTCAAGAGTTTGACTTGCGCACCATGGCTGTTTCGCGGGGAGACCAACCTTCACAATGGCATCTGTTTCCCTCGAGTTTGACCGCAAGGATATTAAAATGAATAAGTTACTTGCCACTCCCTTTGGAGTCCAAGTTCCATGTGTTTGATGTACGGACATTACACCCAGAGAAGGGTTTGCCAAGGTGACAGATCGGGGTCACAAATCACGGTGTGGTGTGGGAGACATCTGCCCCAGAACAGAGAGATTTTCGTCACCACCGGGGGGAACGGCTCCGTGATGCTGTGGGGAAATACTCGTACCCTCAGTCACGGGGGGAGAAGCTGAGCGACGGCTCGGAGGCGGGTGTGGCGGGGAAGGCTGTGCCGCTGCAGAAAACGGCGCTCGCCGCGCAGCCCTCACAAGCTTCTGCTGGGGTCCTGATAAGACGGGACCCCGCTGTTTGCTCCGGACTGGATCAAGCCATCAGGGTTGTTATTGTTTACCCCAAACTTAATATTATGTAGACTCAACCTCTGAGCAGACTGCTCTCCTCCACACTGATTTTTTATTTTTCTCTGCAATTTTTTGCATAAATCTGACTGGTGATTCTTAAGGCTCAAATTGAGAGCAAAAATTTAAAATATTAATGAATGAAAAGTTCCATATACCTGTTATAAGACGGCAATGTGTCTGTCTTAAGTTACTGTGATATAAAGATATTCCTCCTTGATTGTTATCCGGTGGGTATGATTTATGAATTAACCACCATTATCACTCTTCCATCCTCGAGCCTTCCATCGTTCCATCGACATAGAATTATTTCCTGTAAAAATAGGATGTTCCCATGCAGATTTAAAGGGACTAAAAGTATGTACATATGTTCCATCCCTTGTGAACTATCCATGTTCATGCATAGTTGACAGAGAGAAAGTCAAAATGAGAATATGGTTGCCTTTTAAAGACTAACCATGAGATGACAATTAACAAAGTGTGAATGACTGACCTTTTATGTTGTTTACAAGTGTGGATTTCCCTTAGGCTCTCACAACAAATACACATACCATTCATTTTAAAAGACATGTGTTGCATTGTCAGGTTTGAACACTAGTTGTGTCCGAAGGTATGAGTTGCATGACATTTCTATTTTTCTATAAAAATGAAGTCCAGAGAAGTAGTGCATTTACTCATTGTAGAATGAAATATTTCCTATTTAATTCTGCATTAGAATTTATTAAATTTGTCTTGTCAATGCTTTATTTGAAAAATTAGTTCTTTTTTCAAGATGAATATTACTGGCTGGATGTATCGGAAACAATAACAGATATCAAAAAATTTGTTAAGCACTTGTCAATCACTCTTCAATCAAACTTATGTGTCGCTATTACAGCATGTCTACGACGAGTTGAAATTTTTTGTTTTGACTGTTTGTTTTTACTCAGAGAAAGGCGACAAAGTTTAGTATTAGCATCCACAGTGATGCAGTTTTCAGCCTCTTAATTGCATCAGCATAACCTAGCCATCACAGCTTCTTTTTTTCAAGCACAAGAGTATCAAATGTTTATTGCTTGTTGCAGTATTACTCCCTTAAATTTTTGTTATGGTAGCTGAACAAATGTATATATGCATTACATATTACAATTTAGCTTAGTTTGCTAAATTAGTATAATATATCAGTAAGAAATATTTTTTCCTGGTGCTATGCAATAGATACATGCATGAAAGGTAAAGATGGGGCATAGCAAATGCTGTGTGTGGCCTCTGTGCTCATCTCCTCGCATTAGCCTTTGAGCCTTGGGGGGGTGAGATACATACATACATCATGTGTGGGTGTGATACACCCACATACATCAGCATGTACAGTATATTTAAATTTAAAAACACTCCTTTTTTAATTGTGCCTTCTTTGTCACTGTGATGTGTGCAGAGTGGGAAGTCTTACTTAGACCAGGGATCCCCAACCCGCAGAGTACCGCGGGCCGCATCGACAAGTCCGAGAGGGCCCGAGGGCCGCACCAATAAAAACTGAAAACTATATATACAGAACAAAAAATTTCAAAAAATTTTAAATTTAAACCTAACCATAACTTAACGGTCTTAACCTATCCTAAACACGCTCTTGGAAAAAAGATGTTTCAACACACGTTTGGAATGATGGGAGGGCCGCACCGATGACCAAAGGAAATGATCTGGCGGGCCGCACGGAATGGCCCTCGCGGGCCGCGGGTTGGGGACCCCTGTTTTTAGACTGCATCATTATGAGGAATCAAGGGACAATGCATTTGATTCCTTATATTTGTGTTCACCACAATGCAGTTTTACATAGAGACAAATAAAGTGTAGAGCTTGGCTCTACACAAACAGCAACAAAATGTTATTTGAAAAACTAACTCTTAAGATGAGGGTATATCCATGTATTTGTCTGGTTTGTGATTAGGTTGTGATAACACCCTTGGCCATCATTATATTTTAGTACTTGATTAACCGTTATGTTTGCTGCTGACCTGTCTCTCGCCTCACATCTGTTTAGCACCGCCATCATTCCCGGGCCATTCTTCATCTAATGTAACCCCACAGCCAAATTCAAATAACAATAAATTTAGTAACATAGCTCAACTGAGGTAGTATTTATATTTATGAACGGGGAATCAATAGTTTTGTAGCCTCTTTCTCTCTTCTTCTGGTGGCGCAGATTTGGAGACCCTGCATAGCCATTCTCCCCCATCTATGGTAATGGAAAACCATGGTTTTACATTACTTTGCTTATTAGAGTTTCAGGTAGTTGTCGAATTCATGATAAAAGAAAACATCTCAAGTAAATAAATTGTTAAATGCATGATGGTACAAAGAAAAGCAAAAAAAGATGTTCTACTAGCTAGAATACTGTGAAAACTTTCCTAAATGCTGTGGTAACTACCCTACATACATTGGAGACTTCTACCCACCATCTGATGACCACCGCGGCTCAGCTGTGACATGACATGAGAAGTGTCTGTCCTTATGAAACAGTCTTGATATGCCTGCGTGCATACAGTTTCTTTTCATACACATGTTCAGTCTAGGGTATGCCGTATAAAAAACAAAAAAAATTCTAAACTTTGGCATGAAAATTTTTCCTATGTGAAATGGAATTCTAAGACGATTTATCTTTTTCCATTTTTGCATTTGAGCAATTCTTACTATGCAAAATCGCACTTTTATATTTTACTACGCACTTTTTTTGCCCCCTTTATCGATTATAATGCTTAAATGAGTACGCAGTGTCCGGTTGGTCCTGTTTATTGCATCATGCACCAAATATGAGTTCCAAATGACTAGCGTGGTAAGCTCTTTCTGATCAGTTGGTTCATCAGGCACTACATCACAGTGCCCACAGCCTCTACGTTGGCCTAGAACGTGTCCATCATGTCCTTCTTAGACCTAAAGCAGGGCATGGTCTCCCGGTGGTGGGCCCGAGCCCGGATGAACCCGTCTCTGGCCTGCTGCCCCACCACTGCTGCCGCAGCCTCTGTCACCTGCTTCACGACTCTTTCCGGTGCTCTGATTTGTGGATAGAGAACTCCGGAACCTCCTACGGCTTGGACCAAGATCTCCTGGATCTGATCCCCGGACAGTGAACAGGTGAATGCCGGCTCGTGCACCTGGCCAGGCTGCCAGCTGATCAGTGTCTGCAAGCTGGTGGCTGACAAGTTCAGCTTGGGTGTGATGCAGGTCTTACACTGGTGTACCCATACTCCTCGCCAGCCCTCAGCTTCAAAATCTGGGTCACGGCGAACCTGCGGTCGTCCTCACTCTGACTCGCCCCCCAGCGAGAGGAGGACACATTTTTGATGTACGAACCATGCTCCTGTCCGCACGTAGAAGGTCACAGCTGTTTGGACCTTCTTGGGCTGCGACCTCATCACTCTGAGCTACTGAGGATGTGCTTGGGGCCGTCCTCTATCTGTGGTGAACCTTGATGTCGTAGTAGAGTTTGAAGTAACACCTGGGAGGCAGTACTTGACTAGGATTTCCAGGGTGTTCAGTTCTTTGCCAGTCAGTCCATGCTTTCTGGTCCACATGTAACGAGCAACTGGGCTGTGGTGAGCCATCTGGAGTGGGACACCTTGCCACACTAATCTCCTGCAGCTCGGACGGGAGAACGCCCCGCTTCACAGCCTTGACCAGCTGGTAGGAGACCTGCTGGTCATAGACATGTTGACCAGGATATACTCCGGTATCTCCGCGAGATCTTCACCGCCTGGCACTCCTCTGAACTCTGCGTTGTACTGCATCTCATTCACGCTGGACAGCAGACTGCACACTGGACCCGTGAAGCCAGTGTCAGATGAGGTAGGCCCGTCGATGCTGGTGATAAGGTTTGGGGCAGGGGGCAACTCATTTGTGTGCAAAAACCATATACTCCAAAGAGCTTGCGTTCCAGCATCTTCTCCAAATGAAAGTGAGTACCACCCTTCCACCCCGTGTTGGCCCTAGTTGAGTCACCTTGCAGTACGATCATTTAGTCGGTGGAGTCGTATGTCACCAGCAGATCAAGAGAGCCTGAGCCACCTTGAACGCAAGCTTCTTTAGGTGGCACCGGGTCCTCTGGTACAAAGTGCCCAAAAGGGACCTTCCAGATGGCTCCTCTGTCACTGACACATGCTCCTCCCTGATCAACCTTGGGGGCAGTTTCCCATAGCTATCGGGCACCATCGCCCTGGTCTTGTCCTTCCTCCCATCATACCAATCCAACTATTTTGGTACCCTGGTTAGGGTACCACCGTATAACAAAAAATTTTTTTTCTCAACTTTGGCATGCCAATTTCCTAGTAAAATGAATTCTAAGACGATTTTATCTTTTTCCATTTTGCATTCGAGCATTCTTACTATGCAAAATTGCACTTTAAGCTATGTTTTGCATATAAATAAAAGTCCCATTTTGCATAGCAAGAAGTGCTCAAACCAAAAAATTGAAGAGGACCAAAACCCCCCTTAAAATTCAATTTTTCATAAGAAAACACCCTGCCAAATTCGAAATAATCTATATTTCACTTTTCATTGGACCTACGGCGTACCTAAAATTTTGTTCACAAGTCATCATTGATCAGATCAGCTGCACAGTGAAGGCTTGTCTTAGCAATGGCAGTCCTATACTTGCTGGTGTTTAGTGGTGATGTTTTTATGTTGTGGAATCCCCCAACCTTCAATGAAAATTCATAAACCTCCTTAGGATGGGGATAAAGGTTTCACTTCACCTTTCTCCCCTTTCAACATTAAATCTTCATAAATATGGCTTTATCCTTTGGATAAGAAGATATCTGCTCACTTTTGAGTTAGCCTTACACCTAATAACATTATCTATCCTCTCTTTCCATTATCTTCTGACCTGACAACAGAAGAATTTTCTGCTGTCATAGATGAAACACTTTCTTTTCTTATTTCACCAGCATTAGCGTGTCTAATGAAACGTTCCCTCGCTCAACTGCAAAAAATATAAAAAACCCGGGCAAATGTGGACTTGACTGCCATCTGAAGCAGTGAATGTATCACACCACACACGCCCAGTGCTTCTAATAAACACACAATACATAAAATTATACATACATGGGGTTTGAGCCTAAGCTGGTAGATACACCAAAACACAGCACTCATTATTATCCACCAAACCTCTCATATCCTAGTGCACATTGCTCTTTGTAATTCCATGTATCAGTGTATGTGCTAAAAAGACTAATTTCTTACAACTTGTGGTTCCATATGTCTGTTGAAATATGTAACAACGGGAATAAAAAAAGCAAATCAAAAAAGGGACTGTCATTAATGCTAAAATAAACAACACTACAACAGTCGCATAAGATCCACAATTAAGCAGCTCAACGCCATCTTCCAGAAAGCAAACACAGGACTCATGACACCCTTGTGCACATGAAATTTTGCTTCCCTTGACCCTACGACCACTTTGGGTGATTCATAAGAATATAAGAAATAAGGAAACTACATGAGCCGTGAAAACCCACACGCAGTAGTTTTCCCGTTCTTCACTTCCTGCTCCCCTACCAGAAATGCATATATGTTGGGTCTTTTTGAAATACACACGTTTTCCTTCCTTTATGATTTATTTTTTAAGCAACTAAATCAAGTAAAGACTCAGGATCTAAGCCTCTATTATGAAACTAGTAGAAAAAGAATGCTACCAGGAGAGTCGGTGACCATTCAAACATTTTTTACTGGATTTGGCTTGCCGCAGAGAGGTGCCTTCGCCCTTAAAAAATTCAAACTCCTCTATCTTTCCCCCACTTTGGTTTCTGTTCCGTTGGTCTTGGGTGCCCGTCGCCAAAACTTGATGTAACCCACCTCATAATCATAATCTGGAATCCCCTTTTGTCCTTGGTAGTCTCTTGAGAAGCTCCTCTTGAGGCAATTCCAGGGTTTTTTTTCTTTCCATCCAGCCTGTTCCCCGAGCCCTGGAAGGAGTAGAAAACCAACATTTTTTGAATCATGGCTTTTTTCTCGTCCTCGGGCAGCTGTGAGGTGGTGGGCCATCTTCTCCGGCTCCTGGTAGCCCCTGCTGGGGGCAAACTCCACATTCATATCACACCAATGATGCTGACTGCATTGCCGGGCTTCACCTCCAGCACTCGCATCTCATAAATGCGGTCATTGTAATTCAAGGCAACGACGTCATCCTGTGTCAGGCAGGCAAAGTTTTGCAGGGGATTTTCCAGCACGGCCTTGGGGTTGGTGATGTCCAGGAACTCAACGCTCTGGGGGTCAAAATTAGAGAATGTAGCGACAGGGAGCGACCGAGAATCAAAGTGAACGAGCTCCCCCTCATCCAACAGCAAGTTTCTCATCATCTGAAAAATGCTCCCATTAGTAACTCGCCCTACTTTTACTGTATACAATTCATGTGTAGGGTGACTGTTCTAATTTCCTTTTAAATAACCGTCCTATAGCTTTTGACTTCCCCCCCTGTCTAAGGCTTTGAATCTATCCTTAATAAGATTCTAAGGCATCTAGCTGCCACAATCTTCCATTTGGTCGTCAGCTAACACGCTGTGTAAGGGGGGATCCAGTGACGGTATTCTTGCTTCCTGATTGAGTCTTGGTCATCCTCTTTTAGGTGCTTCTATGAAACTTTTGCTGTTGCTCTAGTCTAGACATATCAAAAGTTCTTTATAGAGCCTAGCAAATATCTATAATTTCCAAAAACTATCCTCTTATGGTAACTATCCTTCTCTCTGCACCTTTATTTCAAGTTGCTTTCCTGACCGTTCTATTACTGCTGTTGTAGACGGTCATTGTTCTTCCTCTAAGTCTATTAACAGTGGTGTTCCACAGGGCTCTGTCCTATCACCCACTCTTTATATTATTAATCAATGACCTTTTATGTCTAACATTATGCCTTAACCACTCTTACACTGATGACTACCCAGCAATTATTAACGTCATTCACCACACGTCCAACTCTACAAGAGTTCAATGTATCATGAAGGGATGCCACAGAGCCCTTAACTTCTGTTTTTTCTTTGATTTCAAAATTCATGAGTTCAATTTCTTCATCTATCTTTTCGGCACAATCCTTTCAGACAACTATCATCTCTACTTCAATGACTGTCAACTGTCTCCCTCCTTCACAATGAACATTCTTGGGCTATCCTTCACTAAAAAGTTTAAATTTCACATCTCATCTCTTACGAAATCAGCTTCTATGAAACTAGGTGTCCTGTGGCATCTGCGTCAAAATTATTCCTTCCCAGATGCTTAGTTTGTACAGAGTCCTTGTCCGCCCGTGTATGGAATATGGTTCTCATGTTTGGAGGGAATCCGCTTATGCAGCCCTCCTTCACAGGTGGAGTCTAGAGCTTTTTGTCTCATCAACTCCCCTCTTCTGACTGACATGTCTCCAATTTCCCAATCAGCACCAGAATATTGCCTGTCTTGCTATCTTCTACCATATTTTCATGATCACTGTTCTGCTGAACTCGCTTATGGCACCCCCCCCCCCCCCCCCCCACCTCACTCATGGCCTAGAGCAAGGGTCCCCAAACTTTTCAGTCCATCGACCCCTTCATGAAATCTCTGTTCGATTATCGACCCCCAGATTTAATATGATTACATTAATAAATATAAAAGTAAATAAATACAGTAGTTACTACTACTATTTTCTTCAATCTTCATCCTTGTGGAACTGTGTGGTCCTGTGATGAAAGGTAGGTTTTGTCTCTCACAAACTCACTCAATCAGCCCCACCCTGCTAATGGCTATGGTCGACAACCATACTACTAACACTAGTAATACCACTACTGCTACTAATAATAAGAAGAAGAAAAAAATCATAAAAACAGAGGGCTACAATAATATCAGACATATTACAAAGAAATATCTAAATGGTAGTTCATATTTTCTGGTATTCATCGAGGCACATTTGACCACCCAAGCAATTGTCGACCCCCTGGAAGGGCTCATCAACCCCTGGGTGTCTATTGCTCACCTGAGAACCCCTGGCCTAAATGCACATTAACATTTTCCGAGAGCAGCTGGAAACACCACAATGTGTGTTTGTGTTTCACAGGCTCACAGCAGCTGGAAACACACCACAATCTGTGTCACAGCAGCTGGAAACACACCACAATGTGTGTGTCACAGCAGCTGGAAACACCACAATGTGTGTGTCACAGCAGCTGGAAACACACCACAATCTGTGTCACAGCAGCTGGAAACACACCACACAATGTGTGTGTCACAGCAGCTGGAAACACACCACAATATGTGTCCACAGCAGCTGGAAACACACCACAATGTGTGTGTCACATCAGCTGGAAACACACCACAATGTGTGTCACAGCAGCTGGAAACACACCACAATGTGAGTGTGTCACAGCAGCTGGAAACACACCACAATCTGTGTCACAGCAGCTGGAAACACACCACATGTGTGTCATAGCAGCTGGAAACACCACAATGTGTGTGTGTCACAGCAGCTGGAAACACACCACAATGTGTGTCCAGCAGGTGGAAACACACCACAATGTGTGTGTCACAGCAGCTGGAAACACACCACAATGTGTATGTCACAGCAGGTGGAAACACACCACAATGTGTGTGTGTCACAGCAGCTGGAAACACACCACAATGTGTGTGTGTGTCACAGCAGCTGGAAACACACCACAATGTGTGTATCACGCAGCTGGAAACACACACAATGTGTGTGTCACAGCAGCTGGAAACACACCACAATGTGTGTGTGTGTCATAGCAGCCGGAAACACACCACAATGTGTGTGTCACAGCAGCTGGAAAACACAACCACAATGTGTGTCACAGCAGCTGGAAACACCACATGTGTGTGTCACAGCAGCTGGAAACACCACAATGTGTGTCACAGCAGCTGGAAACACAACCACAATGTGTGTCACAGCAGCTGGAAACACCCACAATGTGTGTGTCACAGCAGCTGAAACACCCACCACAATGTGTGTGTCACAGCAGCTGGAAACACACCACAATGTGTGTCACAGCAGCTGGAAACACACCACAATGTGTTATCAAGATTGAGTCAAGGCACCCAATCACACATTGTATATACCCCTCACTGACAGAGGTTGCTACCATAGTTAAAGAAGTTTTTTTTATTTTGATTATTTTGCAAGAACTATTTCCTATAACATATTCTATGCTTAAGTTTGAGCTAACTACCTTGCTTAGTGAAGGAAATGATATGTTACCAATGAGTGAAGCCAATACTACAAGGACTCTATTGGCATAGCTTTTAGATAGATATCCTTGGGACATGGACATCTTTAGCTTTATGAACATTTATTGCTTAATTCATCTATCTTCTAAGCCATCAATAACTGTTGTGTAACTGTGATTAATGACTGTTTAAATATAATAAAAAAAAAAATTGCACAGCCCTAGCCTTGCAGGACTCACCCAGTAGGGGATGTACACCTTGCCCTCATCCGCCACAAACTCCAGCACCCGCAGTGCGTGTGTCTGTTGGCCCGCTGGTTGGTCAGCTTGAACAGCATGGGTACACAATGTTGAGCCGGGTCAGGACGTCAAGGGCTGAGGGCGGCATGATTACTGTAAAGGGAACAAGGTAACATTACAGGCGAGTCAATATCTAACTTATCTAAGCGGTTTACGTTTTATGGTTAAGTATCAAAATATTTATGGACGATAACATGCTTGCGGGAAGTTTGGAATCCACTTTATTTTCTGAGTGTGTTATCCATAAAAGTTTTGAAATTAACCCAAAAAGATGGCATGCCTTTTCACACCATTAGACTCATTCTCTTTGCAGTAGCCAAAAAACATGTGAGACAGTCTGTCTATACAAGAGTGTTCACATCTGTATAAGATGGTATGTTATGAATCTTAAGACTTAATAGGCACACATAATTTAGACTTGATTCTTTTTATACAATGTCTGCTGTGTATCACATACAAAATTGGTACAGCCTCTGGCCTATTACAGTCATCATCTTCATCTTCTGTTTAACATCAGATTTTCCCATAATTTCTTATGAGGTTAGACGGTCAGGTACGCTTCCAACTATCTCTATCCATTGCCTCAACTTCTTCAATGCCCAATGCTCCCAGATACTCTACAATACACTGCCTCCTTGTCTTCCTTGGCCTGCCTGGTGGGTGCGACCTGAACTTCCACTCTGCTCACCCAATGCCTCACTACCTTCTGTCCTCTTCACGTGCCCAAACCACCTAAATCTCCGTACTCTCGGCACTACACTCAGCTCCTTCAATCCACATCTTCTTGCCACTCATCTATCTATAGTGCAGTGGAAGACAGAGAAGTTGGCGAGTCTTGCATCCGTCACGCTCCTTGACAAATTTAGTTTAATTCCCTCCCGGCGCTTCCTATGGGGAATGATTAAAAAAAAAGATGTCCGGGAACTCACTCACGGCCTTGACTTCCTGCTTGCAGTTTTTCAATCATTAGTCATTAATGGTCATGACCAGGACATATTGCTTCTTATCGTCACTCCCGGCTCGATTCCCCAAAACGTCACCAAAACATTTCGGAAAAGTGTTTTCGCTCAGTTGGATATGGGGCCTGAGCCACAGTTGACTGCAGACCAGATCACCTGTATTCACAGCTTATATAAGATCGGTTTTAGTTCAAAAGAAATTGTGAGGGAGACTGTTAGCTCACGAAAGGTTGAGCGATGGGTTAAGAAATCGCGAGACTCGCCAACTGCTAAAAGTCTAATGCACTTGTCGCGTCCTGGACGCAAGAAAAAAGTTTCAAAGAAAACGTTGAATATTATCAAAGACAGCTATAGTCTATTCACTTAAGCTGGATTCCTGGCTGGGAGCTGCTCGCTGCCTAGCCGAGTTTGTAAGGAGTCGCTGATTGGCTGATAGACTCGGGCTGGGTGGCGATGGTGGTGGTACACTCATACCGCGATTTACGGACACTCTATTTACGATTTTCCAAGATACAAACAAAATTATTTTGTCCCAAATTCGGTTTACACAAGAATAATTCGAAGTTACGAACATAAGTTCGTAAATTCATAAAAAAAAAAATTAAAAAAATTAATACATAAATAGTACGAATATTTATAGCACCTAAATATTGTAAAAGTTCAGTAAACAGAACCATTGGCTCAGCACATCCACCACGCGGGACGCTCAAGATTGTTTGTTTACATATTCTCCGACCGGTCGTGCTGTGTTTATGAACATTATTGTGTATAATCAGACATTTCAGTGATTATTTAATTGAATAATGCCTCCAAAGCATGGTGCCAGTGCTAGTGTGGTGGTTCTAAGCCCAAGAAAGCCAGAAAAGCCATAATACTAGAGAAACCTCTGCTAATTCATCACTCTAAAAACCCACGGCCCTAAAAGGTCATGTTAAAAGGCTACGTTACCAGTCATATACCGTTCTAGCAAGAAGGCATGGACCAACAGATATTTATTTGAGACTGGTTCACCAATTACTTTTGCCCTGCAGTGGAGAGGTACTGCTCTCAGAAGAACATCTCTCATAAGGCACTGCTCCTCCTCGACAATGCTCCAACCCACCCTGTTAACCTCTCTGGCTTGTCAGCGCACGTAAGAGTCGAGTTCCTGCCTTTTATAGCAGTTTATGACATTCTAGGGATGTGATTTTTGTTCATAGGAACGTATCTCAAATTAAATAAGGGGGTTTAAAGGGGAAAAAAATACATTCAATTTACGAATTTTCGTTTTACAAAACAGTTTTTCAGGAACGTAACCCATTCGTAAATCGAGGTGGCCGTGTACTTGCCTCGCCGCAACCCAAACCCTTGCGTTGCCTCAGAAAATATTCATATTTCTTGGCTTTACTCATCTCTTATAGTCGATGGGCCAGACCCATGATTTTCTGAATTGGTATCATCTGAGGGCAGGTCAACTTTTGGTTTTTTAAGCAGGTATATATGTCTAGTACCTGAAACAGCATGATAGACCTCTGGTTAGAGTAGCTTAGTATCAGTACATCACTTGAATACAGGTGGTATTTTCATAAAACCACAACAATCAAATTTATGGTTTAAACGTTTATATCAACATCATCATATTAATGAATAGAATGGAGCAATTGGGGTATTAATATATAAAACCATATATATTTAAAATAAAAAATCAGCAATTTGTTCTTTTAAATGCATTATTTTGACAAGTGTTTGTCAATTGACAAAATCGTAAAGATTTATATAGTTCCCTTGTATATTTTTGCAACTTTTACCAGACACAATGTTGGTTTACTCTTTATATTACTGCTGGCATATTACTATGATGTGAATATATGGCTCACATAGTTTTAAATACAAAAATTTTTTATATTTTCAATAAACATATCAATTGTGGTAATGGAACTCTAGAACCAAGTCTAACCGTGGTAAAACTGGGAATCCAAATTACTGTCATGTACAAACATGTATTAAAGTTCATATTATATTCAAATATTATTCTCTACATTTACACAGGACAACAAAATCCACAATATCTGGTATATTGTTCAAATT
Organism: Chionoecetes opilio; assembly: GCA_016584305.1. Taxonomy (NCBI): domain Eukaryota; kingdom Metazoa; phylum Arthropoda; class Malacostraca; order Decapoda; family Majidae; genus Chionoecetes; species Chionoecetes opilio. The sequence goes on from JACEEZ010021940.1 coordinate 44,619, forward strand.
CCAGCACTAATAACTAATATCATCATCATTTATCTCTTCCTCATCAATACTTCATCAATTTGTTCCCTCATCAGTGATAACGTCCTCATCATACTTCATGTTGTCACAGGACTGCAAGGTACAGGCATCAGTACAGTTCAATCCATTTACCATACACTGACAAACTGGGAGACTACAAACACGCTTGCATTTGCAGGACATGAACTCCAGAACTACATCAGGAGCAGGAGATCCAGTCATCCAGTTTGATCTGGAGCTGCTTTGATCATTAAGAACCCAACCAGTTGCAGTCCAACAGGCTGGGAATGTTGGGATTAAGTTCCAGGGTACGATTCCAGATTGCTGATTGATGATTGATAGTTGGCAGGATGGTATGCATTTTCAGACAAGTCATTGCATGGTGGTAACTGTCCAGACCCCCACATTACCATCTTTTGTTCGGAACAACATATAGCGCATCTCATTTACATCGGCAATATCCGACCCAGGAGCATATAACCTGCATACAAAATCTTCAAAGCAAGCATTTAGTTCAATGATATGCTCCAATTTTTTCCAAATTGTGTGAATGCTTGCCGGAATAGAGCATTTCCTTTAAAGCAGCTTCAGTGCTCCAACTTTCCCACGACCACTAATGCACTGACTGTATCACAGCCAGTGAATGCATGCATTCCAGGCAGGGAATCACAGACCTCCTTACCAAGGCAGTCGCTACTTTGGTTACATCTATAAAACGGGTGCGGTTCTTGGTGCCACATTTGATGAAGATGTTCAACTAATAGCTTCATGAAATGCCAGGCAGAGAATGAAAATGTCGTATCCTCTGCAATGATGACAATTGATGACACATCAGATGAAGCATGCTTGGCATGAAGAGGATACGGTGTCAGCTTCCTCCTGTGATGTTTTAAGTTCAACAACTTCAACAGCTTCATCACAGGTAATTTTTTGTACTCACACTGGTAACATACATCACCTTCTGTCCAAGTGCCTGACGCTTTCTGTGATCCTCCACTGATCTACAATAAATTTGACAAGCTTTGTTTTACTTGTACCACAACATAAAAGACCCTCGCCATTGTTGAATTTTATGACCTGACACTATATTGCTGAATCTGATGCCGGTGTCAGAACCTCTGGTGGCTCACTCTGGATCTTTTTTGAGAGTTGTTTATACACATCAAATACAATCCACACGTGACTGGGGCCAGCAGCTCTCTAACATGGGGGATGTATTTGATCAGCTAGCTCATCGAAGGTCATATGGTCTCCATTTGGGTTTTTTGGATCGACTCATTCCATCTAGGATACAAGCTGAAGGCTTTCACAATTTCTTTAGCTGAAGAAACATTAGTCTCAAGTTCCTTCAAGTAGCCTTCATAAGTCATCAATAATTCCACAAGGAAATTCATAGGAAGGGTAATGATTGTGAAACCCATGGGAATATGCATATTTAAAATAATTGCCTTCATGTGTATAATCCAGTAATAACATCTCAGAACACTTTTTCTACTCAAAATTAGACAGAAACAAGTTTTTAATTGTGTTTTAAGTACTGAAAACGGCCCCCGACCGAGAACGAGCAGATACAAATTTCTAAAATTCGTTTAAAACCTCTTTGAGCTACCATGTTGGAAATTCTATCATGCTTTTGTACTGTCTTATGATGTACTCAAGCAATAAAATTGGTTTTTTTGACCTGCCCTCATATGATACCGCTTTCTCCTCTGGCCCATGGACTTTACACAAGATAGGCCTATTTTGTTTGCAGCAGTGAATCAGGCAGTGATGTTCAAAACAACACGCCATTCATAACTCATAGGGTAAAAAATAAAGTCTGACTGACTATCACAAGAGTAGGCGGACTTTTAAGGTTTTTTAAATGCATTGAAATGTTTTTACTCCTACCCGATATTACCAAACTACCAGATGATATTTTTGAAAGCTGAGCCTACCATCGTGTTCATAATACATTGCTGCATATCATGAGCATAAAAAAATTACACTAAGACTACAGTATATAACCCTTCCCCCTAGGGGCCTACCCCCTTTAAGATTTTAATCAGGTGATTTTTTGAGGGTTTTTAAATTAATCTGCTAACCTTTTTCTGCCCGCAAATCCTTATTTTTTTTCCGGGAAAAACATATTTTGGGGGGCATGGCGGACGTACCCCCAAGTCCTACACCCGCTGGGACCCCCCCCCGCGTGCTTTTCCCCAAGGGGGGTTCATTACCGTATCTTTTTCGGGCTGTGATCCCAGTTAGGCCGTCAAAACTTTGGGCCCGGGAAACCCTTTAAAGGCCGAAGGCCGGTGCGGGTTTGAATTTTTGGTAGCCCCATATTCGTCCCGAGTCCCCCGGATAAACGTATTTTAAAGGATAAATTTTTTCGTATAACCTTAGGTAAAATAATGTTTTCACAAAAATACTTTATTTTAAAATAATTCAGGTTTTGGGACCACAAACATTAATGTCCCACATCATACTACTATCCCATCGCTCACACTTATATGGTCACTAACCCAAACTATGCCCCCCATCCCCAAAATTGGGTGTCAAAACCACAAGGTCCCCACAATCATACACCAAAATCCCACGGGTTTAACACATCTACGAAAGGGGCTAAAAACCCCGGGAAATTTTTTTAAAAGTCAATTTTTTCCGTATTTTGTGGTATTTTTTCCTTTTAACTTAAAAACTGTCGTGTGCAAAGTTTCAGGCAAATAAATTTGATATTTAAGGTGGCCGGATCGATCTTGAATTTCCTCTTTTCCCCCTCAGGTCTAACCACAAGAAAGCAAACTAATTTTGGGTTTTCTTGGCCATAGTTTTTCCAAACTATCACAGGAGCAAAACTTCCCACCTTTGGGGGGATTTTTTAACACGATTTTTCAAACGCCCCAACAAGAAGAAAAGAAAGGGTTTGCAGCAGAGTGCAGCTGAGGCTGAAAAGGATGTCCTGGGTTTTTTTCTGGACACGGCTAGAACCCCCACCATCGCAAAAACCCTACGTGAGGGGGAATACGGGGATTTTTTTTGGGACGGGGGAAATCCTGGCAAAAGAAAGAAAAACTCTGGAGTCACCCCTTTGGAAAAAACCCAGAAAAATTTCCCCAAGAAAGTCTCCCAGACCTTTTGGACATGCCCCTCCGACACCCTCACTCTGTGCCATTCCTGAAAAAGGGAAATTTCCCCTTCTTCCCCAGCGGGGGGAAGGGGAGGGGGGTTGGGTGGCGGGTTTCTGGACAAGAAGTTTAAAAGAATGGGTTTCCCCGGACGTGAAAGCTCTCTCTACGTAGCTGGTAAAACAGACCCAAAAAGGGAAAAAGAGAATGGGGGGTTTTGGGTCGTCATCGCTGAGTCATCAAGTCCAGCCAATGCTCCCCAACACTTTCGCTTCTTTTTTCCGCGCCGGGGTCGCTTCTCCCCCAAAAGTTTTTGGGAGGACACGGGGCACAAAGCCCTTCCTATCCCCTAAATCCCCTTCCGCCCTTTGGGACAGAACGGGGTCAGTAGCCGCCAAGCCCTTTCAAATTGTGGGGGCCCTAGGGCCGGAAATTTTTTTTGGGCCCGATCCACAAGAGCTTGGCTAAAATTCCCGGGGCCTTTTTCGACAGGCAAGAGCGAATACAGGGCCCATTTTGGGGCAAAGGGACAAAAAGAGCTTTCGGGTCCTCTTACCCCTTTTAAAACCTTTCATTGGGACGGGAAGATCCGTTCCCCGGCGATGGCACTCGCGCCAAAAGCCCGCCATCCTCGTCACAGGAGAAGGATGGAGAAAGCTCCTAGGGCCCCGAAACGGCCCCCCGGAAACTGGTGATCCCGGGGGGCCGCTACAGCTGTTTTCCCGGGGCTCTAGAAAAAGGGGGGGTCCAAAAACGAGTCGTGGCAAATGTGCTTCGACACAACCAGTGCCAACACTGGAGCCATCAATATTGCTTTACACCATTTTTGCCAACAGAAGATCCCCGACCCCTCTTTCACTTCCCTTCCGTCATCACGTCCACGAACTTGTCCTTGAAAGGCCCTTTTCTACGTGTTTTGGGGTCACCCTTCCCTGGTCCTAATCACCTCTTCTCTCAAAAAAAGGGACTGCTGTCTTACCATAAAACCGTCACAAAAAACCCCCCACCAACGAAGATCTGCCCGGAAAAACTCTGGTCCCAAAGGACCCCCCTCTCATTAAAGGTTTAAAACGTCTGCTTCAAAAAAGCACCCCGTAAACGACTAAAAGGGAAACTCGTTTGGCCTGGGGCATCCCTTTTTCCTCGGCGGCGCTCTTTCCGGGGCCTCGCCCGTACCCCGGAGCGCTTCATCAGCGCTTTGGGATGGCGCTTTATCATTTACCTCTGAAGATAAATCTTGTTTCGGGAGCAGCTGCCTGGGTCATCACCCCTTTCGGGGAAATGTCAGCCCTCCGGGGTTTCTCATCGTTCGCAACGAGATCTACGTCCTGCGGGGTTTTCAAAATCGGCCCTTTTTTCCATCCTACGCTCCCGCCAACGATCTTGGATTCCCCTAAGGACATCCTTAAAGTCCACGACAAAAGTATTGGGAAGGCCCCGGGCCTTTGCCACTCTGACCCCCATTTTTTTGGTATTTGAGCGAAGATCCTTTTGGCCTGTCACTGTTAAACTCACGTCCCCCTTTTCCCCTTTCCGACAAAAAACCCCAATTGTAAAAGGGCCCAAATTCTCTACGATAAAGGGGAGCCGAGGAACCCGCCAAGCGAAAAACATCCCATCATCATAATTTCCCTGCGGCAACACTCCCCTTTTCCTTCCCCCAAAAAAAATTTTTCCCCCCCCGGGCATCTTCGAAGCTTTTTGGGTATAAGACCGCTTCCTGTCCCCCCAAACCCCGGGGAAGGGGCAGGAAAGGAATCGTCCCTCGAGGTTTCCGCCGAATCGAGGGACTTCACGTCGTCAACGACACAGCCGACGGGAGTGGGCGCTCATCCATTCCTTAAACCCCTCCGGCTGACCAAAAAACGAGGAACAGCACCATTTCCCTCCCCCCAAAGTTTTTGGGGGCCCCAACGCCATCAACACCCCCGGGGACATCAAAGGTTTCCCCTTTCCCCGGCCAACCCGGCCACAATTTTGGGGTGGTTTCCCCCCCCATGATACCCCCCTAAACCCGGGGGGGCTAATACTCCCCCAAAGAGGGGGACCACCCCCTTTCTGGGGAAAGGGGTTGCCCGGGCCCCGGCTTTTCCGCTTTAAAAGGATGCCCTCCCCTCCTTAATAGGCCAGTGCATAAGGGTAAATAAAAAATTTGTAATCCCCCACCCCTAAATTTTCAACCGATTGGGGTAAAACTTTGCATACGATGGTTTCTTGCATAGATGCACCCATTACACCAAAGTGGAAAACAAAAAACATTTTGATTTTTTTTGGGCACCCTAATCAAAACAGGTCATACCCCACCCACCTATCCATCACCACCCTTCGTTACCACAAAATTTCCCTTTTCCATAAAGGGGTCAAATTTACCGAAAAAATTTGTAGGCAATAGCTGCAAAGTGTGATCTTGATGAATTGGATCAGCAGGGGTGATCTTGATAAAGTTTGATTATTATAAATAAATTTCATTGGGGCATAGCCCGGGGGGGCCCCATCCCCTTTCCCCCCCTACGCCCGGCCACTCCCGGGGGCCCCACCACGCCCCGACCCCCTTGCAGGCTCCAAACCCCATCCCAAAAAAAAAATTTTAGCTCAACAAAAAATATAAACTTGCCCCAGCACGAGACTTGGGGGCGCCCCTTGGCTCCTCCACGCCGGATTTTTCCTCTTAAAAGATACAACCCGGGGGAAAAGGATGGGTTTCGGGGTACGTGCCACATCCCCCATAGGCCAAAGGGGTTGGGCGTTTGACGGACTATGCAGGAAATAGGCCTCGATTCGCCCTAAACGTGAAAACCCGCTGATTTGACACGAAAACACCCCAAAGCTACCCCATGATTCTGCGAAGACCCTTTTTAAACCAAAGGCATCGTTAAAGTCTCTTCAAGTCGCTATTTTGTGTCCATGTCTCAAAACCCATAGATTTTAACAGGGATCCCAAGCCCCTTAAGATCCGGATCTTTGTCCTCCTGCACGGGTTACCGCCCAACGAAAAATACTTGTGCTGAGCGAGCCCCTAACACCATGGACAAATGCTAACCCCGCAAAAGGCTTTTGACTTTACCCTCGTCATTAGGGACTGCGCTCCCGGCCAAAAAAGGAAAAAAAATTTTCCAAAAATCTCAAGGGCCTTTGCCGCCCTCATGAAAAACGGGAATTGTTTCTTTTTTTTTTAAGCCCCCCCAAAAAACCAACCTTAGTCTTAAGCCGGGAATTTTCCTCAAACCCCAAAGGCTTGCCTCCTCGTGCAGGCCCCTCGAAGCCATCCCCAAGACCTCCAGCCCCTCAGAAAAGATTGCTGCATCATCGCAAAAAAAAGATCAGTAAATTTTGGGTGTTGCCAAGGGATGCTCCACAATCACTTTGATCTAAAACTTTGCCCAAAAACCCAAATCCAAAACAAGTTTGAAAAGTAAATGGGGCAAGGACGCACCGCCCCTCACTCCTGTTTTAAAACAGGAAAGAACTGGATACACCTCCCCCCACTTTCACAGCACTCTCGTCCCAGAGTCCCGACCAGTCATCAAACCAACAGTCCTTGCCGGAAATCACCGGTCGCAGAAGATCCCAGTGACTCACGATGCACTGAGTCAAACGCCTTCTTGAGATCAACATAGGCTGCAAGCCCCCCTGTCGAACTCTGTCGGCGTTCCCCCAAAAGGACACGAAGCGCTTGGTTTACGGTCCTTTTTGACTTCCCAATTGTAAACCCAGCGGGCTGGGCCCTGTGTGCTTCACCCGATAATTGCAGATGGGGGTCACAATGAGGGGGCCAACCCCCTTTGGGGCCTGGCCACAGAGCATGTAATACCGGGGTTAATTGTTGCGGGCCCTGAGGGCCCCCTTTTCCCCTTTTCCAGATGGGGACGACCACCCCCCTTTTTTCCAGTGGGAGGATTGGTCCCTGATTCCCAAACACGGCAGCCCAGGACAGCATGAAAAACACGCAGATCATGGCCTCACCCCCAAAGCTTTAAAGGAGCTCTGCACTGTATTAAAAAACACCAGCTCCCTTTTCCCACCCCCCCCAACTTTGCAAAGCCTCCCCAAGATTTCGTAAAGAGGGGGGTTGCTTTTTAAATCAATGGGGGAATCGGTATCCCTGCCTGTAACCCAGTGGTGTAAACTGCGGGGGTTTATAAAAGGTCATATACAATTTATAATATGCGGGTATTTTTTTTGGGGCCTTTGAGACGTTTTGGGGCCCATTTTCCTTTTTTAAAAACGTCACGGGTTTTAAATTACTTACGGCCAAAACGCCTGGACCCGCTGTTCCCCCCCTCCCAAAACCCCCCAGGGTTTTTTATTATTTTTTTTAACTGTAACCAAAAGGTTTATTAAAAAATTTAAAAACCCTTAACCTAACGTGCCGGGCGGTGCTTGCAAAAATATATTAAAAAATTTAATATCTTAGAAACTGTAGTTTTTTCCCAAAAGGAAAAGCAGTAAAAACCATTTGTCTTGTATGTGCAAAAGGGGCTCCATATAAAACATTACTGGGGTTTTCCTTCGTGGCGAGAAAATGTTTTTTCGGGAATAGCCCAAAAAAAGGTAAGTCTCCCGGGATCTCTAGCCCCCACGGCAATAAGGGTAAGGTCGCCGTATCTCTACCCCGCCAGGGCCCAATAAGGGAAAAGGCCGCCGTATCTCTACCACACCACGGCAAAAGGGGAAAGGGGGCCAACCGTATTCAAAGCCCCCCAGGGCAAAAGGGGTTTAAGGCCCCCGAAATACCCTGCCACACAAGGGCAAAAAGGGAAAAGGCCCGGCCCGTACGTATCTCTAGCTACGTCACGGCAATAAGGGAAAGGGCCCCGCCGTATCTCTACCATACCACGGCAAAAAGGGGAAAAGGCCGCCGTACTCAAAGCCACCCACGGCAAAAAGGGTGAAAGGGCCGGGCCGTTCTGGGGAAAAATTTTTTAAAAACAGGACCGAAATTCCCTACAAAATTGGGAGTGTATTTTCCCTTTTTCCCTTAAAATTTAGATTCCTAAAAAACTTTCTCTCTAAAAAATTTCCCGCCCGCAAATAAACTACTTTCGAGATTAAAAAGTTTTTAATAGGAAGATTGTATTGAGAATAAAAATTTAAACAAACCCAAACCCCACCTTTAGCCCTCGCCTTTCAAACCCAAACCTAGCCTATTCCCATGTTTTAACCTCCAAAACAAAAACCCAAAAATCTGCTTAAATAAAGTTTTCCCGGGGCCCAAGGGGAAGAAAAATTTGCGATCCAGGTCCCCCAAGAGGAAAAAAGGGGTTGGGCGGACGAAACCTTGTCCCCTCGCCTCCCTATAAACAACATTCTTATCCCCAAAAAGTAATAAACTTCGACGGAAGCTCATAGAAAATTTGGTTTCCCTAAACCAAAATAAGGAAAACAAAAACCCACCCTCCCATTTTTTGGGGGAAATTTGGGCCGTATTTAAAAATTTAAGACCCGTATCTCACCCTCGGCCCCCCAAAAGATCCCGGGGCCAAATTTTTAGCCACCCCCAGAAAAGAGGCACCATTCCCAACGGGAAAGGGAGTCGGGGCCCCACGAACAGCCCGCAGTTTGTTGTACCCCAAAAAGGCTCTGCGGGAATCACACTTTTTTTGGGCCTTGAAATCCCCAAAATATTACCATTAAAATCAAAGCCTTAAATATGCGTAAAGGGAGAGAGGGGAAAAAAGGGAAAAGAGAACGGGGGGGGGGCGGGGCCCTTTTTCTGAGACACTGATGTTTTCTTGGTCTAAAATTGGTCTTTATTAAAATGACAAATTTTAAACCCCGGGCCCAAAAAATTGGTGCTTTTTTCAGATGGCATATTTTGGGGTTGTGTACCCGGGTGATGGGGGGGAAACAAGGCTACAGACCTACGCCCTCACATCACAGTATTAAAGTAGTCCCAAAATCGCCCAAAAAACTCCTACCTATTTTAAACCCCCCCAAATTGCCTGAAAAACTATATTCCAAAAGCCCCACTACTCTGTTTTGTTTATGCAGGTAGTAATTCCCAAACCAGGGGCGCCACGTTTTCCCAAAAGCTGGGACAAAATACCAGACGACGGGGGCCCAAAATCACAAAACCTAAACCTTTTTTTTTACACCCAATTTTCCCAAAGGGTACAGTTCCCAGTACACTTTTTTTTAAAATTTTTCCCCTTTTCATCATCATCACATCTTCATCTTTTTTTATTTTTTTTAAATAATTTTTCTCTTTTTCCCTTTTTTGTCCCTTGGGACGCAAAAAAACCCGCTTCATAGGTCCTTTTTAAAATTTTAAATTTAACAATCTTTTTTTTCAAGTTTTTCCCTTGGCTAAGGGCTATTTGGCCTATTAAATTTTCCCCAGCTGATTCCTCCCCCTTTCACCCCCCCACGAAAATTGCTAATGCGCGACTTGAAATTTTATTTTTCCCCCTTTTTCCTTTGCGACATTTCAAGAACCAGTTCAGGGAACCCAAGAATTCAGGCTTTCCCCATTTGCGCAAAAAAACCCGGGTCGGGGAAAAGCGGGGAATGATCAGAAAAACCCGTAAACTTTCTCTACTCCCCCATTGAGAGATTGGGAGCTTGGGGAAGTTTTCAGTTCATAACAAAAAATGGGCGCCTTTGGGGCCCCATTTCTCTTATCGTGAAAGGGGGCCCCTGCCCCCCAGTCGGGATTGGGTGTCAGAAAAGCATAAAAGAGGATACCTGAGGGGGAATTTTGGTGGGGAAGCCTAAGAAGCCGGGTTCTTTTCAGCTTGCGTTTTTTTGTTATGGCGAGGCACTTTTTTAAAAAGCCGGGTTCTTACGGATTGGCCCAGCTGGTCAAGCCTTAAAAAAAAAAAAAAGCCATAAAAAAACGAGAGCCAGGGCTCGCTTCCACGGCTTTTTTCCCGCCTTTTTGCCGTGACCTTCAGAGATAATAAAAATATGGCGGGGAGGGCAAGATTCCCGACCGTGGGGGTATCGTCCCTAAAATACTGTATTTCAGGATAACAGGGCACAAGTAAAAACATAGTGTCATTCAGAAGCATGGACACACCTTAAGAAACCCCGAACAAGAAAAATTTCAAGGTTTTTTGACACGAACCGGGCAACTTTTTAAAACTGGGGGGGAAGAATGGATCATGTCTTATCGGGGTGCGATAGGGGCCTACCCGCTACTAGTAGTTTTTTTTCTGAATTTCGCTGATAATTGGGAACAAATTAGCCTGATTTGTAATTTTTGTAGCACGGTTTAACTTTTTGGACCACCCCTTAAAAGAAACTAAAAAGGATGAACATGGTGATAGGAGAACGTCCCCTCTGGTGAAATAACTTTTTCGAAATCTTTTAACAAATTAAAAAAAAAGACGTTGTTTTTTTTAATTTTACTAATTAAAAGGGACAAAAAGAAACCCGGAAAAAAGTTTTTTTTGGGTTTTTCATTATGCCCCCAATTTTTTGGGTTTTTAGAGTCTCTCACACTTTTTGAAAACGTGAAAAAGTTTAACTTTTCGCCCACCGGGGGGACGAGAGTACCAAAAAACCTTTCCCCCATCATCCGAAATTTCCCCCACAAAACTTGCAAGATTCTTAAGTTTTGCCCTTACATTAAATGTTACGGACTTAAAAATATTAATGTTAGGTAAGGTGGGTGATAGGTTAAATTTTGGAAATGACTAGCATTTTCGTTGAGGGAAAAAACTTAAAACAAGGGGGCCCCCGGTTTAAACTGACCCCCCAAATTTTTTGGGTCTATTTGTTATACTTACTGTCCTTAAAAACTCTGTTTAGTTTTAAAGAGTGCCGAATCCCCCCCTTTCTTTGCCTAAAATGGCCGTATTAAAAATTCCCGGTTCTTGAGAAAAACTAAATCCCGGAGGGTTAGTTTGGGTTAAAGGGCAGGTTTAGGTTTTGGTTAGGTTTTGGCACAAACCCCATGGGGTCGAGGGGGGGGTTTTCTTTGGGTTGGTCTTTAGGGGTTTTTGGTTTATCTTTAGAATAAAGGCCAACCTCCTATCTTTTTCTTCTTCTTTTTAGACCCAAACTTGGGGACATGGGGAAAAACCCGGGGGTTTTTTGGGGGGGGGAGCACACTATAAGGGGGAAAAATGGCCCCATAAAATTCCCATGCCCGGGAAATTTTTTTTTGTTTATGGTTTTTTTTGTGGGGGGGTATTTCCCTAATGTTTTGGGGCTCCCCCCCCAAAAACCCCGGGTTTTCCCCCATGTCCCCAGCTTGTTTTGGGTTAAAAAGAAAAGATAGGGGGGGGGAAACCCCTTTTTCTTAAAAATTTAACCCCTATATATATATATATATTTAAAATATATATATATATATATATATATATATATTATCAAAATATATATATATATAAAATATATATATAATATATATCTATATAAAATTTTATATATTTTAAATGGGGGGGTTTTTCTGTATTTTTTGTTTAAAATTTGTATGTTTTATGAAAAAAGGGGTTAAAGGCTATTTTTTGGTGTACCCCGATTTTTTTTGTTGGGCATATAATTAATGGTGTAAAAGATTTCCTCTCCTTTTACGAACAAAAATTGGGGGGAAAAGGGTGCGAGGTTATAAATTTTCCAGGGATCCCCAACTTTTTTGCATTAACAAATTGTGGTCCCTTTTTTATTAGGTGAAAGTTCCCTATTTTTCCCACTAATTCCGTTTATCCCTGAACTTTGTCATTACATCTACCCAAAATTTTGTATACTTACATACAAAGCAGCCATCACAAATACTACCGAAACAGGGCAATTTAAAAAAATCAAACTGTACAAAAAGTACTGAACCCTTTTTCGGGAAAAGCACGCTATACCCGGGCTGGCGAAAAAATATTGAAACCCATATTTGTTTTTATAAAGGGCCGTAAAACCCAGGGGTTTTGTGTATACACTAAACTTTTAAAAAGTACTACAGGGGCAAACAGTGTATTTTACCCAATGTTCGGGTTTGGGACATTTAAATAGGATTAGGTTTTTTGGGGGCCCAAAGTGTTTTTTTGCATAAAAGGAAATCAAAATTAAAAAACTATTTTAGAAATTTTATTTTTTTTAAATGAATGTTAAACTATTTACTAGCTACTTTGGGTTTCAATTATCTGACCAAACCCGTATTACACTGGGCCCTTTTTGGGGATTAAAAAATGAGGTTTTTTAAAAAATTTTTTTTTTTTTTTGTGTATAGTTTGGATTATTTGGGTTCGTTATTAATTTTTTCTTTTTTCCCTTTTAAACTTCATAAAGGTAAAACCCTCAACAACATACTTTTTATATTTTTGCATTTCCTTTATTTTACCTGTTTTTTTCTATAAAAGGGGGCAAATTCGGGAAAATTTAGGATGAAAAATATGAACTGACTTTGTCATGTTGAACATAACACTCAAAAATGCTGTCCCGTCTCTATTTCCTTTTTATGGCAAGGGTTTTTAAACTGCAATAGTAACACGGGCTATTTTTTTAGGTATGTATGTGCCGGTTTTTATGAAGTGTTTTTCCGATCGAAGATGAAAGGGGAAACTCTTGAAAAGGGGGGGTAAAAAATTTAAAAAAATATCTTATTTCCCTGAAAAATGTTTTACTATCAAACTTACATCACAGATGTTTATGCAATATATACTAAAAATTAAACTTCTTCTTAAAGTCACGCAAAAAAAAAAAATACATAAAAAAAAAGTCAAAAGAAACATTTTAAAAGGGAAATTTTAAATTTTAAAATTAAACAATAAAACTAAAAGTCACTTCAAATATCTTTTAAAAAACTACTAACATATGCAAATGCTATTTGGTATGGGGGAAAAAAATTATAGTTCCCCCTTTGGGTCAATTAAAAGTAAATTTAAAATCAAGACTTTTAAAATGTAGACTTCCATAATTAAAATGCATGAAAAGGGAAATTGTTGGGAAAAAGTTTAAGGGCCCTTTTTACAGTGATGGGTCTGGGGACCATCTGTTCTGGCTCTTTTGGGACATAAAGGTCTTTTAGCTGCCCGTTTTTACTGGGTGTATTTTCCCCGACAATGGAAAACTAGATACCCCTTTCCGGGTAAAAACCCATTTACAGCCCCTTTTAAACCCCCCCAAACATTTTTCATAAAAATATCTGTCTTTTAATTTTTAACCACTTTTAAATCTTTTTTTGAATTTGGAAACGGAAACCTTCTATCCCTTTCTCCCCCAATAGCTAGTTTAGCTGCAATATTTTGCAGTTTTAAAACCCCTAAAAAGTAAAATTTAAAAAAAGTATTTGTTTTAGTCCCATATCCCCTACATTAAAATTTATTAAGCTGAGAGAGGGGGAGAGAGGGGATTAATTTTAAAGCCAAAAAAAAAGCCAAGAATGAAAAACAGCCCCCCTATTTTTCCAAGCAAAATATAAATCACCCAACCCCAAAACGGAAATCCCGGGGACTGGCCCGGGCCGGATGGCCAGTTAATGAAAAATTTCCCCATTAAACCTTACCCCTTTCCCTCAGGGGGAGCAGTTTTTAAAAAAAAAATAATCACTAATGTTGGGGCTCGAACCCACCCGCCCCATATTTCCTTAGGTGCCCCCCCTTTACTTTGCCCATTAAAATTTCCCTTTGGGTTTTTGTAGCAAAAAGGGCTTAAAGTGAAGGATAAAGTGTTGTTTTTTTCCTTCACAATATCGTCCCGTCAGTTATCGTAACTTTTTTAAATTTCTTTCATTCACGGTACACTTTCTCAGTGTGGTTTTTTTTGGGTTTTTCAGTTATCAGCTTTTGGGGCGCCGGGGCGGGCGAGCCTCGAAACCACTGTTTAGCCGGTTTTTGGGGAGGGCCCAAAACCCAGAGAGAAACCGCAAGAAGCCGTAAAAAACCGGCTTCTTACGGCTTCTCTCACCAAAATTTCCCCCAAAGGGTGGGGGGGGCCCTGCGGTTTTTTTCGCGATCTTAAACTTGATATGACCCTTCACATAGCAAGGGTTTGCTGATTTTTATCTGTTATCTCTCTCTCTCTCGTTATTTTCTCTCTCCTCTCTCCTTGTTATCTCTCTCTCGTTATCTCTCTCGTTATATCCCCTCTCTCGTTATCTCTCCGTTATTTTTTCTCCCCCTCTCTTCCTCTCTCTCGATTTCTTCCTCTCTCTCTCTCTCTCTCTCGTTATCTCTCTCTCTCTTGTTTTCTCCTCTTCGGGATCTCTCTCTTGTTTTCTCTCTCTCTCTCGTTATCCTCTCTCGGTTTTTTTCTCTTCTCGTTATCTCCCCTCTCTCTCTCGTTTTTCTCTCCCCTCGTTATCTCTCTCTTAATTTTTTTCTCTCTCTCTCTCTCTCTTTTCTCTCTCTTTTCTCCTTCTCTCTCTCTCTCTCTCCTCTTTCTCTCTCTCCTCTCTCTCTTTTCTCTCTCTAAAGTATCCCTCCAGACCCAAATTTTTTTTGGGGGGGGAAATTTTTTGAATGTGCAAATTTAAAACCCTAATCCCCCAAAAAAAATTGATTTCCAGGGCCCTATTTTCCGGGAAAAAAAAAAACACTTTTGTAAAAAACGCGCGAAAAAAAAAACTTCCCCCCAACAGGGCTTTCGACTGTTATTGATGACGTCAGAACAGGGGGCGGCCCCCAGACCCCTCTTTTTTTACACCTGTCGGCAAAAGTTATGATGACGGGTTTTAAATTTTGGTGTCGACAGTTTAAACTGTCGCTGTACAGGGTTTTAAGTACGATGCTCAATCGACACCGAAAGAAATGACGCTGGTCGCGTATCATAAAACGAACCTCGATTGTCATGGGATCCTATATGTTTGAGCCCGAGTACGGGTGGATGAACAGGTGTTAGCAGAGCCTGGGGTTCAGCAGGAGGACCTGGCACTTCTCCAAAACATGGATTGGTAAAAAAGGGTTTAAAACCCATGTGTGTGTGGGAATCACAATAAAGGTACTTTCGAGAAAATCCTATGGTTAGTTTTGGAGCTACAGTCAACGTAATTCCTGGGAAACCACATACTAGCATTAACTACAGCAAAGAGTTGGAAAATATGCGGGCGGGAAGGCAGAAAGTGTGACAGCCACACCACCACAGGGCACGCCCCGCCCACTCCACAACTGGTTTCCCTTGGTTTACTTGGTCTTTTAAGAGGCAAAGCCTCACAGTCGTGGTGGTCCATCGCTAACCCTCACTACCACCGTTTTTTCCAACACAACTGTTCGCCCAAACACACTATCCCGTGATCACCACACCCACTCCGCCACCTCCACTCCTACACACGCCACTCCTTTCCGTGTGCAAACTTTCCTCGAAAGGCACAGCTGTCTTGCTGCACCCATAAAGGATGCATGCATGTGGCATATAGCAAAACAAATCTATCAAAAACACCCAAATATCTTCAGTAGTACTACTATATTTATCTCTGTGTTTACGTACCTCTCTGATCAAGCGCGGGAAGTTTGAGCCCCTGATGCTGCGTCACCGAGCCTGAGCATGAGCGTCTGCAAACCTTGAGTGTGTTTTGAAAACTCGGGGAATTTGCAGATTTTGATTGCGGGATTATTTAAAAAACGGCTGACTGGATACAAAAAAGTGACGACGTATTGTTGATATACTCGTTAATGGCTATGATTTGATTGGGATTAAATCAGGAATGTGAATTTGGGCTGGACGATTACTTTAATTGCCTCGCCCGTTTTAGTATGGTTTGTAAACAAAAAAAGGGTTTTTTGCGTTCCATTTGTGAAAAAAAACCGGGGGGAACCCAACCCTGAACCAGAACCCAACCCTGAACGGAAGAATGTTCATGCAACTTGGGCCCCAAATTTGGAAGGGCCTTTTATTTTGTCTTTCATTTTAAATTTGTTTTCAAGCTGTTTTTAACTTGGACAATTGTTTGCTACAACACGTCAAAGGATGCATCGCAGCCATCACATTTCTCCACGAGCTGAATCGACACTTCTATATGTAGCACAATCTACAAGGGCTTTCTCAAAGAGCAACGGGTGCATGTCCGCCAAGCTCAAAATACTTTAACCATAGACCACTATATAAACCCGGACTGCGCACGAGACAATGTTTTAATTGCGGGGCTGCATAGGGGCCTTGCGGCGCCGCAAAGAGATATAAATGGTCTATGGACTATCATTAGACTGGTTTATCAGTATAATGATATATTGTAAACTCGTAAATGTTTGTTCTATAATTTCAAATAAAAACATAAAACCGCTACAGAAATGCCATTCGAGACCCATGAAGAAATATGCATGAACTTACTATTCACTAACTTTTTCGCCATTTAAAACTTTCGAGTCAACTTTTTTTCATGTAGGTATCAATAGAAGCGCATTTATTTGCTTTCCCCTTGCTATATTTTTGTTTTCTGATAAATTAATTAAACCATGCATAAATTAGCGTTAAATAAATAAATAAATCATCAATCGGGTATTTTCCCGATTATGAGGTTTTTATTTTCTAATATTTTCGTTTTTCTGATAAAAGAATTTAGTACCATTATAAAATTGCTTGACTAAATAAAAAACCTCATCATGGGCCCCGGGGTTCGTGTGGCAAGTGTCTGTTTTTTGAGGAATTTCTGGTTTACTAACAAAGCAAAGAAAAAGAGTTTTAGGCGAATAACTATAATTTTGACAGGATTTTCATGAAAAAAACCTCATTTGATTCCCCAACAGTTACTATAATTAAAGTAAACCCCAAACCAACCTATTTAACCTAACCTAAAATTTAAAGGGTTTTTTTAACCTTTCCTAAACCCACTCTTTCCGAAAAGGGGGAGCGCGTGGGGAATAGCCGCCTGGGCATGCTTTGTTGATCAAGTCAAAGTTTAAATTTCTCCCCTCAAATCCCGTTTTTTCCTTTTTTTTTATAAAAAACATTTCCCCCCATAAAGCCCCCTTCCCAAATTCCCCGCTTGTAGGCCCCGTACAAACAAAGACTCCAATGACGTCACAACAAAAAAGTCTCCGCACCGCCGTACCGCTTAAGGCCCGCCGTAAAAATTTAAAAATTCAAGTCATCTCTCCCGCTGGGCGGTGTCCGTCGAGGGGGGAGTTCCAGTGTGCCCATTTACCCAAAAATACCACTAAAGCGGTGATGATGTGACGTCATTTTTTGACGGTGTTGTTGTAAGACGGCCGTCAAGCGGGCTGATGGGAACCGGCCTTAAGGCCGATTCCCACCATCCCCGTTTGTGGGCCGCGTACAACAAAAAAGACTCCATAGCAAAACAAAGTCTACCGCACCGCCTACTGCTGTACGGCTGCCGTAAAAAGTTAAATTCAAGTCCTCTCCCCTCGGGGGTGTCCCTCGGCAGATTTTTCCACTGGGGCCCATTTACCACAATCCCACTCAGGCGATGATGATGGTGACGTCTTGTTTTTGTAGGGCGGCCTACAAGCGGGAGGTGGGAACCGGGCTTAAAACAGACATTGCCCCACGACACCGGTTTTCCCCCCTTCCCCCTTGTCGGCCCCCATAAACAACAAGACTCACAATGACTCACCAAAAAGTCTACCCCACCGCCGTACGCTGTACGGCCGCCGTACAAAGTTAAGCCCGGTTCCCCCCCCCCTTTCCCCCTTTAGGCCGCCGTACAAAACAAAGAATCACAATACGTCCAACAAAATCTACCGCACCGCCCCCCCTACCGCTGTACGGCCGCCGTCAAAATTAAGCCGGGTTCCCTCAGCCCGCGTTACGGCCGTCTTAAACCCCGGTTCCCCCCTTCCCCTTTTACGGGGGCCATACAACAAAAATGGGCGTCCCCCATCTCACCCCTTGGTGGGATTTGTGTAAAGGGCACAGTTGGCAACTCCCCTCCGGCACTGCCACGGGGGAAAATGACTTGAAATTTTAAATTTGTACGCGGCCGTACATTGGTACGGCGGTGCGTAGACTTTGTTGTGACGTATTTGACGTCTTTTTTGTTGTACGGGGGGCCGTCAAGCGGGAAAGGGGGGAAAACCCGGGGGTTTACAACAACACCGCTCAAAATACGTCACCTCTCACCGCTTGAGTGGTATTTGTGGTAAATGGGTACAGTTGGCAAATCCGCTCGGCCCCAACCGCCGAGCGGAGAGATGCTTGAATTTAACTTTGTACGGCGGCCGTACCCGGGACGGCGGTGTGTAGACTTTGTTGTGACGTCATTTTGACGTCTTTGTTTTTTGTATTTGGCGGCCTACAAGCGGGAAGGTGGGAACCGGGCTTTAAGGGCCCGGGTTCCCATCGCCCCTTGTTTCGGCGTCTTTTCAACAACCCGCTCACAATGCGTCACCATCTCACCGCTTGATGGTATTTGTGGTAACTGGAAAAAGTTTTGGGAACCCGCTCGAGCGGGGCACCGCCGAGCGGGAGAGATACTTGAATTTAAATTTGTACGGCGGGCCCAAAAGCGGTCGGCGGTGGGGGGAGCTTTTTTTGCGTCATTTTGAGTCTTTGTTGTTTTGGCGGCCTACAAGCGGGAAGGTGGGGGAAACCCGGGGTTTAAAATTCAAGTCATCTCTCCCGCTTGGCGGTGTCCGCTCGAGCGGGTTCCCAACTGTGCCCAGTTCCACAATACCACTAAAAGCGGTGATGGGGGGACGTCATTGTTGGCGGTGTTGTTTTAAGCGGCCGTAAAAGCGGGCTGAGGGAACCGGCCTTTATGGTTTTTTTTCCCCCTCCCAAAAATATTTTTATCATATAAAAGATATACGTTTTTTGGGAAATGCTTGTTCTATAATATTATTAAAAAAAAACCGTAAAACACACTAAAAAAGGCCCATTATGAATCTCAAAAAATATGCATGAACTTAATATTCACCAGCGCCAGCTCCCATTTATATTTTGCTCGAATTATTTGTTACTGATAATGAATTAGCAGCATGCATAATTGCGTTAACTAAATAAATAACCTCTCAATGGGGAAAAATTACCCGATTTCAGATGTTTTTTTTTTTAGTTAACGCTAATTCATGAAATGGTTCTAATTCATTTATCAATAACAAAAATATTCAGGGAAAAGCTAATGAAATGGACCCTTTACTCTACTTGGGAAACGATAATTGGAAAATTTTAAAGACTCTAAGTAGGGCAGTGATGCTGAATTTTCGATGTGAGCAGTATTTTTGATGAACAGCCATTTTAATGGGGGAAAATTTGTGCGCCCCAAAACGACCGGCGCCATGTTGTGACGTCAATGGGATTTTTGAAGCAAAACCCGCCAGATGTCTCTCGCGCATCTCACATCCTCGCTCTGTGAGGCTGAATTCTATCATTTACCGTAATTCTCTGTACTTCTTTGGACATATCAAAATTTTCCTTCAATAAAACAACTGAAACATTTTCTTAAAAAAAATGAGTTTTCATTTTATTTGTCTGCACTTTGTGAAAATATTGGGCAAAACAATTAAATACCTAAAAACTAAATTTTTAAAATCGTTTTTTTCAAAAAAAAAAAACAATTTTCAACGAATGAGGTTTCGGGAAAATATCTCTTGTATGTAAGCTTCACTGAGTACCTATTTTGGGTGTATATGTCTCTCTTCACGAACATTTAACCAAAACAAGTGTGGCGTTCGCATCTCCACAAAACCATCCCGCTGGCAGGATCTGCTACACCCACTTTCCTGTTGACACGCACGGGGTGGACAGCTCAGCGCCGCCCTTACTCACAGCCATACCCCTGTACTCCTAACTTCTCAAAAACCACAGGCTACATGCTCCTAACTACATCACCCCTTATCTATCACACTCTTCCTCTACTGGAATATTCGTGGCATCCGCTCCCACATACCTTTTTCCCCACTAAAAAAGACTTTCGTCCCCTTATTTCGTGCTTTGACTGTGACTTTGTTGTTTTGGGGGGCGGAGCGGAGGGCCGTGTAGTTCGGACAGACGTGCAGTCACTATTACGTGGTAGTATATTGGGGTAATAGGCCGTGCACAGCAATAAAAGTCCCTTCAGCCTTTCCGTCCCTCCATAGCCCCGACCGTTAGTGTGCGAAGTTTTTGAGAGGGGGGGGTTTTGCCCCCATCCTCCTTGTTACAAATGAAAAACCAAAACATAGGGTATTCAGGGGGAAAGGGTTTTTGTTGATTGTTCGAGGGAAAGTTTGAGGTGGGGGGCTTAGATTTTCGGGGGGGGGGGGAAATGTAAACAAGACCATGTATTGTCTTCGTAGAGGCTGTTCTTTTGAGGTGCCAAGCACTTAAATTACTTCTTGGTTAAATGTTCGTCGAAAGAAACATATACACCCAAATAGGTACCAGTGAAGCTTTACAAGTAATATTTCCCCGAAAAAACCTCATTCTGCTTGAACTTGTGTTTTTTTATGAAAAAACATTTTTAAAAAAATTTTTTTTCAAAATATTTATTGTTTTTCCAAATTTTCATCAAGTTAGCAAATAAAATGATAAAGGATTTTTTTTAAAAACTTTTCAGTTGTTTTATTGAAGGGGATTCTGATATGTCCCAAAGAATACAGTAAACCCTTTAACTCGGCACTGTTAAATCGGAATTTGATATAAATCGGCAAAGGGAAAGAAAGTTTTTTTTTTTTTTTTTTTTTTTTTTTTTTTTTTTTTTTTATTACATCTATGCCTAAGCGCGTGTAGCAGTGAGCTCCAGGGGGGGATGGGAGGGCCTGGAGGGTCACTCGAGGGTGTGATGGTTGGCCCCCGCCAGTGGGGGCAAGGCAGGGTTGTTATAGTGACCCTGTGTTAGGGCTCATGCCGCCCCCCTGTGTCCTCCCAGCCCCGCAGTCGAAGTGAGTTTAAAGGACAGGGCATTGGGTTTCTTAGGCCACTCGAGGTGCAGAAAAGATTTCAAAGGGGTTTTGGGGCTCACCGGGATCGAACTCGGGTTTCGAGAAAGCCACTCGGTGACGCTAACCCTCTGTACCCCCCCCCTAATTGCTCGCTTTTTTTTTTACTCGGATTCATGCCCCCCACAACCCTTTTTTGAAATTAAACAAAGTCGCAAAATAATGTTCTCGGATATTGCTGTTTAAATGCATCTCTTGCTTACACTCGGGAAACCCTTTGTCGATAAATAAATTTTTTTCCCTTTTGACCTTTCCTGCAGGCTCAGGGTCTTCAATTCATGAAGTCTCCCTTTCCTGCTGGGGCACCCCTTGCGTGTGGGAAATGACATCTTGAAATACAGTACGTATGATGTAACCCCAAAAACGTAAAAAAGGTGGCAAAATAAACAAAGGTCGGAAAACCCGCCGTAGGCTGTCACTGCTGACCGGTTTTTGTCGCCAAGCCCGTCTTGGGTCGAATTTTCCCTTTTTTGTCGAAATTAAAAAGGATTGGTTTTTTTCTTAAAAAACACAAAAAAGCTTGGTAGGGGCCCCAAATAAAAACAATGCAAAACTTGCAAAAATAACCCCAAAATTATAACACACATTTCACAAATGTTTTTGGATTGGGATTCGTATCCAAAAACGGTTCTTGGCGACCAAAAAAACGATCCTCGCGCGGTACCAGACCTTTGCTTCTTTGCCCCCTATTTTCTGTTTTGGGATTACATCTACAGTAATGTATATCAAGTGTCAGCTTCATACCAAGGTGTCTCCAGCAGGGAAGGGAATGGAATTGAAGAGCCCGAGCCCCGCAGGAAAAGGGAAAGTACTGGCAAAGGATGGATCAGGTCATCCCTGCGTGCTATTTGTGCTAGTTTGATATAAAAACCCGCACATTTTACCCGTTCACTGTAAATGTAGTTTTTAGCTTTTCAGTATTTTTTTTTTTTTTTTTTTTTTTTTTTTTTTTTTTTACACCATATAGAGGAGGACATTGCATAAACTCGGCACATTGGAATACCTCGGAAGGGCCAGAGCCCCTATCCGTCCGATTTATAAGGGTTTACTGTACAGTGTAGAATTTTCGGTAAATGATAGATCATTCAGCCTCACAGAGCAGACATGTGACAGCCTGAGTTAGACAGGGCTTGAGCGTGGAGCTTATTAGAAAACTCCCCATAACGCAGAGTTGTCAAGCGCCGCAGCGGGCCGCTCTACCGTACATTAACTTGCATTAACCCCTACTACCGCAAGATGGCCAATAATCCTCCTTCAAGTTTTGGTGGTAGGTTTTCCACTGTGTTTGTGAATATAGTCAGTTGTAGTTTATAAGCAAGAAGTGATAGACCATGGGCAAGTGACCCATGACAACATGAAAGTGATGACTTTAGCATCGCAACTCTTACAAGAGCTCACAATGAACCTACAATGACATGTACCACAGCTAGACAGATAGACGAACTCATAGAAGACAGTAGAATGAGAGCCGCTTCCACCTTGCACACACACACACATCATAACTAATTCATAGAAGAACAGGTAGAATGAGAGCGCCTTCACCAACACCTACACACACACACTCAAGACGAATTCATAAAAGAACAATTATGAATGAGAGCGCCTTCCCAACAACACTGTACACACACATACACATCATAGACTAAATTCATAGAAGAACAGGTATAATGAGAGCGCCTACACCAACACACATACATACACATATAGACAAATTCATAGAAGACAGGTAGAATGAGAGCGCCTACACTCACAACATACATACACATCATAGACAAATTCAATAGAAAAACAGGTAGAATAGAGCGCCTACACCAACACACATACATACACATCATAGACAATTCATAGAAGAAACAGGTAGAATAGACGCCTTCCACATGAAATGAGATACACACATACACATCCTTCAAGAGCACACTGAGCCTTCCACTCACACCACATACAATGCAAGAAATATTCCGGACTTCAAAAGGCAAGCTGGTATATAAGATTAGGAGACGGGACAATACGATCATAGCTCTTTTCTGTATGTTACAACTAGGTCAATAAAACTAGGTAAATATACAACACACACACACACATATATAAATATACATATGTGGGTTGTGTAAGGCGCAGTGTGCTCTTGATCATATGTGTGTGTGTGTGTGTGTGGGGGGGTGGAAGGCGCTTCTCCCCTCTATCCTTTTTTTCTATGAAGTTCGTCAAGAGTACATATGATCGCCCTAGGGCCCTAGATCAGTGGTTCTCAACCTTTTTCCACTTCCTTTTTCCCTTCATGAATTCTCAACATTCGTGTGGCTCCTTCATTTTTCTCTCCCAATCCCACCCCGCCCGCTCCAAAAAAGGTAAAAAAAAAAAAAAAAAAATGTTGATGAAGAGAACACCCTTGCCCTTGATTACAAAGTTTACAGTCATAATAAGCTTATATTTGATAGATTTTCTTTGATGCTTACTTACATCACTTGCCCTACAAAAACTAGGTTCGGACCTAGCAAATTTGAATCTGGTTGGGAAAAAGTTTTTAATTAATCTCTGCATATTTTATCACACATCAGTGGGGGAAGGCTGATGTGTTCTTTTCAGTCATTGACGAATCCGAGGTTGTGTCACTGACATGCGACATCTCTGTCGGGGGTCCCACATCCAAATGGTTTTCCGGCTCTTATTCTTGATTTGTAGAAGGGTGTAGAAACAAGCTCACATAAATAGGTATTGACAAAGGCAAGAGTAGTCGAAGTGGCAATCTCACCAACTGACTTTTGGATATGACTGTGCATTGAACCCAAATACATTCAGAGATTTTTTTTCATAGAGATATTTGGGGCAGCAGAATCATGTTTGCGATCAAGGAACTCGTCCTGCATCCACTGGGATGGTAGTAATATCAAGAGTGCAGAGAATGGATTCATTACCACTTGATCCCTTCTTCTCCTCGTATCTGGGAGTACCTATTAAGTTCCACACTTTCCAAGGATCTCAGATGCTGAGTGAATTTTCATTTAAGTATGGGTTCAGCAGACTAGCTTCTTCATTCTCGTCAAGGACAGCTGAAAGGTTTTCAAAATGGCAACATTTCCGCGGCACCCTACTTTCCTTTGCCAATTCTGGAGCTTGGCAAGAATCCCCGAAGACAATCCTCAGGGAAACACATTCTTTCCTTGCCTGTAAGCTTCGATTCACCTATTTAGCTGCTCAAATATATCTGCTATATTCTAAGACGTGGCTCCCCAAAACCTCATTGAAGTGACTCAACAGATCTTCTTTTTTCCCTTGCATGCCAGGAACAATTTAAGCTCCCCACCGAAGTTCAAAACACTCGATTCACAACATTGCCCTTGGAAAGCAGCGCACTTTTGCAGTAAAAGAGGAAGCTTCATTGCTCGAATCCATGTCTCTACAAAGGTTCTGGAAAAAGGTGATAGTTCAGAGCTCCAGCTTTTACAAAGTTGACGCATTTGACGCACATGCCTCCAGGATCTTGCAAAGTCATCCGAGTGGTTTTGCGACGCCAGTGCAAAACGATGGATCATACAATGAACCCCCTTGGGCATTCGGAGCTACTTCCTTGACACGCTCTGGACCCTGATTTTGATCAGCATCGCTGGAGCCCCGGTCCTGTCAGAACTCCACAAACAATTTTCCAGGGAAGTCCTGTTAGCTTTGAAGAAAGAAGATAGCTTTTCCATCACATTCTTTAGCTGTTGTGTGGTAGTCTCAAGCTGTGTACATAGCAGATTTTTTCCTTGATATCACACAGAAAACACTACTAACCAACCGAAGTAGCTGTGCACAAGAACTCGACACCGTTGACTCATCCAGCTGTATTGCCCAAACATACCAGTTGAGACGATTTGATCTCCTGTATCACTTTTTCCTTTATGTCATCTGACATTTACATTAATTCTCCGCTTGCACGTGTCGTTTGACAAGAATTTGTTTGAATTTTAACGTTCACTTGCATCTCCAAGAACACGCTTGACCATCTTTAAAGTACATGGCCTTATTAAGGTTTCCACCAATTGTTGTTGGGGCTTCTTTGCGTCGCTATTCGAGGGCAACCTCGTATGATGCCTCAACTACACTTGAGTCTTGTTGTTGTGAAAGCACGAGTCGCATCCATTTTCTGTTTTCCACCAAACTACTTTCGTGGCGCCTGAAGAAATCGGGCTTTCCCTCAGCATACGTGGATGGATGTCAAGCAAATGTGCTTCAACTTCTTAGGCCTCATAGAATCGTTCCCAGCACTTTGAAGCACAGTACAACACTGAGGTTTCTGTCGATGCCTCAGCGAGGATTGATGTAAATCCGTAGTTAATGTACTCTTTTCACTTACTTCCGCTTCTTACTACACTAGTAGCCATCGCAATCTACGGAACAATAAAGATACAGAACCATCAGGAACAAACCTTAAGTGATAGACAAAAGAATTATAATGAAGGACAGGT
This sequence comes from Chionoecetes opilio, assembly GCA_016584305.1. NCBI lineage: Eukaryota > Metazoa > Arthropoda > Malacostraca > Decapoda > Majidae > Chionoecetes > Chionoecetes opilio. The sequence goes on from JACEEZ010021940.1 coordinate 69,942, forward strand.
AAATAGGACAAGTGATAAAAATGACAAACACACAATATCCACATCATAACACTCCATGGCCTCCACTTAAGCAAACCACAGTCATACACAAACAACACACAGAGAGAGTATAGATGATAAACTTTTCACACTCTAGCTAGCAAGCTGAAATGTACTTTCTACAGCAAGAACACGCCTCCCTTTGACAAGCACTGCCCCAATTGAAATATAAGAAGAATAGCGAAGTCACATCAATATTAGCACTAAAAAAAAAACGGGCGCAGCAGGAAGCCTAAGTAGGGAATGAGCAATGAAAAAAACAATGATAACCAAAATAAGAAGTATTTCACAACGAAAAAACAGCGACCGCATTTATATTTGTCGCACAAAAATAAGGTATCACAGTCTATGGTTCAGAATCCATTATACCCACATGTTTTTACGTGATGAACCCAGTCCACACTGAGATCATTCGATAACGCCTCTCTCCCTCTGTCCTCCCGGTGACTCACCCTCACTCACCGCCCGTGTCTCCTCACCCGTCTCATACGCGTGTCGTTCTCCTCCGCGTTTTCTTCACACTACACTTGCAGCAAACAATTACAACTTCGCACACCATACATACATACAACACGTACAACCACCTTCGGTAACATATTAGGTAACAAAAGTTTTATTGTCCAACTTAATGAGTAATCAATTAATTATTTAAAACAAAAACTTTTCTTTGTCAGACAGTGATGCAAGTTTTTTAAAAAAGGAAAAGAAAAAAAATTTATTCAGATCCTAACATTATTTAGAAATGTATAATTTGCAAACAGCCCCACCATGGCCCCTTAATTCTTGCCATGGTCCCCTTGGGGGCCATGGCCCCCAGGTTGAGACCACTGCGGGCCTAGATGACGGGGAAATTCACAATCACTACAGGAACTACCTCGTGTAGGTTCTTCATCACGGCCTCTTGTAGCTTCCTTATTTTCTTATGTTATTATTCTCTTTTGGATCTTTCCCGTGCCCACAGCAGGTCGTCCAATAACACAACGCTGCGTGTGTTGTGTATGTGGTGTCATTGTGTGTGTAGGCGTTTGTTACTTCATCACTGCATACACAGACACACCAATCACCAATCCGTAGTAGTACTATGTAATACTACACACACGCATGTCCACACACACACACACAAACGACACACACACACGAAGTACCATGTGTGTTTTTCCCTCATGGGAATCACGCCTATAGTAGACATCCACCACTGTTTACTTTTTCTTGTCTTTGGACACAGATATGAACACTCTCTGGTGTTTTAATCGTGTGTTTTTTAGCAGATTGGCCATAAACAAACAGTGTGTTACTCTTGTCCACTATAGGCGAGGAGGCGGGTGAGAGGAAGCGGAGGGTGTTTCTGCGCTGCTACGTCACAACCAATCACCCGCGTTCCCGGCCCACTCCATATTTTGGCCCAAAAAACTGCCTATATCTCATTCATGGTGCATTTTTAAGCAAAATGAATATGAGTACAGTGATAACTAGCTTATATTTCATCCAAGCTTCACAAATTCCGTGTTTTAGGTTGTGATAAACGGTCCATTCCGCTTCTATTGATAGTGTCCCATGTAAAAATGTTTTCGAGCAAAATATTTAAATGGGAGCTGGCGCTGTGATATTAAGTTTCATGCATATTTTCTTGAGATCTCATAATGGCTCTTTCCTTAGTGTGTTTTAAAAAACGGTTTTTTATTGATAATATTATAGGAACAAGCATTTCCGAAGACACAGTATATCTTTTATACTGATAAACATATATTTGGCTCCAAGGTAAATTACCATAAGCTGGCAACACGGGCGGCAAGTGGATGTTTGGTTGGTCTCCACTCGCATTGTCCCGCGCCTTCGCAGCCACACAAGGGCTGTGACCTCACGTGCAAGCCATCTATACATCCTTATAAATACACCACCCCAGCACATACCTTCGAAAAGGGGTGTCGACAGGGTTCTCTCCACTCTCCGCGCGTGTGTTTGACACGAACAAAGGCTGGCCAAGAGAGAGAGAAAACCGTGTATTTTCCCTACTTTCGCCTTCTTGCCGGTGCACGACACTAGGACCCGTGGTAATAAAATATTGCCGGAAACCTATATCTTAACTGATTAAGGACTGAGGATGAAGTAAAATTGTGAACATTTAATTACTAGCTACATTGGCATTACTTTACTTTCACCACTCATGTAAACTTTTCGATCAATCGTGGTCACAAAGGATTACCACTTTCTCGCATTACACAGCCTTAAATGGAAGATCTCAAAACTTCCCTGCGAACCAGGCATGAGACTGGTACACCGTGAACTTGAATGCAGTCCTCGAGTACATCAGCCAGAAGTAAGTCAGACAATCTAAATACCTTGTCACACGAAGCCTTTTTTCACCCAGGGCAGGTATTTCCCTTGTTTCCTCTACAGAAGCTACGTAGGCCTGTCTTTCCCATCCCTACTCCTAGGCCTTTCACTCTAGTGTTCCTACCCTTACCTTCACCAACAGTCAGGAAGCTGTGAGGAAGGCAAGGGCGGATGGCAGGCTGAGTCAGAAACTTTTTGCCTCCAGGGAACCTGAGGTCATGCTAACCCTCTGGAAAGCCCTGGTACAATTACTGGATTACTGTAGCCAGCTGTGGTCCCCCTCACAAGAAAAGCTGACATCCAGAGACTTGAGGTTGTTCAAGAGGTAATTTACTAAGCACCATAACGATTACATGACCTTATGCTACTGGGACGCCCTAAAAACACTGGAAATGCTACTCGCAGCAAAGACGGAGAGAAGGTACGTGCATCTATATATGGAAGGTCCTGGAAAAAACAGGTTGCCAGACCCCACGTCCTCGCCTTCAGGCACATTTAAATGAGCGACGGACGCAAGTGCAGTAGAAGAAACCTCCCTCAAAGGCCCGGGGGAGATGCAAAGGGGACCTTACTGCTGCCAGTCTGGCTCATTAAGGGCCCAAAATCATTTAACGCCTACCAAAAAATGTGGAGAAACAGCACAGGTGCTCTGTTAAAACATTTAAATATGGGTCTGGACAAGATACTAGACATGCCGCATGAAACCTCCATACCCGGGATACACTGCCAGTGTAGCCCTCCAACACCATCTAGAACCAGTGGCCCTGTTAGATAGGGACGCCCAGGACTGGAAGCAGCGGTGGAGCACCACGACTGGTGAGGGGCTTTTTGCCTCTCAACAACAACCACGTAACACACGTAATTAAGTAAGTCGTTACCCCAATCCCTGCATGCCAGTGAATTGCCTCAGGCTTCTCTTTCCTACAGTACCAGATTTAACGTGGATTTAGTTCCAATACTTAGACCTGCTCTCCACCTAGACTAGTCCATTGGCCTTCTATTCTTATATCCCACCTCGCCTTGGTGGCTTATCTTTCCCAGGTTTCTACTAGGTTTTCCCTCCTTTTCCACCTCTCTAATTCCTTTTTCCAAGTAGAGCTTGTCCCAACCTCCTTCAGGATCTGCTTTAATACCCATCGTGGAGTTGGCTCAACTTTAAAAAGTCCGCTCTATTTTCTTCAAGAATTTAAGTTTCCTTTTTAAAAATCCTTTCCCTGAAGGTTTTCCACCCCATATCACCTCGATGGCTTCCACAGCTGTGCTGTTCCTAGTTAAATGTAACTACCTATCATAGTTTAGTAATTAGAATACCATAACACCTCCCTGATCAGCCTAGATCCATCGTCAATCGTCCCCTATATGTCTAGTATTTGGCGGGGCTTCCGCGTCCGCTTTGATCGTCGTGGTTGTCGGTACATACTCCCTCCTCCGGGACTGAAATCCGCACCCTCTTCTTCAGCTCTGGCGATGCTCCCAACTCTGCTCTGGCCTCCAGCGCAGCCTTCAACTCCATCGCGTGGTCAGTTTATGATCGGAGACTCCTCATGCCATTCCCCAGGTTCAGATCCACCTCTGACGTATATCGGGGTCCGTAGTCTGCTCTAGATGACGTCCTCCATACAGGCCTTCGGTAGAACTCTTTACGTTGAACTGCGGCTTCCAAACCGCTTCACGACGATAGCAGCACCCAGCGCGGCTCCCTTGTCTCGTCTTGTGTGCCCCGCAGTAGAGCGCGTAGCCAAGGACCCTCCTACTTCGTACAACTGGCAACTCTGGCTACATGATGGCGCTCCATCACGTGAAGACCCTGGCGTCGCGTCTTAACTTGCTTTCCTTGAGCACATGGGCTTGAGATGGGAGTTATAGGCTGTCAATTCGCGTGCGCATCTGACGATTTTTCAAGTAGTTCACTTGGTGAAATCCACTTGAAGTTGGTGTTCGCCTTACTGCATTAAAGATCTCGATCCTGTAAGCAGCTTTTGGCGTAGTGAGTTTTCCTCAGCGCCTGCCTGAAGGTCCTGAATCAGGCGTTCCGCGGCTCCATTAGTTGCTGGATTTTTTTTTTTTTTTTTTTTTTCAATCACAAGGACTGGCCAAGGGCACAAAAAAAATGGGTAACACAAAGCCGCTTAGTTGCCAGTCTCTCTATAAAGAAATAGTAAAGAGAATAATATAAAAAAGAGGTTTGAAGCCAATTTTAGTTCGGGAGGTGTCTTGTTTATTCTTCTTTTAATAAAAGATTAAGGTCATGGAAAGTGGAAAATAGAAACAGGAAGAGAGTTCCAAGTTTACCATGGAAAGGGATTAAAAGAGTAAAGATACTGATTAACTCTTGCATTAGGACAGAATGGACAGAATAGGTATGAGAATGAGTAGAAGTCTTTGTGCAGGCGAGGCCACGGAGGGGGGGAGGCAGCGAGCAAGTTCCGAAGATAGTGAGCATGAACATACGATAGAGAGAGCAGAGAAGCACATTGCGTTGGTGATTTGAAAGATTGAAGACAGTCAGTCAGAGGAGGGGAGTTTGATGAGACGAAAAGCTTTTGACTCAACCTGTTTAGGAGACGCTGTATGAGTTGTAGCCTCCCCAAACATGTGAGGACATCTTCTATAATAATAGAAGCCGAAAGTGGTTCTGTCTGTCCTGTCTGTCTGTCTGTCCTGTCTTTCTGTTCCTGTCTGTCTGTCTGGGTGTGGTGTGTGTGTGTGTGGTATAGGTTCCGCCCCCGTGCGCAATCCTCATAATGGCACTTTTTGAACGGTTGACCAGGGGAAGGTCTAAGCCCACTTGATGAGATGATTCGATCCTTTTTTGTTTCTTTTTTTTAGCAGCCTATTAGCGATAATTGTGAAAAAAAAAAGTGGTTGCGAGAATTGAGGAAACCTTGATTAGGGTGATGGGTAATGGGGGGTGAGTGAATGGAGTGGGGTTGGGTAATGGGTGGTGGGGTGATGGGTGAGTGAATGGTGGGGGGTGTGGGTTGGAGGGTGGATGGGTGATGGGTGGAGGGAATGGTGGGAGTGATGGGTAATGGTAATATAAGGCCGAAAGTGTGTCTGCTGTCTGTCTGGTCTGTGTGTGTGTGTGTGTGTGTGTGTGTGTCTGGTATAGGTTCCGCCCCTGTGGCGCAATCACCTCATATGAACATTTTTGGAACCTGGTTGACCAGGGGAGGTTTTAATCCCATTTATGAGTTATCCGATCACTTTTTTCTCTTTTTTTTTAGCAGCCTATTTAGCGATAATTGGAAAAAAAAGTGTGTTGCGAGAATGGAGAAACCTTGGATGTAGGGTGATGGTAAATGGGTGAGTGACTGGGTGGGTGATGGGTAATGGGTGTGGGGTGAATGGGTGAGTGAATGGGTGGGGGGTGATGGTTGGGGGTGATGGGTGATGGGTGAGGGAAATAGGTGGGGGGTGATGGGTTAATGTCAATATAAGCGAAGTGTGTTTGTCTGTGGGGGGGGGGGGGGGGGGGGGGGGGGGTGGTGTTGTGTGTGTGATGTGTGTCGGTATGTTTCCGCCCCCCGTGGCCGCAATCACCTCTATGGCACATTTTTGGAACCGTGTTGACCAAGGGGAAGTTTTTAAGCCTCAATTATGAGATGATCCGATCCACTTTTTTTTTTTTTAAAAAAGCGGCCTATAGCGATAATTTTGAAAAAAAAGTGGGTTGCGAGAATTGAGGCAACCTTGATGTAGGGTGATGGGTGGTGGGTGAGTGGCAATGGGTGAGGTGATGGGTAATGGTGTGGGGGTGATGGGTGAGTGAATGGGGGGGGGGTGATGGGTTGGGGGTGATGGGTGGGATGGGTGAGGAAGGTGGGGGGTGAGTGGGTAATGGTAAATATAAGCGAAAGTGTGGTCTGTCTGTCTGTCTGTCCTGTGTTGTGTGTGTGTTTGTGTTGTGTGTGTGTGTGTGTCTGGGTATAGGTTCCGCCCCCCCGTGGCGCACTCACCCTCATTGAAACATTTTTGGAACCGGGTTGACCAGTGGGTACGGTTTTAAGCCCCAATATGAGATGAATCCGATCACTTTTTTTTTTTTTTTTTTTAGCAGCCTATTACGATAATTGTGAAAAAACAGGTGGTTGCGAGAATTGAGGAAACATTGATGTAGGGTGATGGGTAATGGGTGGTGACAATGGGTGGGGTGATGGGTATGGTCTGGGTGATGGGTGAGTGAATGGGTGGGGGTGATGGGTTGGGGGTGATGGGGTGATGGGTGAGGGAATAGTGGGGGTGATGGGGTCATGGGTGAGTGAATGGGTGTGTGGTGATGGGTAATTGGTGGAGTGAAGGGTGGGGGGTGATGGGTAATGGGTGAGTGAATGGTGGGGGGTGATGGTATGGGTGAGTGAATGGGTGGGGGTAATACATACAGTTCTACATCCATGATTTCAGGAAAGTTAGAAGTGGGCTATCTGGAGAGTCCGTTGTTTGGTGGCCGAAGGCCCACCATACCATAGCCCTCCGCAGGAGCTAGCCAAAAGTCCAGGCCCGGAGGGCGGCTTTTGCGGCTAGTACTCCAATACATGGGCGGATAAGGCCCCTGTAGAGAGCAAGCAATTGGGAGGGAAGAAAAAAAAGGCGCAGGACTGCCACAGGACACCTAACTTCTTAGAAGCTGTTTTAGCAAGAAGAATGAGATGTGAGCTTTCATTCAGAGTTTTAGTAAGGTAGTCCTAGAATGTTCAATTGTAGAAGAGGGACAGTTGAGTGATTGAAGAAGAGGGAGTAGTTTATCTGGTAGGTTTTTGTCGAGTAGATTAGGTGAAGAATTGGGTTTTGAGGCTTGAAACAAACAAGGTTTTTGCTTTTGCCCCAATCAGAAATTAGAGAAAGATCATAAGTTAGGCGCTCGGTGGCTCTCTCCCGTGAAATCACTTAGTTCCTGTTGAGTTGGACGTCTAATAAACGACGTTAAAAATGCAGGGTAAGAATCATCAGCGTAGGTGGATAGGGGCTTTGAGTTAGACTTATGAGATCATTAATACATAATAAAAAGAGAATGGGTGAATAGGACAGAACCCGGGGAACACCACTATGTATATAGGAGAAGAACAATGTCCGTCTACAGTAGCTGCAATAGAACGGCTTGAAAGGAAACTTTAAGATGAAGGTACAGAGAGAAGGTAGAAACCGAATGAGGGGCATTTGGAAATTAAGATTTGTGCCATGAACTCTATCACAACGCTTTTGATCTGTCAGGGCAAACAGCAAAAAGTTTCATCAACCGAAAACCCTAAAGGAGGATGACCAAGATTCATTAGGAAGCCCCCTAGAAGATCGCCAGTAGATCGCCCTGTACGGAACCGGAACTGATGCGGGGGGGGGGGGGGAGGTGGGGGCATCCGATAGAAGATTGTAAGCAGATAGCATGCTTAGAATAATTTTAGTTAGTATAGATTCAAAAACTTTGAAAAGCAGGAAGTCAAAGCTATAGGACGGTAGTTTGAAGGATTAGAACGGTCACCCTTCTTAGGAACAGGTTGGTGTGAGCAAACTTCCAGCAAGAAGGAAAGGTGGAAGTAGATAGACAAAGACGAAAAAGTTTGACCAGGACAGGGTGGCAAGCACAGAAGCCACAGTTTTGAGACAATAGGAGGGACTTCCGTCAGGCCGTAAGCCTTCCGAGGATCTAGGCCAGAAAGGGGCAAAGAAAACATCATTACGAAGGATCTTAATGATCAGGCATAGTATAAGTCAGGAGGGGTGGAAGCGCAGGAGAACAAGCCGCTTCATCAACCAGAGTGGACTTTTTTGCAACGGTTTGAGCGAAGAGTTCAGCTTTTAATAAATAGATGAGACAGCTGTGGGAGCCATCTGGGTGAAGCAAGGAGGGAAAGATGCAGAAGAAAAATTGTTAGCAGATGTTATTTGCTAATACCAAAGTCACGAGGGAATTTGATGCAGAAAGATTTTGACATTTTCTATGAATGAAAGAGTTTTTGTAAGTTGAAGTAGAATATTTGGCATGGTTTACGGGCAGAAATATAAGGGCATGATTTTCAGGAGATGGATGCTTACGGTACGTTTGGGAGCCACCTCTTCTATCTCGCAGCATGAGAACAAGCAGAGTTAAACCCCAGGTTGCGGGCTTTAGGGATTAGAGAAAGTGTTGTGGAATGTACGCCCCATGCCAGAACTATGACCTCAGTTATGCGCTCTGCACAAAGAGATGGGCTCTGACATGGAAGTCAGTAATCATTTCATGGAAAATCAGAGTAGTAATGCCTTAGGTCTTCCCACTTAGCTGAGTTAAGTGCCAGAAGCACCTCTCGCTTGGTGGGTCCCGAGGCGGCACCGGGAAGCGAATAGGACAGGTTACAGAAATAAGATGTGATCGGGAGGAACCCAACGGAGAGAATAGTTCCAACGAGTAAGCGAAGGGTTAGTAGTTAGGAAAGCTCAAGAATGTTGGCGTGTCTCCAAGGCGGTCATGGAATACGGGTAGGTGCTTGCACCAACTAGATCTTGGAGAAAGATAGAAAGTTGTAGGCTTTTTCACCAGGTGGTCAGTGAAAGAAGGATGATATCCAAAAGCTGGTGGTGAACATGAAGTCCCCAAAATGAAAATTTCTGCTAAAGGAAAATGAAGATGAGATGTGCTCCACTTTTTGATGTTAAATAGTCCGAAGAATTTTAATATAGTCAGAGGAGTTAGGTGAGAGATATACAGCATACAGCTAAATTTTAGTAAGAGCGTGACATTGAGAGTCGAAGCAGATGGTAGAAAATTCGGAGCTTCAATGCCGTGGGCACGAGAGCAAGTGATGTCATTGCGCACATTATACGCAACACCAGCTTTGGATTGCAAATGAGAATAGAGACAGTAAGAGGAGAACAGAAAAGGTCTGCTGTCAGAGTCTCAAGACAACTTGGTTTCGGTGAGTAAAGAAGATGAGGTTTAGAGGAAGGAAGGATGATGTTCGAAACAGAGAAAGTTAGATGATGATATGGTGCTCCCGTCAAGTGAGTGATGCTTCGTTCCTTGCACCAAGTCTGGAACTCTCGCTGAGGAAACGCGAAGCATTATCAGTTACCAGCTCCCTGGTGGATAACTGAAAGTGGGCATGCAAGTCTTGCTCCAGTAGATCGATTGTTTTCCTTGGGGGCCCTGATATAGAACTGGCGTATGAATGAATGCCAGGGATACTGGGCGCATAAGCATCCGTCACCAACTATCCATTGTATCCCATAAAACTGATGGCATGGGTAAAAAAAAAAAAAAAAAAAAACCCGAGGTGTAAACGACTCCATGGCTTTTCTGGCAGCATCCATGGGCATAGGGGGCGAAAACGAATTTTTTTATACGTAACCGATAAATCGTAAAAAACCCTTTTCCGAAAACCGGGTATTCTAACTGTCGAAAAATTTTTCCCCCGAAAGGCAAAACCAAAAACCCATAAACCAAAAATTTCAATACACGAAAACGATATTGATATTTAAAAAAAAAATCTTAAATGCATCATAACTTTTAGAAAACCTTCATTTACCTTTTGCACATTAATTTTTTAAAATAAAAAGCACTACTAAATTCAATAAAAGGATCAGTTTAGAATGGGGGCGAAATGTTAAAAACGTTAAAACGGATTTAAAGAATAGCTCCAAATAGACAAAATTCTATACACGACAAAAATTAGAAGGAAAAGTACGGAAACATGGGGGAAAAAAATTATCAAAGACGCTAAAACCGGGAGCGCGCGGGAGCAGCACCTCCCCCCGACACTGGTGAGAGACAAAGCTGAGCAAACGTTTTGAAAAGACTCAAACGGTTTCTGGGTTAGACCGTTTTTGGTCCCACTCGGACCTACCTTTTCTGCCTCCGGGGGGGCTCGCCCCTGTGCTAAACGGGAAGAAAAAAAAAAAAAAATTATCGATTTCGCTATTTTGGCCAAAGTACGGGTACCAGATAAGCTGGAAAAGTTTTTTACGGATAACCCTAAACCCATTCGTTTCCTATTCCATGGGGGTATTCTGGGTTTTGCAGGTTTTATTCTGGGGCCGGCACACGTGAACAGTTCGGAATTCCAAAATTTCCCATCAAATCGGGCCCGTATAACAGCTGTTCGAGCCAGCTGTTCTTCGTTCATCCCGGGACCCCAAATGTCCGAGATGTAAATGCAGACATGATCACAAAGGGTCGGGGAATACCCCTCTGGGAACCATCAGCAGGCATCCGTTTCTCGTTGACATTGAATCCGCCGGCCTCTAAAATTCTCACGTAGCTGTTTTTTGTCTTTCCCCACTCTCTGGGGGCCAAACCTTTTCCCACAAAGCCCATACCGTTGATATACCATTTTCCTTGGCTGACTCCCCTTTTGCATGTCGTCGCGTCTTTGCTGATCTGGGTGTTTATCTGTTGATGGGGCAAAACGTTCCACATCATTGTCACTTTCCTCCCCCCCAAAACAGGAGTCATTACCGGTAGTAGGCGACTTAAGGCGTCCGCATTTCCGTGGTTGGCAGTTTTCCTATATTCGATGGAATAGTCGTGCTGACTTAACTGTAATGCCATCGAGCCAGCCTGTTAGCAGCGAGGGCAGGAGTAGCTTTGGTTGGTCCAAACAACGAAAGTAGAGGCTTATGATCAGTTACTAGCACGAAGTGTCGCCCGTAGAGAAAACTGGTTGAATTTCTTAAATGCGAAGACTATCTATCGAAGACTATCTTTATAGCTAAAGCCTCTTTTGTATTTGGCTGTAATTGCTTTTGAGACTTTGAGAGAGTCTTGGACACGTTGGCAATCGGTCGGCTCACTACCATCAGAATAGGGGTGGAACAGCACAGCCCTGATCCCGGCTTTTTGAAGCATCTCATAAAATTCCAATTGGGTAACTGATCAAAGTGGACCAACATGTACAGTATCCTTGATTGTAGTTCTTTCAGACTCTGGTGGAAGGAATCTTGTTCTTCTGCACCCCATCTCCATGTAGAATCTTTCGGGTCAGGCGATGTAGGGGCTCATCAAGGTAGCCAATCCGGTAGGAAACTTTCCGTAGAATTGTACAGTCCCTAGGAAAGATCGAAGGCTCGTAGCATCTGTTGGTGCGGGCATCTTGATGACGTCATCCATTTTGGTTCCCTAAGAAACTCTCCGGGTGGATAACACGTGTCCCAGATACTCGATCTGGGGCTCAGCAAAACTGCACTTCTCGCGACGACAACGTAACCCTTTTTGCATCCAGACGGTGAAGTAACCCACGGAATTACTTAAGTGCTCCGCTGCATTCGATCCGCTTACCAGTATATCATCCAGATATACTCCCACCCCGGGAAGGTCACTTGTCAGCTGCTCTATTATTTCTTGAAAATATCCTGGTGGCAGAATTTTATGTCAAACGGGAGACGCATCTGCAGTAGTACTCCTCGATGCGTACTAAGGGGAGTTTTCGTTGACTGTCAGGACCCAACTTTGATTTGGTGTTATATGCGTCGGCCAAATCTATCTCGGTGAAGCCGTATCCACCTCCCAGCTTGCGCATCAAGTCCTCAGGGCGAGGCAAACGGATGACGGTGAGGCTCGAGCTGCTGGGTTTACAGTCACCGAGTAGTCGCCACACACTCTTATCCTAGGCTTCACCTGACCCGGAAGCAATAGCCTTTCGCCTGGTACCATTGGTGTTCCGTAGGCGTTTTAATTGTAAAAGGTTTCTAGACACTCGTGGATATTAGGGTACGCCGTAGGTCCATGAAAAGTGAAATATAGATTATTTCGAATTTGGCAGGGTGTTTTCTTATGTATATTGAATTTTAAGGGTGGTTTAACCTCTTCAACTTTTTGGTTTGAGCACTTCTTGCTATGCAAAAAAGGACTTTTATATTTATATGCAAAACATAGCTTAGCAACACCATCTTTAAACTCACAGAAAAGCCACTTAGTTCGAGATTCGATAATTTCACTGACGACAAGTTGTAGAGCGCTAAAAAATATATCGGAAGTATGCCCCTCAATATTGCCGTAGACCTAATTAAGTCCGCCAGACCCGGAAAGCTCACTTTTCATACAAAATCGCCTCGTTTTTCGGGTAAAACCTTGTCCTGGCAACTGGATTTTCCACGTTATTATTTACCCAACGTAGATAGTTTCAGGGCTGGATACTGTTTAAGGTCTAAGGTCCTATCACCAAACTCCAAAGTCACAACAAAAAAGCGTAAGTCGGTCAAACACGTACGGGCGAAGTCCAGCTCCGCATCCAAGCATCCGGTTCGACGTTCCGCCCACTGCTGCTGCTGCCTTGGCTTCGATTCCTCCAGGACCTTATCGCTGCGGCCCCCTCTCTCCCGACATGTCGTACCTGGTCTGCGATCCTAACAAGCTGAGGAGGGCCAGGCAGGATCCATGGCATCAGACAGGACCTTGACCCGGGGAGCAACCAGGG
>JACEEZ010021941.1:0-11734 GCA_016584305.1 Chionoecetes opilio
TCGCTATATGGGCATGGCACGCTACCCTAAAACCGACCCTTTCCCCATGGGGTTTATCTGAAAGAGACAATCCGGCGTGGAGGATTTAAAAGGGGGCGCCCACAAGGCTCATAACTGGGCAAGTTGTTTGTTTCTTGTCGAGAGCTGTTTGGGTGTGGGAAGGAACCTGCATGGGACTCGTGCGTGGTGACCCCCGGGAGGGGCGTCGTAGGGTGGCCGAGGCGACGCGCCCCCAATGATTGATTGATTGGTGGGACTTGAACTCGAGACCTTGTGCTCACCTACCAAGCTCTTGTAGGCCAAGTTAAAGTTGGTCGAAAGAGTTTGCCCCGCAGGTTTTCGAACTCGGGACATCGAGATCAACACTCCCAGAACGTTAACCACTCGCCACCGCTTCGCCGAAAAGTAATATATTTGTATGTATGTATTTATGTATGTATGTAGTATGTATGTATGTATGTATGTATGTATGTATGTATGTATGTATGTATTATGTATGTATGCATGTTGTATGTATGTATGTATGTATGTATGTATGTATTTATGTATGCATGCATGCTACGTTTTATAATATATATATATATATATATATATATAATATAAAATATATATATATATATATACATATATATATATATATATATATATATATATAGTTCGTGATAGACGAAATGGCTAAGAAATCTCCTTAACCAGCCTCCGTTCCTCATACCCTGACACTGTCTATCTCGTTACTGCTGAATAAAGGAGCCAGCATACCCCGCCGCATCCTTCTTGCGACATGCAGGTGTAAATTACTAGTTTATGATCAACCTTACATATGCCCTCTCCCAAAATGTAAATATAGTAATGAGCAAATAATGTATTTTTTTTACATGGATAAAGAAATGATAAAACTACTTTATGTAATATCCATTATTTCATCATCTTTTATAGGAAGGAGATGGAATTAAACTAACTGATCTCTCCCTAAATTTAAATTTTTACCCAGCAATAAAGACCTGGAAAAAACCTGTTAATACAATATGCCTCACCCATACCTATCAAACCAATACATATCCCTTGACAATGCGCTTTGTTATATAGACTGTCCAGTCAGATATTACTAGTGATTTTTCTGAGTCACGATAATGTTAACTGAAATCAAGTAACCCATTGAGAACATGTGTTCTGATGACCTGAAATTTGATTATTTTAAGTTAGTCACACCCAAAATTTTTTTCTTTTTTATAGAAGCCCCTTTTCGAGCATGCACGAGCATAAACGGCATCAATAAAAACCATGTCAAAGTTAGCTAGTTGAACCAATGTCTGTCTCCCATAACCTAAACACCATTCTTTCACATTTCTATCTGAGCTATAAGTGGCAGCCCTAGCTCTTGATTCCTTTTGTTGAAACTTCACCCAGAAGATACACGGTGTTTGATTTGGGGTACATAACGATGTTGAAGGCAGACCGTAGGGTAAAGCCTTTTGTAGACTAGAGTGGTGAAGTAGACCTGGCACCACTGCTCATCCTTCGTGTTTTTTATTGGGCTCAGGGACTCTTCGTGCTCTTTTCTTGGTCCCTCACTTCTGATTGTCAATAGCATTCCCTGCAGCTTTTGTGCCACAGTACTGGATTACACATCAGCAGCTGCACTACTTTCCCTGATCACTACACTATGACCACCACCACTAATATCATCTAATATACTAGTAGTACCGTGTGTCTGTCTGTCTGTATGTTTTGGGTAGCCGAAACTGAAATTCAATTTTGATGACAGTAGGCTCGAAAAATCGCATATAATCGTAGGTGGTAAGCGGCTTGGCCCCCATGTCGATTGAATAATTTTGAAGGGGTTTTGGGCTAAAAACACTTTTTCAGAGATTAGAATACATGAATAAACTCTGCGGTAACGTCTTAGCGCATTTCCAAATTTCCCGTAACTCATGGACTTCCATTTGTGTGAGTGTGTATTCATCTATTTTGTATTCATCTAGTTTGTATTTTACGGGCCTGAGAAAACGCTCGTATGGCTCCGTCTCCATATCAACATTTTTTATCATTCATCCTTAGTGGCTTAGTTTCGGCCGAAGCCATCACCCCGGGAGGCGGTTCAAACCCCCGGCTAACACCCGGAAACCCCTTCACTGCTGGTGACAGGGGCTCGGGTTTTAAGGAAAACAGCCCATCTTTTTTCCGCTCCGCCCGGGGATCGAACCCGGGACCTCTCGGTTGTGAACCGAGCGTGCACACGGAGTACCCTGTGTGTGTGTGTGTGTGTGTTGTGTATGTGTGTGTGTGGTGTGTGTGTGGGGCATGCTTTGCATATGTTGTGCGTGCGTGCGTGCATGCGTGTGTGTGTGCGTCTGTGTGTGTGGGGTCTGTGTGTTTTGTGCTTTGTGTGTTGTGTGTGTGTGTGCGTGTGTGTGTGTGTTGTGTGTGTGATGCTTGCAGGACAGGCGGGGGGCTGGGTGAGGCAGGCGTGGGGCTGGGGTGAGGCAGGCTGGGACGGGGTTTTGGGGCAGGCGTGGGGCTGGGTGAGGAAAGGCGTGGTGCTGGGGTGGGCGGGCGTGGGGCTGGGGTGAGGCAGGCGTGGGGCTGGGGTGAGGCAGGGTGGGCTGGAGTGGGCAGGAGTGGGGCTGGGGTGAGGCAGGCGTGGGACTGGGGTGAGATGGGGTGTGGAGCGGGGGTGAAGCAGGCGTGGGGCTGGGGTAGGCAGACGTGGGGCGGGGGTTTGGGGCAGGCGTGGGGCTGGGGTGAAGCAGGCTAACGGTGGTGGTAGGTGGTCTACCCCGAGGTACTTTGACCAGTGCCCAAACGACAGCAACAACACGATTGGGAGTTTGCACTCACATTGTTGTCTAATATATACTACTACTGCAAACATCAAAAAATGGGTTCGAAGGGCCCACACGCACTTGTGCACTACTATAGAATCAGGCAACGCTAAAATTTCCCTTCAGGTTTTGAATGATATCAATAACTTCAAAGCATGAAGCTTTTAAGGATTGTTTCTCGGGTAGTTTTCCCGATTGATGATGTTATTTATTTAGTTAACACTAATTTATGCATGGTGCTAATTCATTAATCAGAAAACGAAATATATAAATGGAAAGCTAATGAAAATCCGCTTCTATTGATATGTCCCATGTTTATAAGTTTTCTCGCAAAATATCAAATGGCGAAGAGTTTAAGTGAATATTAAATTTAAGTTCATTCATATTTCTTCAGAGTTTCATATGGCATTTTTTTAGTGTTTTACTGTTTTTTATTTGATAATATTATAGAACAACATTTACGAAGATTTTATAAAAGTATATCATTTATACTGATAAAAATAGTCTACTGTATTCATGGGAAAAGTTGTTTACCCTTGCCGATCAGCCTCCACTAGAAGCCCCAAAAAGAGAAGCAAATCCAGTATACAGTAGTCTTGGGGTTAGTCTATGACTTTGGGATGGACAGAACGCGTTGGTTTTCGGGTTTTGGGAATTGTGGAGTAGTTGGTCATTACTGTAGTTAGACGCTATTTCTTTGTACATATAAGATGCAATACTAAATTTTAATAAAACATTCAGATTCAAATATTCTAGATTAAAATAATGGGGGTTTTGCCGCAGTAGTCACTACGTCTTTTTCTGAACTCTTTTATGGAGACATTTAGATGGTTAAATGACCCGGGAAATTGGTACAAATGAGTTTACAATATTCAATGGGATAAAGTGAGCATGATCTCTTTAGACTTCAAACTGGCGAAGGTTTGCTTGAGAAGGAGTGGAATTAATCTAGATAATTTTAAACAAAAGTCAGACAGATGATTTTTTTAAAATAAATTTTTTGGGGCCAAAAATTTAAATCCAGGAAAATATTGTATACTTAAAATAATGTCATAATTTAAAATTTTAAGATTTGGTATGTTGGTTTTGGGGTAGGGTTTTTGTAGATAATGTAAAATATGTCTTGGCTGTATTTATATTTAGGCGTCCCAAACACCACTCCGATAATTTAAAGCTCTGTTTTTTGCTATTTTTAAAAAGGAAATCATCGGCAAATAATATGGTATTTGGGGCTCAATATTTTCTATGTCGTTGATTATAAAAAAAACCCGAATAGGCCCCCATTATCTCCCTTGGGTACCCCAGCTGCACGGATTTGGGGGAAATATTTTGTTAAAGACTGTATTTTGGGGGTCCTTTTACTTAGGTAGATTTAACCCAAGTCATAAATCAACCACAAATTCATGTAAATTAGTCCAGTAAAAATTTTGGGGTTAAAACAGTATCAAATGTTTTCGAAAAAAAAAAAGAGTGAAACGATAGTTTGTTGTTTATTTAGGTTGTTATGGGCTGATTGTAGTATTGATGGCCCCAAAAGGTATTAAACCTGGTCTAATCCAAGGGGTATCTTTAGTATTTCATTTTACTTAGGAATTTTTAGTAGGGGCTTTTTCATTTTTTTTTTTTTTTTTTGAGAATACGGAAAATAAATTGTCAATAGTTGGACAAAAACAGTTTTTGTTTTCCCGATTTATGGTTGGAAATTTCTTTTATTTGCTTGATTTCTGGGAAAAAAACCATCCCCAATTTTTGGTTAACAGATTGTCAAGGGGTTGGGGAAATTTTCTTTGTTTTTTTTTATTATTTCTACTGATACTCATCTATGTGTCCTTTCTTATTTTTGGGGAAATGATTACTTGAGTGATGTCTTGTTTTTATGGGGTTTACCAGAAATTAGGGGGGTTTTCCTCGGAGTAAGAAATTTGGATGTTTGTGTGGGGGGCAGCTCCTCGAAACTTTGTGGGTATTTTTAAAAAACTTATTTTGACATATTAAAACATGTTCTATGAATTTTGATTTTTGATTTTTTGGAGTTGGTTGTTGTTTTTTGGATTTGTTTTATATTTCCTATTAATTTTTTGTTTCCCAATCAAAACAACTTTTGTGTGGGGTCGTGGAAAGTTCTGAGCCTCTCAACGATCATCGACTACCCCTCCTATCGGGCGAGCTCAGTAGGCTGAGGGTGATATAGTGGGACTCTCTGAGACGAGGAGGCCTGGCAGTGGCGAGACTAGCAGTGGGGGTTACACCTACTACTGGTCCGGCATGAGCAATGGTCACCGTGTACGGGGAGTAGCTATAGGCATCTCCAGCAAACTGCAGCCGTCAGTTGTTGAGGCTACCCCGGGTTGATGAGCGTATAATGCGAGTGAGGATGAAACACCCTCTGGGTTTCATGTCTCTTTTTTGCAGTGTACGCTCCTACCGAGATCCCGTAAACTGAAGAGAAGGAGATTTTCTACGCCAAACTCGACTCTGTATGTAGACCATGTCCTCCTGGGGAAACCCCACTCATTGTTTTGGGGCGACTTCAATGCTACTACTGCACTGTGAGAGATGGCTACAAAGTTGTGTGTTGGTCCCCCCATGGCTCCGGTACCAGAAACACCAACAGTTCTCTGCTTCTGAACTTTGAAAGGGTCCAGAAGGTTGGAATTGCAGGTTCTTGGTATCAGAGACCAGAGTTGCACCGCGGGACATGGTATAGGTAATGCCGGAGGGTAGCTAAGGAAAATCGATCACATCCTCGTTAGTACTCGTTGGAGAATCCTCCAGAACTGCAGGGTTTACCGGAGTGCTGAGTTCTTTGGAACAGTCACGACTTTTTTGTTGCTACACTTAAGCTTCATGTAAAGTCCAAAAGAATCTCAAGAGGGTAACCATACTGGGGCTTCATCTTGAGAAACTGAATGACTTGCCCTGTGCTCATGAGTATGCGGTGGCAGTCTCAAATCGGTTTGATGTGCTGGGTGCTCTCGGGGATCCTGTAAACTGTGGGATCCCTTCAAAACGTGAACTCTACAGGCTGCCAAGGAGGTATTGGGGAGCGCCCCGAGGTCAAGGCGTGGTTTTGCCCTCTACGGAAACGCTGGAGAAAATCGAGGAGAGTCGCGCTCCCGGGCTGCGGGGAAACCGGGGACCAGCACAGGGCTCTGTCACGCCGGACTAGAACCCTCCTGAGGAGAGAAAAGGAGAGGTATGTCAGGAGTCTCGCTGAGGATGTCGAGGGTCATTTGAACGCTAATGCCCTTTTCCGACCCCCCTACCGAGCCCTGAAAAAGCTCCGTTCCAGGTCTCCTTCTCGGGCGAGTGCTATTCGAACAGCAATGGGCGCCTCGTGTCGGACATGGATGGGAAAGATGGCTCGTTGGGCTGATTTACTTTGGGGCAGTTGTTCACGGTGGAACCCTCCAACTGAGCAGCTTCACACCACTGGGTTACAGGCAGGGGATGCCGATCCTCCCATTGACGAAACCGAAACCCTCTCTTGACGAAGTCGAGAGGCTGTAGCAAGTTGAAGGGTGGAAAGGCAGCTGGTGTTTGTAATATCAGTGCGGAGCTCCTCAAAGTTTGGGGTGAGGCCATGATCCGCGGGTTGCATGCTGTCCTGACTGCCGTGTGGTAATCAGGTACCATTCCTCCTGACTGGAAAAGGGGGCGGGTCGTCCTATCTGGAAAGGGAAGGGGACCGTCAGGACTGCAACAATTACCGCGGTATTACACTGCTCAGCGTACCAGGAAAGGGTGCTTGCCATCTATTGCTGACCGAATTCGCAGGGCATCTGGTGAAGCATCAGAGACCTCAGCAGTCCTGGGTTCACGCCTGGTAAGTCAACAACGGACCGTATCCTACGCTTCGTGTCCTGGTGGAACGCCGGGGTGAGTTTCGACAGGGGATGCTTGCAGCCTATGTTGATCTCAAAAAGGCGTTTGACTCAGTGCATCGTGAGTCACTTTGGGGTCTTCTGCGACTTCGAGGGATTCCTGCAAGGACTATTGGTTTGATAACTGGTCTGTATTCTGGACTGAGAGTGGGTGTGAAGTGTGGGGCAGGTGTATCCGTTTCTTCCTGTGAATACAGGAGTGAGGCAAGGGTGCGTCCTTGCCCCATCACTTTCAACGCTTGTATGGACTGGGTATTGGACAGGGTTGTAGATCAAAATGATTGTGGAGCATCCGTCGGCAACACCAAGATCACTGATCTTGTTCCGATAATGCAGTAATCTTTGCTGAGTCGCTGGAGGTCCCCGGTGATGGCTCTCGAGGCGCTGCACGAGGAGGCAAAGCCTTTGGGACTTGAGGTCTCTGAACTCAAGGACCAAGGTCCAGGTGTTTGGAGACTTAAATAGATGAAGCAGTACAGTCTGTTCATGCGTGTGGCGAGGACATTGAGATCTTGGAAAGTTTTTTCCCTACCTTGGTAGCGCAGTCCATAATGACGGGGGGTCACGTCAAGAAGTCTTACGGCGGATTTGGGAAGCCCCCGGTGTTATGGACTCGCTCAGCAGGAGTATTTGGCGTTGTCGGTACCCGTGCAGGAGGACAAAAATCCGGATCTTCAAGTCGCTTGTGATCCCCGTCTTACTCTATGGTTTGTGAGACATGGACACTAAATAGTGACTTGAAGAGACGAAACATGCCTTTGGTAATAACTGTCTTCGCAGAATCATGGGGTATCGTGGATGATTACGTGTCAAATCAGCGATTGCCCGTGAGACTGAATCGAGGCCTATTACCTGCATAGTCCGTCAGCGCCAACTTCGGCTATATGGGGATGTGGCACGCTACCCTGAACCGATCCTTCCCATCGGGTTGTATCTGTAAAAAGACAATCCGGCGTGGAGGAGGGCCCAAAGGGGGGGCCCACAAGGCTCGTGGCTGGGGCAAGTTGATGTTTCTTGTCGAGGTGCTTGTTATGGGAAAGGAGCCTGCATGGGAACTCGCGCGTGGTGACCCCCGGGAGTGGCGTCGTAGGGTGGGCGAGGCGACGCGCCCCCGGCGTATGCCCCCAATGATTGATTGATTGATATCAACACACACTTTTGATAGTGTCTGGCAAAATCTTTAATTTCCAAACTACCCTCATTCGGTTTCTATAGTTTTCTCTTTCACCTTTATCTTAAGTTTCTTTTTAAACCGCTTTATTGCAGCTACCTTTTAGACGGTCATTGTTCTTCTCCTAAGTCTATCAAAAGCGGTGTTCCTCAGGGTTCTGTCCTATCACCCACTCCCTTTCTATTATTCATTAATGATCTTTTTTAAGTCTAACGCAAAGCCCTATCCACTCCTACGCTGATGATTCTACCCTGCATTTTTCAACGTCGTTCATTAGAAGTCCAACTCAACAGGGAAATAAGTGATTCCGGAGAAATGCCACAGAGCGCCCAACTTCTGATGTTTCTATAATTTCTGATTGGGACAGAGCAAACTTTGTTCTGTTCAATGCCTCAAAAAAAAAAAAAAAATTCATCTATCTACAAAACCTCTCTACTACCCTCTACTACTCTCTACCTCTCTACTACCTCTTCTTCAATAAACACTAAACTGTCTCCTTCTACAATGAACATCTTTGGACTAACTATTACAAAAATCTGAACTGGAAATCTCACATCTCATCTCTTGCTATTACAGTTTCTAAGAAGTTACGGTCCTGTACGTCTGCGTCCATTTTTTTTCCCCTCCCAGTTGCTTGCTCTGTACGGGGGCCTTATCCCCCCATGTATGGATATGTCTCACATGTTTGGGGGGTATCCACTCATACAGCTCTCCTAAACCCAGCGTTGAGTCAAAAGCTTTTCGTCTCATCACTCCCCCTCCTATGACTGACTGTCTTCAATCTTTAAATTACCGCCGCAATATTGCTTCTCTTGCAATCTTCTACCGTTTTTTTCATGCTCACTGCTGTTCTGAACTTGCTAACTGCATGCCTCCCCAAACCCCCCGCGGCCTCGATGAAAAAGACTTTCTACTCATTTTTATCCCTATTCGTCCATCTTCCTAATGCAAGAGTCAATCAGTATCTTTACTCTTTCATCCCTTTCACTGGTAAAATTTTGGGAAATTCTTCCTGTTTCTATTTTTTTCCCCCTTCTTACGGCTTAAATCTTTTCAAGAGAGAGTGACAAGACACCTCCCGAAATAAATCAGCTTACCCCCCATTCTTTATTTTCTTTCTGTCTTCTTTATAGGGATTGGCAATTAAGCGGACTTTTTGTTACCTTTATTTTGCCCTTGGCCAGTACTTTTTGATGTAAAAAAAGTAGTAATTATTATTATTTCACATTCCTAATGAATATGACTTAATTTTATTTTCCCTCAAGGAACTACATGAAATATTTGATTTGATAAATTTTGAATTTCTAAAAGCGTGGTGTTATGTATGCGCATTAATGCAGATATAAGGAAGAGTTGTCATATTTCCTTTTTTCCACGGCATTCCGTCAACCGCTGAGCGCTGAGGAAAATGAAACTCTCGACTTGTTCTTCTAGTGGGCGAAGCGAAATGTAGTCTCAGAGAAACTAAACCATAGACTTGAGGTGGATACGGTAATGTGAAAGAATGGTGTGGGGGAGTCAGGTGAATATGAATGATAACTTATTGGAAATACGAAAAGAAGGGAAGGATACCCAGCCCCGCGTGTATATGAAATTATGTAAAATGACTGCACCTTGAACCGCCGACCATTTTCATCACAACCTTCGCAACCCTCCTCCTCTTTTTATTTTCACTCATGTCTCTCATGTACATCCTCCGTTTTTTCCTCTATGTATCACACTATATTTTTTGTTTATGTTGATTTTAATTATATTGTATCCTGTAAGCACGCTATTTCAGGCTATTTCTTTCTAAGATATTCTAATACGCGACTCATTTTCTCTGGATAACGTTACCTGTATTCGCGTACATTACCTTTATATTTTCCGTGCTTCCATCTTCGTTAGGTCCATGCTGTATTACAGGATGTGACTATATTTCTGTGGTAATCATTGGTGTGAAATATTTCAGGTGGTGGGGAGCCTGAACCACTCCAATCAGCTAAAAGCTACGACCGAGGTGCCAGCTGGATTACGTACTAAGGCGTGTATTACTTAAAGGCCAGTGATGTCCCTTTGGGACGTGAGGAAGAGAGGAGTAATGTGCGCGAACATGTGATATTTGGAGATATATCGCCTCAGCCTCTGGGCCAGTGTCCACGCTTTATTGAAGAGGTAAGAATCTGACGAAACCGAAAATTATGGGATAAAGATGAAGAGCATAGTGATAATGGTGGGTATAATAAAGGTAAAGGTAAGATGGGGCATACGCTATACTGTGCGTGGCCTCGGTGCTCAACTACCGTCGCATTAGTTCTTGAGCCTGTGGTGGGTGACAAATCGCTACCCTGGGGTACTGAATTATACATACTGATCATGAAGTGATTACTGATGATACTGAAATATTACCTTCCTCCAGTATTCTTCTACCTCCTTAAGTATTATCTCTGTTCCAAATTCTGGCAATTAAAAAAGAGTTGTGCTTGGGTGAAAATAACCATTTCCCTGGTTTCACAAAGAGCTAGACTGAGTATAGGGTATGAACCCAGTTTATAATATTACCTCAAGCACTGTGAACACGACATTATGATTATCCTAATAACTTTTTTGAGGAAACTTCTAAATGATCTGCCCAATTATCAGCTGGTAAGGTCCATCCACATCTCCAAAGGCCCTCCTTTGCCAGCTTAACACATTTACTCTAAGTATTCGGCATATCTTTCAACCCCTTTGACTATCAAATTTATATTCATATCGGTTACTGCAGCATTTGATTTGCATATATACCTATCTAGTTGTATTTAAGGTTTAACCATATGATAGGTTTGGGTGCTCCTATTTGAAAGGATGCCTGATATGCCTAAGTTGTCTGAATTTAGGAAAGGTCATTCTAATTTCTCAGCAATCTCTCTACTAATGAAAGACTTATGTGCTCCACTTTGCTAATTATATAAATTTTCTATTATGATTCAATTTCAGTCTGTAGTCTGTAGACTTGTAAAAATGTAGTCGTGCTCGATGTCCTTGTAGTTGCTGGCTGGATGGTTGGTTGTAGTTGAGATCGGGGTTTCGGCTTGATATAATCTTCGGCAAAGCGTTCAGTACTTTCTCGGAGAGCTGTGTAGAGCTTTTTGTAGATAGGCCCTGTTTGCGCTGGCTGGTTGGGTAAAAGGTACGTAGGTTGCTTGGTGCTGCTTATGGTTGTGGTAATGGCTTGTTAGACTTTTGTTAAGCGTCGTAGTAATTTGGTAGGACGTGGAAAAGCTGTATGATGCTCGGAACTTGGTAAAGCTTTTGTAGGGTTTGTAGTTGATTGTAAAAAAGCGTTGGGTGTCGTTTCACACCGGTAATCTGCCACCATTGTAAGTTGTCTGTTGTTGAGACTTTCTTCTTGGGCTTAGTCAAATGGTAACGAAGAGTTTATACAATTTTATTTATAAGTCCATTAAGGAACTTAGTTTTTCTACAACCAAATATGTAGACAGCCAGAAAGTGGCGGCCGAGTTTTTTAAGATAGCTTCTAGGTAGTGCCGCGGTCCAAAACGTTCTCCCCATCGTTCTCACCACTATATAGACACTCGCTCTAGCTGCTTTCTAATTTGTTACCAGTTCACGTCTACATTTATGCTAGCCATAACCGACTGACGTACATGCAAATTTTTTTAAATTTTGACCTACTTGCTTGGGGCTAAAAAATGATGAGCTGTCATTGGTTCTCCCCGTTAACTCTGAAAAGATACATATCATTTTAATGCATTCTATTTACATAATTATATAGTTTAAATAATGATAATAAAAAAAAAATTTTATACCGTTTCATTTTGATGAAAAGTACATGAAATAAACTTTTAGATTGTAAAAAATTGTTACAATTTTAA
>JACEEZ010021942.1:0-22560 GCA_016584305.1 Chionoecetes opilio
TAAACGAAAGCGTTTTTATTTACAAAAAGTATTTTTTTACTTTCATTTTTGCTATAAACCCTAAAAATTAGTGTTTTCATGATTTTACTATTTATGGGTGATATTACTGTTTTCCCACAAATTGAAGTAAAAAATCCTTTTTTTAGAAAAATTGCCCCTATAAGTACCTACATAATTAAAGCTAGTAAATAAAGAGTAAGAGGAAATTTATTGTGATATAAGGGTAATTGCGGCTTTTTTTCATATTTCTTGAAAACTGTAGCGTTTTGTAATAAAAAGTGTTTTACGATTATTTTTGCTATAAACCCATAAAAGTAGTGTTTTCAAGATTTTAGCTAGTTATCATGATATATACTGTTTTCCAAAAATTGAAGTATAAATCCTTTTTTAGAAAAATTTGCCCCTATAAGTAGCTTACATTACTTAAGTTTATTAAATAGAAAGAAATGGGGTATTTATTGTGATATAAGGGTTTAATTGCAAGCGTTTTTCATATTTTTCTTGTAAACTGTAGCGTTATTGTATATATACAATATTTTTTACTTTCATATTGCTATAAACCCATAAAATGGGTGTTTTCAATGATATTAGCTATTTATCGGTGATATATAGCTGTTTTCCTACAAATCGAAGTATAAAATCCTCTTTTTAGAATAATTTGCACCTATAAGTAGCTTCCCAAACATTAAGCTATTAAATAGAAGAGTTAGGGGTTTTATATATTGTGTATAACGGTTTATTGCAAGCGTTTTTTCTTTAGTTTTTTTTCTAAAATGTAGCGTTATTGTATATATCAAGTAGTTTTACTTATTTATTCTATAACCCTTTAAATTTGTAGTGTTTTGAATGATTTAGCTATTTATCAGTGATTTTTATAGCTGTTTTCCTACAAATTGAAGTATCCATCCTTTTTTTAGAAAAAATTTGCCCCTATAAGTAGCTACATTACATTAAGCTAGTAAATAGAAAGTAAGGGTTATTTATTGTGATTTAAACGGTATATTGCAACGTTTTTTCATAGTTTCTTGAAAAACGTAGCGTATTTTATATATTAAAATAGCTTTCCTTATCATATTGTTTATAAAGCATAAAAGGTAGTGTTTTTCAATGATTTTAGCTATTATCAGTGATATATAGCTGTTTCCTAAAATTTGGAAGTATAAAATCTTTTTTTAGAATAATTTGCACTAAGTAGCTTCTTACATTAAGCTAATAAATAAAGAGTAAGAGGAATTTTTTGTGATAAAAGGTATATTCCAAGCGTTTTTCATAGTTTTCTGTAAACGTAGCGTTTTTGTATAATACAAGTAGTTTTACTATCTATTGCTAAAAACCCCATAAAAGTAGTGTTTAAATGATTTTAGCTAGTAATCGGTGATATATAGTTGTTTTCCTACAAATTTAAGTATAAAATCTTTTTTTAAATAATTCGCACCTATAAGTAGCTTATATTTACATTAAGCTATTAAATAGAAGGTAAGAGCTATTTATTGTTGTATAACGGTAAAATTGCAAGCGTTTTTATAGTTTCTTTTCTAACTGTAGCTTATTGTATATATCAAGTAGTTTACTTATTATTTGCATAAACCCATAAAATGTAGTGTTTTTTCAATATATTAGTTTTTAGGGTGATATATAGCTGTTTTCCAAATTGAAGTATCCCATCCTTTTTTTGAATAATTTGCCCTAAAAGTAGTTACATTACATTAAGCTAGAAAAATTGAAGAGTAAGAGGTTTATTTTTGTGATATAAGGTATATTGAAAGCGTTTTTTCATATTTCTTGTAAACTTAGCGTTATTTGTATATTATAAAGTAGTTTTTACTTATCATAATTGCTATAAACCCATAAAATGTAGTTGTTTTCATGATATAGCTATTTTCGGTGTATATAGTGTTTTCCTAAAAATTAAAGTATAAAATTCTTTTTAGAATAATTTCCCCCTATAAAGGGCTTACATTAATTAAGCTTTTAAATAGAAGAGTAGGGAAATTTTTGTGATAAACGGTATATTGAAAAGCTTTTTTTCAAAGTTCTTTAAAACTGTAGCGTTATTGTATTATATACAAGTATTTTTACATCTTTTGCATAACCCCATAAAATTAGGTTTTAAATGATATTAGCTATTTAGGGTGATATTACTGTTTTCCTAAAATTTTGAAGTATAAAACCCTTTTTTTTAAAAAATTTGCCCCTATAATTTCACATTACTTTAAAACTATTAAATAAAGAGAAAGGGGGGGTATTTATTGTGATATAACGGTATTTGCCAGCTTTTTTTCATAGTTTTTTTGTAAACTTGCGTTATTGTATATATACAAGTAGTTTTTACATTATATTGCTAAAACCCATAAAATGTATGTTTTAAAGATTTTAGCTAGTTATCGTGATATAAGCTTTTTTTCCTAAAAATTAAAAGTTAAAATCCTCTTTTAGAATAATTTGACCTATATGTAGCTTCATTACATTAACTTTTTAAATAAAAGGTGGGAGGAAATTTATTGTGATAAAAACGGTATATTCAAGCGTTTTTCATAGTTTCTTGAAAACTGTGCGTTTTGTATATAAAAAGTTTTTTATTTATCATATTGCTAAAAAACCCCAAAAATTTTTTTTTCAATGATATTGCTTTTATGGGTGATATATAGCTTTTTTCCTAAAATTGAAGTAAAAATCCTTTTTTTAGAATTTTGGGCCCCTATAAGTACCTTACATACATTAGCTAAAAATAGAAGAGTAAGAGGTTTTTTTTGTATAAACGGATATTGCAAGCGTTTTTCATATTTTTCTTGTAAATGTAGTTTTGTATATAGACAAGTTTTTTTTACTGATTTTTGCTATAAACCCAAAAAAGATGTTTTCAATGTTTTTGATTTATCATGATATATAGCTGTTTTCCTAAAAATTGAAGTATAAAATCCTTTTTTTTAAAATAATTTGCACCTATAATAGTTTCTTACTTAAAGTTTAAATAGAGGAGTAATAGGGTATTTATTGTGATATAAGGGTATTTTGCAAGCTTTTTTTCATAGTTTCTTGAAAACTGTAGCTTTTATTGTATAAAAACAAGTAGTTTTATTTATCATTTGCTATAAACCCATAAAATGGGGTGTTTTCAATAATTAGCTATTTATCGGTGTTTTTAAGCTTTTTTCCCTACAAATCAAGTATAAAATCCCTTTTTTTAGAATAATTTCACCAAAATTAGCTTCAAAACAAAAATATTAAATAAAAAGAGTTAGAGGTTAAAATTTGTGATAAAAAGGTTTATTGCAAGCGTTTTTCATAGTTTCTTCTAAATGTAGCGATTGTTTATACAATAAGGTTACTTTTAATTCTATAAACCCATAAAATTGTTTTTTTAAATGATTTTAGCTAGTTATCATGAATATATTTTTTTCCTAAAATTTGAAGTCCCATTTTTTTTTTAGAAAAATTTTTGCCCCAAAGTACTTACTTACATTAAGCTAGAAAATAAAAGAGTAAGGGGTTATTTATTGTGATATAACGTATATTGAAAGCGTTTTTCATAGTTTCTTGTAAACTGAAAGCGTTATTTATATATACAAATAGCTTTACTTATCAATTGCTAAAAAGCAATAAAGGTATGTTTTCAATGATTTTAGCTAGTTACGTGAATATTGCAGTTTTTCCCCTAAAAATTGAAGCATAAAATCCTCTTTTTGAATAATTTGCACCTATAATAGCTTACATTACATTAAGCTAAAAAATAAAGAGTAAGGGGAAAAATTTATTGTGTTTATAACGGTATATTCCATCTTTTTTTCTAGTTTTTTGTAAACTGTGCGTTATTGAAATAAAACCAAGTATTTTTTACTTATCATATTGCAAAAAAACCCCATATAATGTTGTTTTCAATGTTTTACTAGTTTCAGTGAAATGCGTTTTCCCTACAAATTAATATAAAACCCTTTTTTAGAAAAATTGACCTAAAGTAGCTTACTTACTTTAACCCCAGAAACCCTAAACTTCTGTTTTTGTAAATGATCACAAAAAGGGTACGACGTACCCAATTTGGGAAAAAGAAAAAAAAAAAACAAAGAAATTTTTGAAAAAAAACCATTATACTTCTAAAT
This sequence comes from Chionoecetes opilio, assembly GCA_016584305.1. Classification (NCBI taxonomy): domain Eukaryota; kingdom Metazoa; phylum Arthropoda; class Malacostraca; order Decapoda; family Majidae; genus Chionoecetes; species Chionoecetes opilio. Next base: position 4,098 of record JACEEZ010021942.1, read on the forward strand.
GTATGTATCCTACAATTAATTAAGCTTTTAAAATTTATAAATACTTAACTTTATGTAGGAACGATTTTAAAATAAAGTGTGAAACCCATTTTTTTTTTTTTAAATGAAAAAAAAAAAATTTTACCAAAAAAAAAAACCGCACCGCCGTTTAAAAACCAGCCAAAACCCCCAGATAAGTGGCCCACTGCTTTGGTTGTCTCCATTTCCTGGGGCCCAAAGCCAAACTTCGGGAAGAGGGGAAAAAAAAGACCCTTTTTTAGTGACGAAAAAATGCCCTTTTTTTTTAATAAAATGCGTTTTTAGCCCATGATTTCGGTTGTAAAGTAATTTATGACTATTCAAAACAAAAAATTTTGTGCTTGGTATAAAACGAAACATCAAATTCCCCTCGGCATACACCGCGTCACAGATAGCGTAGTAGGGGTTTTTGGGGAAAACAGGCTTGTTACAGGTGAACACCAAACCGTGTTTTCTTATCAAGCTTTTTTGGACAAGCACAGCCCGCGCGTTTGGCTTTTTTGAAAAACCTGTGTTTTCTTTCTAGGGCCCCCCCTTTCCAGGGGGGTTTGATCCCGCACATTTGGGGGGCTATTACAGGTCCCCTCCGGTGGGGGGGAGCGGGGCGCGAGGGGCTCTCCGCGAGGGCTTTATAAGGTCCTGGGACAATGCTCCATATTTTTTTTTCCGGGTGGGGGGTGTGTTCCCCAAACCGGATCATTTGGGTTTTTGGAGACCCACGGTTTTTTAGGCTGCTTCGGGATCCCTAGAAAAAGCAAGGGGCCCCCCTCTTTTTTTTTCCTGCTGCGCTGTACTGTGCAACATTTGATAAAAGGTGTCCACACCACCTTTGTCTTGTTGTAAAAAATTTTCTCTCGGGGTTTCCCCAGTCCCTTTTATGGATGGGCGTGGCATGGAGGACTTTAGGAGAAGGGTCTTTTGGCATACTGTGTCGGGAAACGTGGGAGACCAAATTATTATTGGTAAAGAGGAAGGGCACTATCCCTGGTCCTGTGCTTTTTTCTTCATCATGATTGGAATCTCTTTCTTTTTCCCCCTTCACATTCCCACCACGTCTCCCACAGTTTGGAGCAATCTTGGAGGGGGGCACTGAGGTGAACCTTTTGTAAAAAGTAACTTTACGGTTGGTGTGGTGGTGGGCCGTGTCGGGTCACGAGTAAATGTGTGGCCAAGATTTCCCCAACTCGCGCATGGGTTCCCTGCTTCCCCCAAGAAGGAAATCCCTTGGAGGTAGTTGGTGGTACATCTTTGGGCCATAAAATTTGAGCCCATACTTAGCTGGCTTGTTTTGGAATGAAAATCCTGAAGGAACTTTACCCCTGTAGGCAAGACAAGCAAGCATCCCCAAATAATGTATTCATGTGGAATAAAATGTTTCTCACAGGAGCCCCAAAAACATGGGGCCCACACTCCTAAGGAGCTAATTTATCGTGTCCGGGCCTCATGCCCCCGTACCATCTGTCAAGCGCAGGCAGGTTCAGGAAGGTAAAAACGGCAATCCGACATGGCGCCCTGTAGAGGCCCACCCCGTAAAAGGGCCCACACTTCCTTGGTGGATAGGTGGTTGTCGTGCCTGTAACCACTAAAAAATTAAAACACCAAGAAGGTCGATCTCTGTTGCTGTGGTCCTCTGAATGGTCCAGTTTTTCCAGTAAACTTTTTCCGCAATCTCATCTATTTTCTGGTTTGTCCATTTACAACCTTCTACAAGTTTGTCACTTTTAAAGAGACAGAAACACCTTGAAGGTTTTTGCCTGCGCACTTCTTTTTGGGGCCAGGAGTAAAAGGTCCCAAAAATATATCTTTCTGCTGTCCTTGTCGCTGCTACACCTGAGCCTTGTTTTCCAACCCTAAAACCCGCCCGCTCGTCATTGTGGCATGGTTAAAATTTTTCAACAGATCTTCATCATCTCTACCCGCACAGTCAGTCGTCGTCCCCGGGGGGGCAGCAGGAGTAGCAGCAGGAGGGGTTTTCTGGGGCTCTGAGTTTGGGAGCCTGTGGGTCAGCAAAGGGCCAGCAGCAGGGGTGGTCACGCAGGGCCCGGGGAGGGGGGGTCCAAAGGGTCAGCAGAAATAGAAGGGGCAGCAATGGGAAGGCCATCAGGAAGGTGGGAGGCGAGCGCTTGGTGGACGGGCCCCTCCCGCTTGGCACACCCCGGGTAATCCTTTGCCCCCCTACGACGGCCTGTTCTCACCCGCCTCGTGGTCACTATCTGAATACTTTGACTAGACATGTCTATGGGCCTAAACAAAGTGCTCGCGGTCACTATTATATTTCCTACTTCAAGTTCGCACGTCTCTCACTATTTTCACCTAGCCTGAACAAAATACCTTTTTCTCTTCCTGAGACACATTTTCACTCTGGAAGCCATGAGAACACTATTGTATACCTGTAAATTTGTTGTAAGTTTATCCCTTCCCGAAAGGGAAAATAAATTTAAAACATAGCCACACTTTTTGGGAGTATCCTAAACGGGGACGTAGAACCCCATTTGGTTTTAACCCTGTATTTGTAAACAAGGGGACGTCGACCCAATGACGTTTTTATGGGAAAAAAACAGGGCGCGGCTGGAGCACGGACCTACCGCGTCAAGGTTGGGGGGAAAAAAATGAAGCATAGGAGTATGGGGGGGAATGGATCCATCAGAACATCACGGGATACTAAAGATACATTAGCGACGGGGGGGCCTCGTCCCATTTTTAGCGTTCTAGGGGTTAAGCTATTAAATTTGAAAAGTAGAGGAAATTTATTGTTATAAAGGGAAATTTCAAGCGTTTTTTTATAGTTTTTGTAAACTGTAGCGTTTTTGTATATATACAAGTAGTTTTTTCTTTTCAATTGCTAAAACCCCCAAAAAAAATTTGTGTTTCAAAATTTGCTATTTACGGTGATAATAGCTGTTTTCCCACAAATTGAATATAAAAAACCTTTTTTTTTGAATAATTTGCCCCTATAAGTACCTTTACATTAATTTAAACGGGAAATAGAAGAGTAAGAGGAATTTATTGGATAAACGGGAATTTTCAAGCGTTTTTCATAGTTTCTTGTAAACTGTAGCGTTATTGTATATATACAAATGTTTTTTCTGATTATATTGCTTAAACCCCTAAAATGTAGTGTTTTTGTTTAGCTATTTTTCAGTGAATTACTGTTTTCCTCAAATTAAGTATAAAAAACCTCTTTTTTTGAATAATTTTACCTATAAGTAGCTTAATTACATTAAGCTATTAAAAAGAAAGTAATAGGGTATTATTGTGATTAAGGTATATTTCAAGCGTTTTTCATAGTTTCTTGTAAACGTACGTTATTGTATATATACAAGTAGTTTTACTTATCATTTGCTAAAACCCATAAAAAGGGTGTTTTTAATGATTTAGCTATTTTTCGGGTATATGCTGTTTTCCCACAAATCGAAGTAAAAATCCCCTTTTTAGAAAATTTGCACCATAATAGCTTACAACATTAAGCTATTAAAAAGAGGGGTTAGAGGTTATATATGTGATATAACGGTTTTTGCAAGCGTTTTTCTGTTTTTTCTAAATGTGCGTTATTGTATATATCAAATTTTTATTATCATATGCTATAAACCCATAAAAAATGTAGTGTTTTCAATGATTTTAGCTAGTCATCGGTGATATATAGTTGTTTTCCTACAAATTAGTTATAAAATCTTTTTTTAGAAATTAATTCGCACCTATTAAGTAGCTATATTACATTAAGCTATTAAATGGAAGAGTAAGAGGTTATTTATTGTGGTTATAACGGTATATTGCAAGCGGTGTCATAGTTCTGTAAAACGTAGCGTTATTGTATATATACAAGTAGTTTTACTTATTATATTGTGCTATAAACCCATAAAAATGTAGTATTTCAATGATATTAGCTAGTTATCAGGATATATAGCTGTTTTCCTATAAATTAAGTATTAAAATCCTCTTTTAGAATAATTTGCAACCTATAAGTAGGCTTACATTACATTAGCTATTAAATAGAAGAGTAGGAGGAAATTTATTGTGATAAACGGTATATGCAGCGTTTTTCATAGGTTCTTGTAAACTGTAGCGTTATGTATATATACCAGTAGTTTTACTTATCATATTGCTATAAACCCATAAAAATTAGTGTTTTCAATGATATTAGACTATTTATCGGTGATATATAGCTGTTTTCTACAAATTGAAGTATAAAATCCTTTTCTTTAGAATCATTTGCCCATATAAGTACCTTACATTACATTAAGCTAAGTAAATAGAAGAGTAAGGAGGATATTTATTGTTGTGATATAACGGTATATGCAAGCGTTTTTCTAGTTTCTTGTAAAACATTAGCGTTATTGATATTACAAGTTAGTTTTACTGATGATATTGCTATTAAACCCATAAAAATGTAGTGTTTTCAATGATTTTAGCTAGTAATCGGTGATATATAGTTGTTTTCCTACAAATTTAAGTATAAAATCTTTTTTTTAAAATAATTCGCACCTAAAAGTAGCTTATATTACTTTAAAGCTATTAAATAGAAGAGTAAGAGGTTTTTTTATTGTTGTATAACGGTATTTTGCAAGCGTTTTTCATATTTTCTTCAAAACTGTAGCGTTATTGTATAATACAAGTAGTTTACTTATTATTTTGCTATAAACCATAAAATGTAGTTTTTTCAATGATATTAGCTATTTATGGTGATATATAGCTGTTTTCCTACAAATTGAAGTATCCCATCCTTTTCTTAGAATAATTTCCCCCTATAAGTAGCTTACATTACATTAAGTAGTAAATAGAAGAGTAAGAGGTTATTTATTGTGATATAACGGTAATTGCAAGCGTTTTTCATAGTTTCTTGAAAAACTGTAGCGTTATTGTATATATATACAAGTAGTTTTACTTATCATATTGCTATAAACCCATAAAATGTAGTTTTTTCAATGATATTAGCTAATTTATCGGTGATATATAGCTGTTTCCTACAAATTGAAGTATAAAATCCTTTTTTTAGAATAATTTGCACCTATAATTTGCTTACATTACATTAAGCTATTAAATAGAAGAGTAAGAGGTTATTATGTGATATAACGGTATATTGCCAGCGTTTTCATAGTTCTTGTAAACTGTAGGTTAATTTATATATACAAGTAGTTTTACTTATATATTGCTATAAACCATGTAGTGTTTTCAATGATTTTAGCTATTTAATCAGTGATTTTAAAAGCTGTTTTCCTAAAAATTTTAAGTATAAAATCTCTTTTTAGAATAATTTGCACCTATAAGTAGCTTATATTACATTAAGCAAATAAATAGAAGAGTAAGAGGAAATTTATTGTGATATAACGGTATATTCCAAGCGTTTTTCATATTTCTTGTAAACTGTAGCGTTTTTTGTATATATACAAGTAGTTTTACTTATCATATTGCTATAAACCCATAAATGTAGTGTTTTAAATGATTTAGCAGTTATCAGTAAATATATAGCTGTTTTCCTACAAATTGAAGTATAAAATCTCTTTTTAGAATAATTGCACCTATAAGTAGTTTATATTACATTAAGCTATTAAATAGAAGAAAAGAGGTTATTTATTGTGATATAACGGTATATTGCAAGCGTTTTTCATAGTTTCTTGTAAACTGTAGCGTTATTGTATATATACAAGTTTTTACTTATCATATTGCTATAAACCCATAAAATTTTATGTTTTCAATGATTTTAGCTAGTAATCGGTGATATATAGTTGTTTTCCTAAAATTGAAGTATAAAACCCTTTTTTTTAGAATAATTGCACCTATAAGTAGCTTAATTACATTAAGCTATTAAATGAAGAGAAAGAGGTATTTATTGTGGTATAACGGTATATTTGCAAGCTTTTTTTCATAGTTTTTTTAAACTGTAGCGTTATTTTTATATATACAAGTAGTTTTACTTATTATATTGCTATAAACCCATAAAATTAGTGTTTTTCAATGATTTTTAGTTTATTATCGGTGATATATAGCTGTTTTCCTAAAAATTTAAGTAAAAAATCCTTTTTTAGAATATTTGCCCTATAATACCTTACATTACATTAAGCTATTAAATAGAAGAGTAGGGGATTTTTTGTGATATAACGGTATATTGCAAGCGTTTTTCATAGTTTCTTGTAAACTGTAGCGTTATTGTATATATACAAGTAGTTTTACTATTATATTGCTATAAACCCATAAAATGTAGTGTTTTTTCAATGATTTTAGCTATTATCGTGATATATAGCTGTTTTCCTACAAATTGAAGTATAAATCCTTTTTTTTTGAATAATTTGCAATATAAGTAGCTTACATTACATTAAGCTATTAAATAGAAGAGTAAGAGGTTTTTTATTGTGATATAACGGTATTTTGCAAGCGTTTTTCATATTTTCTTGTAAACTGTAGCGGTTATTTTATAATACAAGAGTTTTACTTATTATATTGCTATAAACCCATAAAATGTAGTGTTTTCAATGATTTTACTATTTATCAGTGATATATAGCTTTTTTCCTACAAATTGAAGTAAAAATCCTTTTTTTAGAATAATTTGCACCTATAAGTAGCTTACATTACATTAAGCTATTAAATAGAAGAGTAAGAGGAAATTTATTGTGATATAACGGTAATTGCAAGCGTTTTTCATAGTTTCTTGTAAACTGTAGCGTTATTTTTTATAATACAAGTATTTTACTTTTTATATTGCTATAAACCCATAAAGTTAGTGTTTTCAATAAATTTAGCTAGTTATCAGTGATATAAGCTGTTTTCTACAAATTGAAGTATAAACCTTTTTTTAGAATAATTTGAAACTATAAGTAGCTTACATTACATTAAGCTATAAATAGAAGAGTAAGAGGAATTTATTGTGATATAACGGTTTTAATTGCAAGCTTTTTTCATAGTTTCTTGTAAACTGTAGCGTTATTGTATATATAAAAAGTAGTTTTACTTATCTATTGCTAAAAACCCATAAAGTAGTTTTTCAATGATTTTAGCTATTTAAATCGGTGATATATAGCTGTTTTCCTACAAATTAAAAGTATAAAATCTTTTTTAGAATAATTGCCCCTATAAGTAGCTTACATACATTAAGCTATTAAATAGAAGAGTAGAGGTTATTTATTGTGATATAACGGTATATTGCAAGCGTTTTTCATAGTTTCTTGAAACTGTAGCGTTATTGTATATATAAAAAGTATTTTACTTATCATATTGCTATAAACCCATAAAATGTAGTGTTTTCAATGATTTAGCTATTTATCGGTGATATATAGTGTTTTCCTACAAATAAGTATAAAATCTTTTTTTAGAATAATTTGCCCTATAAGTAGCTTACTTTACTTAAGCTATAAATAGAAGAGTAAGAGGTTATTTATTGTGATATAACGGTATATTGCAAGCGTTTTTCATAGTTTTTCTTTAAACTGTAGCGTTATTTTTATATATACAAGTAGTTTTACTTATATATGTTTATAAACCCATAAAATGTTAGGTTTTCAATGATTTAGCTATTTATCGTGATATATAGCTGTTTTCCTACAAATTGAAGTATAAACCCTTTTTTTAGAATATTGCCCTATAAGTGCTTAAATTACATTAAGCTATTAAATAGAAGAGTAAGAGGTTATTTATTGTGATTAACGGTATATTGCAAGCGTTTTTCATAGTTTCTTGAAAACTGTAGCGTTATTGTTATATATACAAGTGTTTTACTTTTTATATTGCTATAAACCCATAAAATGTAGTGTTTTCAATGATATTAGCTATTTATCGGTGATATATAGTGTTTTCCTACAAATTGAAGTATAAATCCTTTTTTAGAAAAATTTTCCCACCTATAAGTAGCTTACATTACATTAAGCTATTAAATAGAAGAGTAAGAGGTTATTTATTGTGATATAACGGTATATTGCAAGCGTTTTTCATATTTTCTTGTAAACTGTAGCGTTATTTATATTATACAATAGTTTTACTTATTATTGCTATAAACCCATAAAATGTAGTGTTTTCAATGATATTAGCTATTATCGGTGATATTAGCTGTTTTCCTACAATTGAAGTATAAAATCCTCTTTTTAGAATAATTTGCACCTATAATTTGCTTACTTTACATTAAGCTATTAAATAAAGAGAAAAGGGTTATTTATTGTGATATAACGGTATATTCCCAAGCGTTTTTCATAGTTTCTTGTAAAACTGTAGCGTTATTTATATATACAAAGTGGGTTTTTACTTATTATATTGCTATAAACCCATAAATTAGTGTTTTCAATGATTTAGCTATTATCGTGATATATAGCTGTTTTCCTACAAATTGAAGATAAAATCCTTTTTTTAGAATAATTTGCACCTATAAGTAGCTTACATTACATTAAGCTTTTAAAATAGAAGAGAAAGGGAAAATTTTATTGTGATATAACGGTATATTGCAACGTTTTTCATAGTTTCTTGTAAACTGTAGCGTTATTGTATATATACAAGTAGTTTTACTTATCATATTGCTATAAACCCATAAAATTAGTGTTTTCAATGATATTAGCAAATTATCGGTGATATATAGCTGTTTCCTACAAATTGAAGTATACAATCCTTTTTTAGAAAAATTTCCCCCTAAAAGTACCTTACATTACATTAAGCTAGTAAATAGAAGAGTAAGAGGAAATTTATTGTGATATAACGGTATATTGCAAGCGTTTTTCATAGTTTCTTGTAAACTGTAGCGTTTTTGTATATATACAATTTAGTTTTACTGATTATATTGCTATAAACCCATAAAATGTAGTGTTTTAAATGATTTTAGCTAGTTATCAGTGATATATAGCTTTTTTCCTACAAATTGAAGTATAAATCCTCTTTTAAATAATTTGCACTATAAGTAGCTTATTACATTAGCTATTAAATAGAAGAGTAATAGGGTTTTATTGTGATAAACGGTATATTGCAAGCGTTTTTCATAGTTTCTTGTAAACTGTAGCGTTTTGTATATATACAAGTAGTTTTACTTATCATATTGCTATAAACCCATAAAATGGAGTTTTTCAATAAATTTAGCTATTTATCGGTGTATATAGCTGTTTTCCTACAAATGAAGTATAAAATCCCTTTTTTAGAATAATTTGCACCTATAAGTAGCTTACATAACTTTAAGCTATTAAATAGAAGAGTTAGAGGTTATATTATTGTGATATAACGGTTTATTGCAAGCGTTTTTCATAGTTTCTTCTAAACTGTAGCGTTATTGTATATATACAAGTATTTTTACTTTTTATATTGCTAAAAACCCCATAAAATGTAGTGTTTTGAATGATTTTAGCTAGTTATCAGTGATATATAGCTGTTTTTCCTACAAATTGAAGTATCCATCCTTTTTTTTAGAATAATTTGCCTATAAGTAGTTTACATTACATTAAGCTAGTAAATAGAAGAGTAAGAGGTTATTTATTGTGATATAACGGTATATTGCAAGCGTTTTTCATAGTTTCTTGTAAACTGTAGCGTTATTGTATATATATAAAAAGTAGTTTTACCTTATCATATTGCTATAAACCCATAAAAGTAGTGTTTTCAATGATATTAGCTATTTGTCGGTGATATAGTTGTTTTCCTACAAATGAAATATAAAATCCTTTTTAAGAATAATTTGCACCTATAAGTAGCTTACATTACATTAAGCTATTAAATAGAAGAGTAAGAGGTAATTTTTTGTGATATAACGGTATATGCAAGCGTTTTTCATAGTTTCTTGAAAAACTGTAGCGTATTGATAATACAAGTAGTTTTACTTATCATATTGCTAAAAACCCATAAAATGGAGTGTTTTCAATGATTTTAGCTATCTATCGGTGATATATAGCTGTTTTCCTACAAATTGAAGTATAAATCCTCTTTTTAGAATAATTTGCCCCCTATAACTGCTTACATTACATTAAGCTATTAAATAGAAGAGTAAGAGGTTATTTATTGTGATATAACGGTATTTTGCCAGCTTTTTTCATAGTTTCTTGTAAACTGTAGCGTTATTGTATAGATACAAGTATTTTTACTTTTTATATTGCTATAAAACCCATAAAATGTAGTGTTTTAAATGATTTAGCTAGTTATCGTGTATATAGCTGTTTTCCTAAAAATTGAAGTATAAAATTTCCTCTTTTAGAAAAATTTGCACCTATAAGTAGCTTACATTACATTAAGCTATTAAATAGAGGAGTAAGAGGAAATTTATTGTGATATAACGGTATATTGCAAGCGTTTTTCATAGTTTCTTGTAAACTGTAGCGTTATTGTATATATACAAGTAGTTTTACTTATCATATTGCTATAAACCCATAAAAATTAGTGTTTTCAATGATATTAGCTATTTATCGGTGATATATAGCTGTTTTCCTACAAATTGAAGTATACCATCCTTTTTTTAGAATAATTTGCCCTTATAAGTACCTTACATTACATTAAGCTAGTAAATAGAAGAGTAAGAGGAAATTTATTGTGATAAACGGTATATTGAAAAGCGTTTTTCATAGTTTCTTGTAAACTGTAGCGTTATTGTATATATACAAGTATTTTTACTGATTATATTGCTATAAACCCATAAAATGTAGTGTTTTCAATGATTTTAGCTAGTTATCAGTGATATATAGCTGTTTTCCTACAAATTGAAGTATAAAATCCTTTTTTTTTAATAATTTGCAAATATAAGTAGCTTAAATTACATTAAGCTATTCAATAGAAGAGTAAGAGGTTATTAATTGTGATATAACGGTATATTGCAAGTGTTTTTCATAGTTTCTTGTAAACTGAAACCGTTATTTTATATATACAAGTAGTTTTACTTAGGATATTGCTATAAAGCCATAAAATGTAGTGTTTTCAATGATATTAGCTAATTATGGGTGATATATAGCTTTTTTTCCTACAAATTGATATAAAATCCTCTTTTTAGGATAATTTGCACCTATAAGTAGCTTACATTACATTAAGCTATTAAATAGAAGAGTAAGAGGTATTTATTGTGATATAACGGTATATTGCAAGCGTAGTTCATAGTTTCTTCTAAACTGTAGCGTTATTTTATATATACAAATAGTTTTACTTATTATATTGCTATAAACCCATAAAATGTAGTGTTTTCAATGATTTTAGCTAGTTATCAGTGATATATAGCTGTTTTCCTACAAATTGAAGTATAAAATCCTCTTTTTAGAATAATTTGCACCTATAAGTTGCTTACATTACATTAAGCTATTAAATAGAAGAGTAAGAGGTTATTTATTGTGATATAACGGTTTATTGCAAGCGTTTTTCATAGTTTCTTGTAAAGTGTAGCGTCATTGTATATATACAAGTAGTTTTACTTATTATATTGCTATAAACCCATAAAATGTAGTGTTTTCAATGATTTTAGCTAGTTATCAGTGATATATAGCTGTTTTCCTACAAATTGAAGTATAAAATCCTCTTTTTAGAATAATTTGCACCTATAAGTAGCTTACATTACATTAAGCTATTAAATAGAAGAGTAGGAGGAAATTTATTGTGATATAACGGTATATTGCAAGCGTTTTTCATAGTTTCTTGTAAACTGTAGCGTTATTGTATATATACAAGTAGTTTTACTTATCATATTGCTATAAACCCATAAAATGTAGTGTTTTCAATGATATTAGCTATTTATCGGTGATATATAGCTGTTTTCCTACAAATTGAAGTATAAAATCCTCTTTTTAGAATAATTTGCACCTAATTTGCACCATTTGCACCTAGCTTACATTACATTAAGCTATTAAATAGAAGAGTAAGAGGTTATTTATTGTGATATAACGGTATATTGCAAGCGTTTTTCATAGTTTCTTCTAAACTGAAGCGTTATTGTATATATACAAGTAGTTTTACTTATTATATTGCTATAAACCCATAAAATGTAGTGTTTTCAATGATTTTAGCTAGTTATCAGTGATATATAGCTGTTTTCCTAAAAATTGAAGTATAAAATCCTCTTTTTAGAATAATTTGCACCTATAAGTTGCTTACATTACATTAAGCTATTAAATAGAAGAGTAATAGGGTATTTATTGTGATATAACTGTATATTGCAAGCGTTTTTCATAGTTTCTTGTAAACTGTAGCGTTATTGTATATATACAAGTAAGTTTACTTATCATATTGCTATAAACCCATAAAATGTAGTGTTTTCAATGATATTAGCTATTTATCGGTGATATATATTTGTTTTCCTACAAATTGAAATATAAAATCCTATTTAAGAATAATTTGCACCTATAAGTAGCTTACATTACATTAAGCTATTAAATAGAAGAGTAAGAGGTTATTTATTGTGATATAACGGTATATAGCAAGCGTTTTTCATAGTTTCTTGTAAACTGTAGCGTTATTGTATATATACAAGTAGTTTTACTTATCATATTGCTATAAACCCATAAAATGGAGTGTTTTCAATGATATTAGCTATTTATCGGTGATATATAACTGTTTTCCTACAAATCGAAGTATAAAATCCTCTTTTTAGAATAATTTGCACCTATAAGTAGCTTACATAACATTAAGCTATTAAATAGAAGAGTTAGAGGTTATATATTGTGATATAACGGTTTATTGCAAGCGTTTTTCATAGTTTCTTCTAAAATGTAGCGTTATTGTATATATACAAGTAGTTTTACTTATTATATTGCTATAAACCCATAAAATGTAGTGTTTTGAATGATTTTAGCTAGTTATCAGTGATATATAGCTGTTTTCCTACAAATTGAAGTATCCCATCCTTTTTTAGAATAATTTGCCCCTATAAGTAGCTTACATTACATTAAGCTAGTAAATAGAAGAGTAAGAGGTTATTTATTGTGATTATAACGGTATATTGCAAGCGTTTTTCATAGTTTCTTGTAAACGTAGCGTTATTGTATATATATACAAGTAGTTTACTTATCATTTTGTTTAAACCCATAAAATGTAGTGTTTTCAATGATATTAGCTATTTATCGGTGATATATAGCTGTTTTCCTACAAATTGAAGTATAAAATCCTTTTTTTTGAATCATTTGAAAATATAAGTAGCTTACATTACATAAGCTATTAAATAGAAGAGTAGGGGTTATTTATTGTGATATAACGGTATATTGCAAGCGTTTTTCATAGTATCCTTGTACACTGGTACTCGTTATTTTATATATAACAAAAAAAACAGTAGTTTTTTACTAGGAAAATAGTTGCTATAAAGCCATAAACTGTAGGTGTTTTTCCAATTATATTCGCTTTAATTATCGGTGATAATAGCTGTTTTCCGTACAAATTAAGTATAAAATCCTCTTTTATTAAGAATAATTTGCACCTATCAGTGCTTACATTACTTAGCTATTAAATAAGAGTAGAGGTTATTTTATTTGATATAACGGTATATTGCAGCGTTTTTCATTAGTTTCTTTCTTCTAAACTGTAGCGTTATTGTATATATACAAGTAGTTTTTATACTTATTATATTGCTATAAACCCATAAATGTAGTGTTTTCACAATGATATTAGCTATTTATCGGTGATTTGCTGTTTTTTTCCTACAAATGAAGTTAACATCTCTTTTAGAATAATTTGCACCTATAAGTAGCTTACATAACATTAAGCTATTAAATAGAAGGAGTTAGAGGTTATTTTGTGATATACGGTTTTTATTGCAAAGCGTTTTTCATGTTTCGTCTAAACTGTACGTTATTGTATAGATCAAGTAGTTTACTTATTATTTTGCTAATAAACCCCTAAAATGTAGTGTTTTGAAGATTTTGAGCTAGTTATCAGTGGATATTAGGCTGTTTTCCCTACAAATTGAAGTATCCCCCATCCTTTTTTTAAATATTTGCCCCTATAAGGTAGCTTACATTACATTAGCTAGTAATAGAAAGTAAGAGGTTATTTTATTGTGATATAATCGGTATATGGCAAGAGCGTTTTTCATAGTTTCTTGTAAACTGTAGCGTTATTTTATATATACAAATATTTTACTTATCATATTGCTATAAAAGCCATAAAAAGTTAGTTTTTCAATATTTTAGATAGTTTTCAGTGATCTAATATCTGTTTTCCCTACAAATTGAAGTATAAGCAACCTCTTTTTAGAATAATTTGCACCTATAAGTTTCTTACAATTCATGAATCTAATAAATAGAAGAGTAACAGAAAATTTTTGTGATATAACGGTATATTCCATGGCGTTTTTTGCATAGTTTTGTCTTGTAAACTGTAGCGTTATTGTATATAATACAAGTAGTTTTACTTATCATATTGCTATGAAACCCATATAATCGTAGTGTTTTTCAATGATTTTAGCGAGTTTATCCGTGATATATACGTTTTCCTACAAATTGAAGTATAAAAAATAATCTTTTAGAATAAGTTGCACCTTCCAGTACGTTCATTACATTAAGCTATTACATAGAAGATTAAGAGGTTATTTATTGTGATATAACGGTAATATTGCAAGCGTTTTTCATAGTTTCTTGTAAACTTAGCGTTATTGTATATATACAAGTAGTTTTACTTTATCATAGTGCTATAACACCCCATAAATGTAGTGTTTTCAATGATTTTAGCTTAGTAATCGGTGATCATAATTGTTTTCCTACAAATTTAAATTATAAAATCTTTTTTTTAGAATAATTCGCACCTATACTAGTTATATTACATAAGCTATTAAATAGAAGGTAAGAGGTTTTATTTATTGTTTTTATAAACGGTATATTGCAAGCGTTTTTCATAGTTTCTTTCTAACTGTGGCGTTATTGTATATATACAAGTAGTTTTACTTAATTATATTGCTAATAAACCCCTAAAATGTAGTGTTTTCAATGATATTAGCTATTTATGGTGATATATAGCTTTTTTCCTACAAATTTTGAGGATCCCCCTTTTCTTAGAATATTGCCCCTATAAGTTTAGCTTACATTACATTAAGTAGTAATAGAAGAGTAAGAAGTTAGTTTTATTGTGATATAACGGTATATTGCAGCGTTTTTCATAGTTTTCTTTGTAAACTGTGCGTTATTGTATATATCTAACAAGTAGTTTTTACTTATCATATTGCTATAAACCCATAAAATGATGTTTTTCAATGATATTAGCTATTATCGGTGATATTAGCTGTTTTCCTCCACATTGAAGTTATAAAATCCTCTTTCAGAATAATTTGCACCTATAAGTTGCTTACATTACATTAAGCTAGTAAATAGAAGAGTAAGAGGTTATTTATGGTGATATAACGGTATATTGCCAGCGTTTTTCATAGTTTCTTGTAAACCTGTAGCGGTATTTTAATATATACAAGTAGTTTTAACTATTATATTGGATAAAACCCATAAAATGTAGTGTTTTTCAATGATTTTAGCTAGTTTCAGTGGATATATAGGTGGTTTTCCTACAAATTGACGTATAAAATCCTCTTTTTTCAGAATAATTTGCACCTATAATTAGCTTACATTACATTAAGCCTATTAAATAGACGAGTAGGAGGAAATTTATTGTGATAATACGTATATTGCAAGCGTTTTTTCATAGTTTCTTTAACCTGTAGCGTTATTGTATATATATACAGTAGTTTTACTTATGCATATTGCTATAAACCCTAAATGTAGTGGTTTTCATGATATTACTATTTATAATCGGTGATATATAGCTGTTTTCCCTACAAATTGAAGTATAAAATCCTCTTTTTAGAATATTTGCACCTATAAGTTGCTTACATTACATTAACTATAATCGAAGAGTAATAGGTTATTTATTGTGATATAACGGTATATTGCCAGCGTTTTTTCATAGTTTCTTGTAAACTTTAGCGTTATTGATTATTACAAGTTAGTTTTTAACTTATTATATGCTATAAAACCCATAAAATGTAGTGTTTTCAATGATTTTAGCTAGTTTCAGTGATTATATAGCTGTTTTCCTACAAATTGAAGTAACCATCCTTTTTTTAGAATAATTTGCCCTATAATACCTTACATTACATTAATCTATTAAATAGAAGAGTAAAGAGGTTATTTATTTTTGTATAACGGTATATTGCAAGCGTTTTTCATTATTTCTTCTAACTGTGATCGTTATTGTATATATATACATTAGTTTTACCTGTTATTTGCTATAAACCCATAAAATGTATGTTTTTTCAATGATATTGCTAGTTATCGTGTATATAGCTGTTTTCCTCTACAAATTGAAGTATAAAATCCTTTTTTTTTGAATATAATGGCAAATTAGTAGCTTACATTTACATTTAAACTATTAAATAGTAAGTAAGAATGTTATTTATTGTGATATAACGGTTATTGCAACGTTTTTCATAGTTCTGTAAACTGTACCGTTATTTTATATATACAACAAGTAGTTTTAACTTTAGGATAAATTGCTATAAAGGCCATAAAATGTAGTGTTTTTCAATGATTTAGCTAAATTAATCGGTGATATATAGCTGTTTTCCTACAAATTGAAGTATAAAACCTCTTTTTAGAATAATTTTCACCTATAGGAGCTTACATTACATTAAGCTATTAAATGAGAGTAAGAGGTTTATTTATTGTGATATAACGGTAATAATTGCAAGCGTTTTTCATGTTTTTCTAAACTGTAGCGTTATTGTATATATACAAAGTAGTTTTACTTATTATTTGCTATAAACCCATAAAATGTATGTTTTCAATGATATTAGCTATTATTTCGGTGATATATAGTGTTTCCTACAAATGAAGTATAAAATCCTCTTTTTAGAATAATGATTGCACCTATAAGTAGCTTACATAACGATTAAGCTATTAAATAGAAGAGTTAGAGGTTATATCTTGTGATATAAAACGGTTTTATTGCAGCTTTTTTTCATATTTTCTTGAAAACTGTAGCGTTATTTATATATACAAGTAGTTTTTACTTATTTTGCAAAAAACCCCATAAATGTGGGTTTTTTTCAATGATTTTAGCGAGTTATCGTGATATATAGCTTTTTTCCTAAAAAATTGAAGTATAAAATAATCTTTTTAAAATAATTTGCCCCTATAAGTAGTTACATTAATTAAGCTATAAATAGAAGATTAAGGGGTTTATTTATTATAAAAAACGGTATATTGCAACGTTTTCATAGTTTCTTGTAAACTTTAGCGTTATTGTATATATACAAGTGTTTTACTTATCATATTGCTAAAAACCCAAAAAAAAAATTAGTGTTTTAAATGTTTTTTAGTATAATCGTGATATTAGTGTTTTTCAAAAATTTTAAGTAAAAATTTTTTTTAAGAAAAATTCCACCAAAGTAGCTTATATTACATTAAGTTTTAAATAGAAGAGTAAGAGGTTATTTATTGTGGTAAAAGGGTATTTTTGAAAAGCTTTTTTTCATATTTTTCTTCTAAACTGTACGTTTTTGAATATTCAAGTATTTTTTACTTATTAATTGCTAAAACCCAAAAAAATGTAGTTTTTTCAATGATATTAGCTATTTATCGGTGTAATGCTTTTTCCACAAATTGAAGTATCCCATCATTTTCTGAGAAAAATTTTGCCCCTATAAGTAGCTTACATTACTTTAAATAGTAAAAAAAAGAGAAGAGGTTATTTATTGTGTATAAGGGTATATTGCAAGCGTTTTTCATAGTTTTTTGTAAACTGTAGCGTTTTGTATATATATAAAAGTAGTTTTATTATCTATTGCTATAAACCCCATAAAAATGTAGTGTTTTCAATGTTTTAGCTATTTATCGGTGAATATAGCTGTTTTCCTAAAAATTTAAAGTATACCACCTTTTTTTAGAAAAATTTTCCCTTAAGTCCCTTACATTACTTTTAGCTAGCAAATAGAGAGTAAAAGGAAATTTATTGTGATAAACGGTATTGCAACTTTTTTCAAGTTTCTTGTAAAACTGTAGCGTTATTTTTAAATATAAAAGTTTTTTTACTATCATTTTGCTATAAACCCTTAAATGTAGTGTTTTCAATATTTAGCTAAAATCGGGATATATGGGTTTTTTCCCCAAAAATTGAAGTATAAAATCCTCTTTTTAGAATAATTTCACCTATAAGTTGTTAAACTTAAGTTTTAAAATAGAAGAGTAAGATTTTTATTTTTTTTGATTATAACGGTATATTCCCAGCGTTTTTCATAGTTTCTGGAAAACTGTACGTTATTGTATAATACAAGTTGTTTTACTGTTTATATTGCTAAAAACCCCCATAAAATGAGTGTTTTCAATGTTTTAGCTGTTATCAGTGAATATAGGGTTTTCCTAAAAATTTGAAGTATAAAATCCCTTTTTAGAATAATTTGCACCTATAAGTAGCTTACATTACTTTAAGCTTTTAAATAGAAGATAATAGGGTTTTTATTGGAATAACGGATATTGCCACGTTTTTCATAGTTTTGGAAACTTAGCGTTTTGTATATATAAAATAGTTTTACCCATATCAAAAAAT
>JACEEZ010021943.1:0-32500 GCA_016584305.1 Chionoecetes opilio
GGGAGGGGGGAAAGGGGGGGGGGGGGGGGGGGAAAGAAAAAAAAAAAAAAAAAAGGGGGGGGGGGGGGGGGATGAAAAAAAAAAAAAAAAAAATGAGGGGGGAGAGAGAGAGAGGGGAGGAGAGAGAGAGAGAGGAGAGAAAAAAAAAAGGGGGGGAGAAGGGAGGGGGGGGGGGGGGGGGGAAAGAGAGGGAAAAGGGGAGAGGGAGAGGAGAGGAAAGGGGAAAAGGAGAGAGGAAGAGAGAGGAAAGAGGAAGAGAGGAGAGAGAGGGAGAGAGAGAGAGAGAGGGGAAGGAAGGAGAGAGAGAGAGAGAGAGAGAGAGAGAGAGGGGAGAGGAGGGAGAGGAGAGAGAGAGAGAGAGAGAAAGAGAGAGAGAGAGAGAGAAGAGAGAGAGAGGGGAGAGAGGAGAAGAGAGAGAGAAAGGAGAGAGAGAGAGAGAAGAGAGAGAGAGAGGAGAGAGAGGGAGAGAGAGAGAGAGAGAGGGAGAGAGAGAGAGAGGAGGAGAGAGAGAGAGAAGGGAGGAGAGAGAGAAGAGAGAGAGAGAGAGAGAGAGGAGAGAGAGAGAGAGGAGAGAAAGAGGAGAGAGAGAGAGGGAGAGGAGAGAGAGAGAGAGAGAGAGAGAAGGAGGGGAGGGGAAGAGAGAGAAGAGAGAGAGAGAGAAGAGAGAGGGAGGGAGAGAGAGAAGAGAGAGGAGAGAGGAGAGAGAGGAAGAGAGGAGAAAAGGAGAGGGAGGGGGGGGGGGGTTTGGGGAGAGAGGGAAGGAGAGAGGGGGAAAGGGGGAGAGGAGAGAAAAGGGAAGAGAGAAAAAGAGAAGAAGAGAGAGAGGAGGAGAGAGAGAGAGGAGGGAGGGGGGGAAAAAGGAAAAAGAAAGGAGGAGAGAGAGAGAGAGAGAGAGAGGAGAAGGGGGGGGGAGGAAGAGGAGAGAGAGAGAGAGAGGGGGAGAGAGAAGAGGGGAGAGAGAGAGGAGAGAGGGGAGAGAGAGGAGAGAGAGAGAAAGAGAGAGGAGGAGAGAGGAGAGAGGGGGAGAGAGGAGAGAGAGAGAGAGGAGAGAGAGAGAGAGGGGAGAGAGAAAAGAGAGAAGAAAGAGAGAGGAGGAGAGGGAGAGAAGGAGAGAGGAGAGAAGAGAGAAAAAAAAAAATGTTACAATTTGTATAATACTTTTTTTTCATAGTTTTTGAAAATTTTAGTCTTATATAATAAAAAGGAATTTACCGTATGATAATGCTTTATACCTTCGAAAGGTTCTTTTAATTTAGTTTAGCTGTTATGGGTTTAAATATAGTTTTTTTCCTAAAATTGAAGTAACAATCTTTTTTTTTAAATAATTTGACTGCAGTAGTTACATTACAGTAAAGCTAAAAAATAGAGGAAAAGGGTTTTTTTATTGTGAATACGGATATTGCAAGGCTTTTTTTCATAGTTTTTTGTAAAGTAGGTTATTGTAATATATATATACAATTTTTTTTACAATATATTGCTATATCCATATAATTTTGTTTTTTTCGATGATTTTAGTTTTTACAGGAAAAATAAATAGAGGAGTAAAGGTTATTTATTGGGTAAACGGAAATTTTGCAAGCGTTTTTCATATTTTCTTGTAAACAGTATTTTTTGTATTTATAAAAGTAGTTTTACTTATCATATTGTATATACCCATAAAAGAGTGTTTCAATGATTATGCTATTTATCTTAAAGGGGTTTTTTTTACAAATTAAAGTTACCCCTTTTTTTTCTGTAGCAAAAATATTTTTGATTTTTTGCTAAACTACATTTAAAAAATTAATAGCTAAAAATATGTATTTATCATGAAATTTAAGTATCAATTTTAATCAAAAAAAACAGCGTTTTTTTCAAGTTTTTTATTGTATTTTTAAAAGGGCAAAAAATCCCAAAAAAATTGACTTTATTCAGCCCCTTATTTGTAGAAAAAATCATAATGGGTTTTAAAATTTTTAGTTAGAAAGCTATTTTAAATTACTGTAAAGCTTAAAAAGGATTTTGGGGCTATATTTTGTGCTAAAATTGTAATTACAAGTATTTTCAAGTTTCTTGTAAATTGTAGTATTATACTAAATAATGGAAATTTTACCTTATGATAATTTTTAAAACCTAAAAAAATGTGTTTTTTCAATGATTTTAGTGTTATCTTTTTAAATATAGCTTTTTTCCTACAAATTGAAGTAACAATCCTTTTTTTAGAATAATTTGCCCTAAAAGTAGTTTCTTTACATTAAGCAATAAATAGAAGATAAGCGGTTTTTTATTGTGATAAAAAGGGTTATTGCAAACTTTTTATAGTTTCTTTATATGAGGGTTTTTGTAGATTATAAAGTAGTTTTATTGTCTTTTGCTATAACCTAAAATGTGGGGGTATTAAATAAATTTTTGTATTTATCAGTGAAGAGTTTTTTTTTTTTAAAAATTGAAGTATATTTTTTTTCTGTAGCTAAATAGCTTTCGTATTTCTACACTACATTTTAAAAAATTAATAGAAAAAATATGTTTTTTCATAAAATTTAAGCATCAATTTTACTCCTAAAAACTACGTTTTTGCTAGTGATTTAAGTATTTTAAAGGGGCTAACAAATGTCGAAAATGGACATTTTTCACCCTTTTTTTTGATGAGAAATTCATAAGTGGTATTATAGCTGGTTCGTTAAAAACTATTTAAACTACTGTAAGTTATAAAAGGATTTTACTATATATTTGGGATACAATTGATATTAAGGTTTTTTTAATTTTTTGTAAATTGTGGTGTTATACATAAATAAAAGGTTTTCCCTATGATAATGCTTTATCCCCCTAAAAATTTGTTTTTTTTCAATGTTTTTTATCTAGATTTTGGGTAAAAATTAGCTTTTCCCCTTGAAATGAGGTATCAACCCTTTTTTTTTTAGAAATTTGCTCTTTTAAAGAGCTTAATTACATTAAGAAAAATAATAAAAAGGTAAGGTTATTTATTTTTTTTAATATTCAAGTGTTTTTCATAGTTTCTTGTAAAACGTAGTGTTATTGATTTATCAAGTTTTTTTCCTATCATATTGCAAAATATACCCAAAAAATGTAATGTTTTCCAAAGTTTTTTAGCTAGTTATCAGTCACAAATAAATAGAGGGGGTAAGGGGTTATTATTGTCATAAAACTATTTGCAAGGTTTTTCATAGTTTCTTGTAAACTGTATGTTTTTGTTTTTTATACAAGTATTTTTCTTATATATTGCAATACCCAAAAATGTAGTGTTTTAAATGATTTGCTAGTTTCATGAAGAATTATTTTTCTCACAAATTTTAAAAGTAATCCCTCTATATCTGTACAAAAATAGCTTTTGTATTTGCTACAACTACATTTAAAAAATTATAGCTAAAAATATGTATTTATCATGAAATTTAAGTATCATTTTAATCTTAATAAAAACAACTTTTTTTTTTCAAGGGTTTTAATGATTTTGAAGGCTAAAGAAGTCGAAAATTGACATTATCAGCCCCTTTTTTGATAAAAATTTCAAAATTGGGGTTTATGAGTTTCGTTAGAAAAATGCTTTTTAAACTACTTTAAAGTTTAAAAAAGGAGTTTGGGGCTATTATTGTGCTAAAATTGTACTTTACAGTTTTTTATCTTAAACAAGTAGTATGGCTTTCCTACCCGGGGTTAAGATTAGATGTCTGCAGATCTTAAAAAGCTACGTAGGGTTTTTTGACCCGGGTTTAAAGATCTGAGACGGCTAAAATCTTCATGCAATGCTTTGTGATTATAGTTCGCGAGTTGTGTGTATGAATTTTACAGTTTTTTCTTTTTATGACGAGTTTATTCAACATTTTTCGGCCCAACGACCTTTAACTATTCTGAGAAATTTTGGATTACTATCTTTTGGTAGTCATAACAAACGCTTACGACAAGGGTTTTGGGAGTTATAGTAGGAAATTTACTTTAATTTTTTTCCCGACCCAAAAAATATTCATTTTTGGGGGAAAAATTATTATAATAACAATTTTTTACCCCGTCTTTACATTTTTATTACTAAAACATTTGTACGATATATTATATAAAAAAAATCAAAATTCTGGCTACAAAATTCCTTTTTTTTGGCCTAATTTTTTTTTTTTTTGGTTTTTTTTCCGACAAAAACTATTGATCTAAAAGAAAAATGCTTTTAACACTTTTTGCCAATTCGACGAGTATAGTCAATGGCACATACTTTTAAGCCCTAAATTTCACGTTCCGAGATATATTTTTTTTTGTTTAAAAAAAAATTTGATTTGTGGCTTTTATTTGCTGAATTTGACTTTCCCTGTATACACTAGTCAACCCCCAAAAGCTGATTTTATGTTCTATACTACTTTTCCTTTCTTTATGGTTTCTGTGATAATAATGCAAATGTGATTTTCAAAAAAAATTCCCGGGGTAGGTAGCTTGCAGATTTTTGGGGAAAATAGAATACCCAAATTGGGTGAAATCGGTTTTTTGGGAGATTATACTGATAAAGATCACGAATCTCGTCTTTTTTTCCGATATTTGTTCTAAAGCAATTTTTTCCCGCTGTAAGCTTATTTTTCACCCCATAAATGCTACAAACATTATTCAAACTCCACAAAATTCCAACTGGAAACATTTCATAAAGTAACAAAATTTAAATCGGCATTACAAATTTTTACTTTATTGTTTTTTTTCGTATATATGTAAAAAAAAAAAAAAAACTTTTTTTTACTGCAAAATTCCCCTAAATTTTGGCCTATTGGTTTTTGGGATTATCCGACTAAAATATTTTCTAAAAAAAAAATACTATAAATACTTTTTGGGTTTATTCGACGAGATCTCGTAATGGGGGGAATTTGTTTGTCGTAACTGTCACGTTCTCGAGATATTTTGTTATTTTTTGGTTTTAGAAACCGTGAGAGTGAAGCCGAAGAGCCCAAAAAGGGGAAAAACTAAAAAAAAGGGGGAGAAATAGTGTATAGTGATTAAGTTTTTTTTTTTAGATAAACCCCGACCCATTTTTTCTTTGCAAATTTTTTAATGTTCTTTCAAAATACCCATCCACAAAAATATTTATTTACGCCTTTTTTCCTAAAACCGGGCTTTTTTTAAAAAAAGCGCGGGAAAAAAAACCCCTATTTAGCCAGGGCGGGAAACTTTCTGGGGACGTGACATTGGCGCCCCCGGCCGGCCCCGATACAAATACATTAGACTCAGAAACAAAAGACTTGAAAAATTTTTGGGGGTTTCTGATATAATTTTTTTTTCAATTTTTGGGTATCAGCATCCCGTATGGGTGCAGCAAGAAAAAACGGCCTTTCCCGAGAGCTTTAGAACCCCTATCCAGCTTACAGCGAAGATATATGTGTGCAACGTGGGAGCGGGGAGGAGTAGCGGGCGGTGTGTGGGGGATTTTAGCTGAGCGAACAACTGACACACCGAGGTACTCCCCGTTGCTCCAACGTCTGCACACAATATATTTGCCGTAGAGCTTGGGAAATGAGTGCTAAACTCTCGGAAAGGGACAGCTTTCAGCTGCACCCATACAGGATGCAAGTATATATGCCAAAATTTCAAAAAAATAATATCGGAACACCCAAAAAACTTCAAGTACTATATGTTTTCGGTCACGTGTATTTGTATAGGGCCGGCCTGGGAGGCTTCCTAATGTCACGTCACCGAGCGTGGTTTCCCTCGTTGCTTGTCGCCAGGAGCGTTTTGGAAGCCGGGGAATTTATATTTTGAAAAGCGGATAATTTAAAACGAGTGACTGGAGCAAAAAAATGACAGCATATTGTTGATATACTCGATAATGGTATATCTTTTCTGCATTAAATCAGGAATGAAAAGGTATGGACGATTTCTTTAAAGGGGTCAAACATTTATGGTGGTAACGAGTTATGAAATATTTCTTTTTTTAGTATTATTTTAAAGTAGTAAAACGTTATCAATCAATCATTGGGGGGGATACGCCCGGGGGGGACGTCGCCTTGCCGACCCTACGCCCACCCCGGGGGTTTTGGTTTAAAAACATTTCGGTATATTGCCGATTGATTTTAAAACCTAAAAAGGGGAATGTGCCGACATCAGGTTTATTTATGTTTTTAAATAGTAATAATTTAGGCTGGATTATTTTGTTATATTTTTTTAGTGTTTAATAGAATAATTTTGGGTGGATTAATTTTGTGTTATATTTTGGGAGTTTTTTTAAGTGAAAAAAAGTTGGGTGGATTAAATTTTGGTTTTATTTTGTTAGTGTTTTTGTTAAAATTCCCTGGGTTAATTTTTGTTATTTAGGTGTTGTTTTAAGTATAATAAATTAGGCTGGATTAATTTAGTGTTTATTTTTCTTATCAAAATTACGTTATACATTTTAAAATAGTGAGGCTCAGGCTTTTTGTAACGTAATGCCAAATTGGTCTTTCCTGTGCATAAAAAAAGTAATTTTTTTACAAACATTTTTTAAACCCTGGTTACCGCCACATTCCCAATCAAGTAGATGTAATATAGTATTAAGTTAGGTTTTAAAATAATTATGTGGGTGTTTAAAATTTCCCCATAAATTGTTTTAAAACCCGGGACGGCTCAGGCTTATTTTAAACCCCCAAATAAAACTTAGCTTACTAAAATAAGCATATTGTATTTTTATTCGTTAATGTTTGCTTAATGTATTTAAAAAACATAATATCTATGAATGTATGATAGCTTTACATGTATAATATTTATTTTTATGATTTCAATCATCATAAGTGGTGTAAAGGGATTGACTCCGGGGGGGGGTGGTAGGGCCCCCAATTTTCATTTGGGGGGGCTGTGTGGTTTGGCCCTGGCCCGGGGGGCGCAGGCAGGATGTTATAGTGACGCCTGGAATTAGAGGCTCATGCCGCACCCGTGTCCTCCGAGCACTCGCAATCTCAAAGGGAAGTTAAAGGGCACATGTGAGTGTTCTTAGGCCATAAGGTTCCCAAAAAATTTTTGGGTTTTTGTGGATTTTAAAAAGAGCTTCCACTTCCAAAAAGCTAACACCGGCCCCCGTTTTCCCCCCGAATGGGGTGATGAGCAATATTTTTTAGCCTATTTCTCCTGCGCAGAATACTCTATTTATAGGAATGGGAAGCTAGACAACATATTTTTAACCGGAGAGAAATTTTTAGGTAAAAAAATAATCAAAATTTTAATTTTAAATTATCTCAGTGGAAAATACAAATAAGCAAAAAATACACTTTACCAATTTTAATGTGTTTTTTTATTTCATCAAGCATTCTGCTTAAAATGTTTATCAATATTTCGGGGAAAAAAAGCATGGCATCTTGTTAGATATTTCCCAAAGTTATCCAAATAATATAACTTACTTTTTTGTATAACACTAGACAATAACTAAAGAAAAGTTAATTAGCGTTATTTAATTTTTAAAAAATGAATTGCAGTTATTTTTAATTTTCAAATACGGTGAAAAAAAAAGGAGAAAGGGGGGAGAGTGGATGACAAGTGTGAAGGGGATTGAACAATGACAGGGGCAAGTGGAGCCGTTTTGCTGGTTACAGGGGGGACAACAGATTTCAGATGATTACATAAAGTTTTGTGTAGAGTAGCATTGCATTCTCTTGCCCACAAAACAGAAGGGTTTAAAAGGTCTTCTGTCTACAGGGGTTTGTGGGTTGGATTCAGCAGCAGGGATTGAGGGGGGAAAAAAACCCGCCCATCAGGAAACATAAGGGGCCAATTGATAAAAAGTACAAATGCACAAATGTCTGTCATGTGTCCAATTCTACTCCAGTTTTAAAAAATTGAAAAACTTTTTTTTTAGGGAAAGCACCATTTTTCAATGTACCATAATCCTTTTAAGGAACCCTGATCCCCGTTTGCAAGTATATGCAAAACCCCAATAATAGCTATCTGCATTTTGAAAATAATCTTTGAAATGATGTCCTGCTTTGGCCTAAGTAAAAAGCTAAGCAACCCCCTGGTATGGATTCCCGCCGGAAACCCGGTAGCTAATAGGTAATTTTTGTTTTATCACACACAGCTGACAAAAATCATGCGGGTTTTTCATTTTTCTATCTAGGGAATCATTGTATCAGCAGGGGGGGGAAATTCTTATATGTGCCATCAATGGCTCCAATACTCTAGGAAATCCAGCTATGTTCCTAAGTCACTTTCTGTCTTTGCAAATCGTGGGCCACTTAATTATATCTTTGAAAAGTTGCAGACTTGGAAATGTTTTTATAAAAAATTTACTGCCATACCCAGGTATGCTAAATGGAGGGAGAACAGCCGAAAGGTGGTTTTTTTTTTTGCCAGGTACCATATTTAATTAATATACACTCTCTGTGAGAAATTTCTTCTTTTCCTCTCCATATGGTTCATCCTGTTCATCTTGGAGGAGGCTACACAAGTAATCGAAGGCAGGTCTTGACACTGTGCTGGAAGAATGAAAGATCATCCATGGAATCCAGAAGCTTCATGAATGTGGTTGTGTGCGTTCCAAGGATTCTAGAATGGAAGAAAAAAAAATGATATAAAAAAAGACCACAGAACGAAGCACAACCACACACAAACGAACATATATGCCCCAAGAAGAGGGATGAAAATTCGATGTATATATTTGACTATAATGAAGGTAGGAATTGTTAAAACCATTACATAAAACACTTGAAAGAAGGGAATGCGTTGGCAACATCATGCATATTTGACTATAAAATACATCACATGAGTTAACATAATAGTGAACAATGAGTTAATTGAAATAACAGTTTTGGAAGTTCTTAAGAACTATCAATAATCATAATTTAGCGTGTGAAATCATAATTTTTTTTTGTTGTATAAGTATAAAGGTCTAAAGGTTTATAAAAATCTAAATGATCACTATTGTACTTCAAGCCTAACGTGAACCTTTAAAGTATTTTGGTACTTTAAACCAGTAATTTGGTGTTCAGAATGGTAAAAAAAATTTACTTAAAATTGTTTTGCTTGCAAAGGACTGTTTACCACACCATACGCTGTTACAATAATTGTAAGATACTGTTAAAAGGCAAACATAATAAAGTGTTAAAGTAGTAAAGTGTCATATCCGAAATCGTTGAAAATGCATAATTTTTCAGTTATCCAAAATTCAGTTATCAAATTCAGTTTGTTATGGAGGGAGGATAACTGAAAAATGATGTATTTCCCACCATTTTAAATTTTGTCTCATTCTTAACACATCAAAATACAGCGAAAAAGTATTTTTGACCTCGTATAAATTAGTTTTGAAAGTACCAATGTACCCTTTTGTTTTTATCCCTGAATGAAAAGAAACCGGTAAAGCTGATAAATGTATATATTGGGTATGCAATAAAATTAAGAACTAGAACTTCGCCAAAAAGGAACACATCCCAAGGTATCATTTTATTGGCATCCTTTAGGGGTCAGAAAGACACTGTGCCTTTCGAAAAAAATTTTGCACAGGGAAAGGAGTGGCGTGTGTAGGGGGGAGGGCGGTGTGGCTGTGGTGATTCACGCTATAGTGGTTGGGGCGAGCTTGTTTTGAGAAAGGGGTTTGTGTAGTGGGGGGTACGAGGGCCACCCCCGTGAGGCTTTCCCTTTCTTAACAAGACCAAGTAAAAAAAGTAACCATTTGAGGGCGTGGGGTCCCCTGGGGTGAGAGCCCCTGTGTGGTGTGGCGTCACACTTTCCCCTTTCCCCTCCCGCTATTTTCCCAAACTTTTTGCTGTTTTAAATGCTATTATGGGGGTTTTCCGAGAATTTATTTTGACTTACCCCAAAACTACCTGGGATTTTCTCAAAAGTACTTCTTTGGGGACCCCACACCCCACATGGTTTCCCCTTATTCCAAATCCAGTTTGGAAAATTTTCCAGGTCCCCCTGCTGAACCTCAGGCTCTGCAACCCCTGTTCTCCATTTTCGTACCGGGCTAAAAACTATAGGATCCCATGACATCTGGATCGTTTTTCCCATAGTATACGCGACCAGCGTCATTTTTTCGGTGTCAGTTGGGATCGTACTCTAGATCTTCACAGCGCAGTTCCTGTCTGACACCAAATACAATCGCTCATCAAACATTTCCCGAAGGGCAGATAAGTGTCTGCGGCGCCCCCTGTTCTGACGTCATCAATAACAGTCTAGCCCTGGGGGGGAAAGATTTTTTTTTTCGCGCGCTTTTTAAAAAAGTCATTTTTTTACGGAAAAAAAGGCCTGGAAAAAAATTATTTTTGGTGGATTGGTGTTTTAAATGTAGCTACTTCAACATAGTTCGGCAAAAAAATTGGGGGTTGGGGCGTTTTATTTTAAAACAAGCTACTATGGTTTTTTTGACCCAGTTTTAAAAGATCTGAGACGGCTAAAATATTCTGCTGTTTTTGTGATTTATATTTTCGCGAGTACCGGTATAAATTTTTTCGTTTTTTTCATTTTTGACGAGATTATACAAATTTGTGGCCCAAACCGTTAACATTTTTTTGGAAAAAACTTTGATTTACTATTTTTGGGCAGTCAAAAAAAACGCTTACACATAGGGTTTTGGGAGTTATAGTAGGAAATTTACTTTAAGTTTTTCCGATCCCAAATATTCATTATTGGGGAAATTTAAAAAAAAATTTATTTACCCCGTCATTATACATAATTTTTAAATGACTTTTTTGTACTATTATGTAATAAAAAAAACATAATTTCTGGCTACAAAACTCCTATTTTTGGCCCTTTTTTTGGGTTTTATGGTTTATAAAAAATACTTTTTGCCCAAATTCGATGAGATATAGCCCAAGGGCACTACTGTTTTTTCCCTAACATTAAAACTTCTGCTATACCCGCTCAACCCTAAAGAGCTGCATCTTTATGTTCTATACTACTTTGTCCTTACTTTTATAGTTACTGTGATTTTAATGCAAATGTGATTTTAAAAAAAATGTCCGGGGCTGATGTACCTGCAGTTTTTTTTTGGGGGAAAAAATAATCCCAAATTGGATAAACTGGGTTTTTGGGGGGGGTTATACTGATGAACACGAATTGGTCTTTTTTGCCGATTTTGATTCTAAAAGCAATTTCTTCCCCGCTGTAAGCTTATTTACACCCAAAAAAAATGTCAAACATTTTTCATCTCCACTAATTTCACACTGGAAAAATTCATAAAGTAACAAGTTTTTAAAAATGGGCATTATACAAAATTATACTTTATTTTTTTTTTACGTATATATGTAAATAATAAATTCATTTTTTCTTACTGAAAATTCTCTAAATTTTGGCCTTTTTGGTTTTTGGCACACCAACTAAATATTGAACAAAAAGGGGAAATAGCTTAAATTTTTGGTTCATTCGGAGATCTACGAAATGGCAGAGTTCGTTTATTCGTAACATTCCGTTCCGAAAATTTTTTTCGTTTTTTTTTTTTTTAAAAAACCGTGTAGAGGAAGCCGAGACCCTAAAAAAAGGGGAAAAACAAAAAAGGGAGGAGAAGTATAGTAGTAGGGGATTAAGTTTTTTGTTTTAGAGTAATCGCCCAGACCCTTTTTTTTATTGCATAATTTGTTTAATGTTCTTTCAAAATACTAATCCCAAAAAAATTTTCTTTTCCACGCCTTTTTTTCCCAAAAAACCAGTTTTTGAAAAAAAAAAACGCGGAAAAAAAAACACCCAATTTCCCAGGGGGAAAAATTTGTGGTGACGTGAATTAAAAAAAGGCAGCCCCCCACCCCGGCCCTGATACAAAAAATTTAGACCCCGAAACTATAGTACTTGAAAAAATTTTGGTTTTTCTAAATATATTTTTTTTTGAAATTTGGCATATACATGCATCCGTATGGGGTGCAGCAAAAAAAGCTGTGCCTTTCCCGGAGCTTAGCATCTTTTTCCAACTTACAGCGAAGATATATGTTTGCAGACTGGGGAGCGGCGGGGGTAGCGGGCGGTGGGGGCGATTGTCAAGCTGACGAGAAATCTGACACACCGCGGGTATCCCGTTGCCCCAACGCTGCGACATATTATTCGCCGATAGCTTAAAAATGGTGCTAAACTCTCAGGAAAGGCACGTTTCTAGTGCACCCATACAGATGCAAGTACGTATATCCAAATTGCAAAAAAAATTATATCGGGAAACCCCCCAAAAATTCTTCAATATATATTTTTCGGTCTACGTGTATTTGTTCGGGGCCCGGCCTGGGAGGCTTCCTAATGTCACGTCACCGGCCGTGGTCCGTCGTCTGCTTGTCGCCGGGAGCGTTTGGAAGCTCGGGGAAATTTTATATTTTGAATGCGGATCTTTTTAAAAACGAGTGACGGGATGCAAAAAGTGACAGCATTTTGTTGATATCCGATAAGGGCTAAATTTTACTGCTTAAATCAGGAATGATGAAATGGTATGAACGTTTATTTTAAGGGTTCATCATTCTGGTTGGAAACCGATTTTTTATAAAAATATCAATTTTGTATTTTGTAAAGTATAATCTTATCAATCAATCATTTGGCATACGCCGGGGGGCGTCCCCCTTTGCCCCCCTACGGCCATCCCGGGGGTTTAGGTTATAACTTTTGTGATATAATCGATTGTTTTTAATACCTAAAAAGGGGAATGTGCCAGACCGGTTATTTTAGTTAGTTTAAGTAAAATAATTAAGGGGGATTAATTTGTGTTATATTTTGTTAGGTTTAGTAGTAATAAGTTATGGGGTTAATTTTTGTGTTTATTTAGGTAGTTAGTTAATAGTAACAAGTTAGGCGGTTTATTTAGTTTAATTTACTTATATTTAATTACGTGATAGCATTTAAAAATTTAGGGGGCTCGGTTTATTGTAACGTAAGTCCCAAAATTGTCTTCAGGGCATAAATAAGTAATATTTATACATTACTTTGTTTTCCAGGGTTACACACACCTATGCAAGTATTGATGTAATACAGTTTTAAAGTAAGGTTATACTATAATTATGTCGGTATTAAATTTCCCGAAAAATTTTTAAAGCCAGGGACGGTCGGGCTTATTGTAACGCAAGTACAAACTTATCTTACAAAAAAAGCATTGGGTTTGTATTAGTTCATTTTAATTTTTCGTTTAAAATTTTTTTAAAAAACAAATATCTCTAATGTGATGATAGCTTTCGTATATTATTTATTTTTATGTTTAAAATACTCATACAGGGGTTGTGGCTTGACCCCCGGGGGTGGGTGGTAGGCCCTGAAGGTACTTTTGAGGGCTGTGATGGGGGCCCGGCCCGTGGTGGCGCAGGCAGGATTGTTATATGCGCCTGGAATTAGAGGTCTCCCGCACCCGGTCCTCCGTCCTCGCAATTCAAAGGTAGAGTTAAGGGGCACAGGGTGAGTATTTTAGGCCATCAAGGGGCCCCAAAAAATTTTTGGTTTTCTGGTGGTATTTGAACTCGTCCCCCGAGCTTGCCACTTAAAACGCAACACTCGGGCCAACGTTTCCCCCGATAGGCTGTGATGAGCAATATTTTGTATGCCTATTTTCTACCCCGCAGAAACTCAATATTTATAAGAAAAGGGAAACTAGTACAAAAAGTATGTTTAAACCGGGGAGAAAATTTTTAGGTAAAAAATAATAAAAAATTTACAATTTTAAAAATTTTTATCTCAGTGGAAAAATATACAAATAACAAATAACTACTTTTTACCAATTGGGAAAGGGTTTTTTTTTATTTCTCAAGCTATTCATGCTTAACTGTTTATCAATATTGCTGTTAAATTACATAGCTGGGTCTTGTTTGATATTACCCAAAATTTTTTCCAGATCATTATTATAACTTTCTTTTTGTATACACCATAGACATAAAACTAAAAAAAGTTAAATTCGCTTATTGAAATTTATAAAAGAAATTTCATTATTTAATTTTTCAATACTTGTTAATAAAGGAGAAAGGTGGGGGAGTGAGATGACAAATGGGGAAGGATGATTGAACAATGACAGGGGCGTGGGCCAGTTATCTGGTTACAGGGAAAAACAAAAGATTGGCAGATACTTACATAAATTTTGTGCTAGCATGTACATATTGCATCTCTCTTTGCTACAGAGAAGGGTTTAAAAGGTCTTTTGGTGTACAGGGTTTGTGTTTGGGTTTAGCAGCAGGTTTGAGGGGGAACAACCAGCCCTCAGGAAAAAAGGGGGGCCCATTATAAAAGACAAAATGCTACAATTAGTCTGTCGTGTTCCAATTTTACTCCTAGTTTCAAGAAACATTAAATCGTTCTTTTGGGAAAGCAAAGAATTTTCAACTACAACCCTATTTTTTGAATATTTTGTTATAATTATCTGAGGACCTGTCAATGTACCATAATCCTTGTAAGGAACCATGCTCCCCGTTTGCAATGTATATGCAGATCCCCCAAAAAATATGCATATCGCATTTTTAAAATAATCTTATGAAATGATGTCATGCTTTTCCTAAGGTGATAAAGCTAAACACCACGGTCATGGATCCCCCCGGAACCCGGGAGCATATAGGGATATTTTTTGTTTTTATCACACACAGCTGACAAAATCACGTGTGTCTGTTCTATCTAGGTAATCATTGGTCACAGGAGGGGGAAAATTTTATTGTGTCCATCAAGGCTCCAAGTCTCCAGGAAATCAGCTATGTTCCTGAAGTCACTTTTTTTCTCTTGAAATCTGTGGGCCCTTAATTATTCTTTTGAAATGTTTTTCAATCTTGGGGAAAAGTTTTTATAAAAAATTCTACTGGCACTACTCATGGATATGCTGAAATGGAGGGGGAAACGCCAAAGGGGGTTTTATTAGCCAGGTACCCTATTTTATTTAAAATACACCCTGTGAGAAATTTTTTCTTTTCCTCTCTATATGGTTCATCCCGTTGATCTTTTGGGGGAGGCTCACAAGAAACGAAGGCAGGTCTTGACAATCTTATGTGCTGGAAGAAAGAAAGACCCATGGGAAACCCGAACTTCATGAAGTGGTTGTGTGCGTTCCAAATTCTAGAATGGAAGAAAAAAAAAATTTTATAAAAAAAAACCAAGAAAAGAAGCAAACCACACAAAACGAACTATATGCCCAAAAGAGGGATGAAAATCCCATGTTTATTTGAAAAAAATGAAAGGGATAAATTGTTTTAAAACCCTTACATAAACACTTGAAGAAGGAAACGTTGGCAAATCTGCATTTTTGACTATAAAAAACATCACGAGTTAACATAATAGTGAAAATGAGGTAAAATTTAAATAACAGTTTTTGGGAAATTCTTAAGAACTATAATAATCAAATTTTAGCTTGTGAAATATAATTTTTTTGCTGTATAAGTAAAAGGTCTAAAGTTTTAAAAAATCTAAAAGACAGTATTGTACTTTAAGCCTAACGAAACCTTAAGTATTTTGGTACTTTAAACCCGTAATTTTGGGGTTCAAATGGTAAAAAAATTGACTTAAAAAATTTTTTTGCCTGCAAAGGACTGTTTTTCCACACCATACCTGTTACAATAAGTAAGATACTGTTAAAAAGGGAACAAAAAAGTGTTTAAAGTAGTAAAGTGGGCAATCCGAAATCGTTGAAAATGCATTTTTTTTTCAGTTTTCCCCAAAAATTTAGTTATCAAATTCTTTGTTATGGGGGGGTACTGAAAAAAAAGAGCTTTCCCCCCATTCTTAAAATTTATATCATTCTTAACCCATCAAAATACGCTGAAAAAAAGTATTTTTGCCTCGTACTAATTAGTGGTTGAAAGTACCAAGTACCCCATTGTTTTTTTTCCCCGAATGCAGAAACACGGGAAGCTGATTAA
Source organism: Chionoecetes opilio (assembly GCA_016584305.1). Lineage (NCBI taxonomy): Eukaryota > Metazoa > Arthropoda > Malacostraca > Decapoda > Majidae > Chionoecetes > Chionoecetes opilio. Next base: position 15,708 of record JACEEZ010021943.1, read on the forward strand.
ATGTATATTGGGTATGCATTACACGATTAAAAACTAGAAATGTCGCCGAAAACAGGGAAAACCGCCAAAGGGGATCATTTATTTTGGGAATTCCTGCGACGACGGAGAGTTCCAGGTAGTTACCATTTCTGCACATTAAAACTTCGATCACATAGCATCCCCTATACACAATGTTGTACTCTAAGGGATTTGTGCTACATAATGTTTAATCAAAGCCAAAAAATTCACGTCACGACTGGGTGGGATATGTAAAAATCGCCACTTAAATTTGGGACCATTTTACCTCCATACCTCAACAATCCCCATTATCTGGGCCAAAGATGCCAGCAGGGATGGAACTGGTCATAATATCTTCCCCTTTTTCACTAGAATGTCCATCATTGCGGAATAGCCCCCGACCGGCAGGAATATCTCTCCTTCCCCTTGCCTTGCCCTCTTGGTTTGTTTTTAAACAAAAAACGGGGTTTTTGCGTTCCATTTGTGACCGCGAACCCAACCCTGAACCCAGAACCCAACCCGAAATGAAAGAACTGGTTCCCCAAATTGGGGACAAATGAAGAGGGCCTTATATGTAAATATAAAATATCATACTTGCTGGGTGCAAAAAATTTCCCCAAAATTTTGGCTTTTTTGTGTTTTTTTTGGGATTTTCCCACGAAACTATTGACCTAAAAAAAATAAAAATAAAAAAATTTTGTCCACTTTTACGAGAGTACTAAAAGAACAAACCGTTTTGTCCTAATTGTCACGTTCTCGAGTGTACGTTTTTTAATATTTTTGAAAACATTATTTGTGGGGCCCCATGTATGCATGATTTTTACTTCCGTGTCTAAAAGCGGGACGGCCGTCAAGAAAATCTTTTATACTCCTACAGTTTTTTTCCTTACGTTTATAGTTCTGAGATATTAATGAAAATGTGATTTTCAAAAAATTTCAAGGGTCCTTAGCCTGGGGATCTTGGGGGTAAAAAAATATCTCCCCATTTCGATGAATTGAGTTTTTTGTGCCGATCACGAATCTGGTTTCGTGTTTCCGAATTTTTCTTTTAAAGTTTTTTTTTGTCCCTCTGTAAACTTATTTTTTCACTCTAAATGCATACAAAAAATGATTTTAATCCACAAATATTCATCACTAGGGAAATTACATAGAATACAATTATTTACACCGTCATTATACACAAATTTTTACTGAGATCATTTCCACGCCATGTAAAAAAAAAAAATAAATATATATATTGTCTAAAACATTTTTGCTATTTTTTGCAGATACGTGCCCCCAAAACACACTGCGCTGGCTTGATCGGGGTGGGGTTTTGGTACGAAAAAAGCAAAAAAAAATACGAATGCGTAGCAACGATGAGGTTTGTGGGTTTTTGATAGAAAAAACTTAAAAAGTGTCAATTTTGGGGTTTTAAGTGTGGACGCTAGTGGTCGCTGTTTTGGGGTTTTCTAAAAAGCGTCCCTAGCGTCCCCTAGCGTCTGCAACCCCATATTGACACTGTTTAATGTATTTCCTATTTAAAAAAACATCCTCATCGCCATTTAAGCATATCTTGTTTCTAAAAACTCGATTTGCACAAAAAAAAAGAGCACAGGACTTATAAAATGTTTGATTTTGCGACCCAAATAACGTACAGTGCCAGGCAATTTTCTTTCTCTTTTCAGACGTGGGTGGCGTTAAAAACTTACATTTCTACATGCTGATTTCAGGAAAGTTAGAAAGGGTATCTGGAGAGCCGTGTCCTTTTGTGTCTTCATCTGTTCATAGTATGCTATAAAAGAAAAAAAAGACAAAAATATCACCAGAGTGGCCACCAAAAAAAAGTCCCATCTATGTTATTTACTGATGTCCTCCCACGTGTCGTCGCCGAAAAAAAAATTGCGTTGAAATTTGAAACCGTATATACCGCAGATACAAACATAAAACAACGCTGAAAAAAGGGTGATTTTTACAGTCAGATAAAACATACTGTTTTCATCTTCAGTGGCAATAAAAATCGTAGTAATGCTATAATTCGTAATATATGGCGCTGGGGGACTTTTTCTTCTCCCCCCCCCCTCTCTCTCTCTCTTCTCTCTCTCTCTCGTCTCTCTCTCTCCTCTTTTATCCTCTTTTTTCTCTCTCTCTCTCTCTCCCCTCTCTTTTCTCTTCTCTCTCTCTCTCTCCTCTCTTCCCCTTTTCTTTTCTCTCCTCTTCTCTCTCTCTTCCTCTCTCAAATCTCTCCTCTCTCTCCTCTCCTTTGTCTCATCTCTCTTTTCCTTCTTCTCTCTCTCCCCCCCCCCCCCCCCCCCCCTCTCTCCTCTCTTCTCTCTCCCTCCTTTTCTCCCCTTTTTCCCCCCTCCCCCTTCTCTTCCCCCTTTCCCCCTCTCCCCTCTACCCCCCCCCTCTCCCCCCCCCCTTTTCCCCCTCCTTTTCCCCCCCTCCCCTCTCTCTCTCTTTTTCTCTCTCTCTCCCCTCTCTCTCTCCTCTCTCTCTCTCTCTCTCTCTCTCTCTCTCTCTCTCTCATAAATCATGATTTCTGGGTACAAAATTCCTATTTTTTGGCCTAATTTGGTTTTTTGGCTTTTTCCGACTAAACTATTGATCTAAAAAGAAAAATGCTCTAAATACTTTTTGTCCAATTCGACGAGATATAGTCAATGGCAAATACTGTTTAGTCCTAACATGTCACGTTCTCAAGATATATCGTTTTTTTTAGTTAAAAAAAAAAAAAAAAATTTAGCTTTATTTATGCATAAATTTTACTTCCGCGCATACCACTAGCTCGGCCCTCAAGAGCTGCATCTTTTATGTTTTATACTACTTTGTCCTTACGTTTATGGTTACTGTGATATTAATGAAAATGTGATTTTCAAAAAAATGTCGTGGCATGTAACCTGCAGATTTTTGGGGAAAATAAATATATCCCAAATTGGATGAAACTCGGTTTATGGGGGCTTCTACTGATGGCGATCACGAATCTGGTCTTTCTTTGCCGATATTTGATTCTAAAAGCAATTTCTTCCCCGCTGTAAGCTTATTTACACCCGATAAATGCATACAAACATTATTCAATCTCCACTAATATTCATCACTGGAAAAATTACATAAAGTAACAAGTATTCAAATCGGCATTGTACACAATTATTACTTTATTGTTTTTTACGTATATATGTAAATACAAAAATTCACTTTTTCTTACTGCAAAATTCCTCTAAATTTTGGCCTCATTTGGTTTTTGGCATTATCCGACTAAACTATTGATCTAAAAAGAAAATAGCTCTAAATACTTTTGGTTCAGTTCGACGAGATCTACGTAATGGCAGAGTTCGTTTAGTCGTAACATGTCACGTTCTCGAGATATTTCGTTTTTTTGGGTTTTTAGAAAACCGTGTAGAGTGAAGCCGAAGAGCCTAAAAAAAGGGGAAAAACTCAAAAATGGAGGAGAAGTAGTAGTAGTAGTGATTAAGTTTTTTGTTTTAGAGTAATCGCCCAGACCCATTTTTTCATTGCATAATTATGTTTAATGTTGTTTCAAAATACCTAATCCACAACAAATATTCATTTCCCCGCCTTATTTCCCTAAAACCATGTCTATTGTAAAAAAAGCGCGGGAAAAACAGCAGCCATATTTCAGCCTGGGCGGGAAACTTGCTGGTGACGTGACATTAGGCAGCCTCCCAGGCCGGCCCTAATACAAATACATATAGAATCAGAAAACATATAGTACTTGAAGAATTTTGGGTGTTTCTGATATAAATTTGTTTGCAATTTGGCATATACATTTATCCTGTATGGGTGCAGCAAGAAAGCTGTGCCTTTCCCGAGAGCTTAGCACTCATTTTCAAGCTATACAGCGAAGATATATGTGTGCAGACATGTGGAGCGGCGAGGAGTAGCGGGCGGTGTGTGGCAGATTGTCAAGCTGAGCGAGACAATCTGACACACCGGAGGCTACTCCCCATTGCTCCACACGTCTGCACACATATATCTTCGCCGTATTGCTAGGAAATGAGTGCTAAACTCTCGGGAAAGGCAAGCTTTCTTGCTGCACCCATACAGGATGCAAGTAGTATATCCAAATTGCAAAAAAATATATATTAGGAACCCCCAAAATTCTTCATGTACTATATGTTTTCTGAGTCTACGTGTATTTGTATCAGGGCCGGCATGGGAGGCTTCCAAATGTCACGTCCCCGAGCCGTGGTCCGTCGTCTGCTTGTCGCCAGGAGCGTTTTTGGAAAAGCTCGGGGAATTTATATTTTTGAATGCGGATCATTTAAAAACGAGTGACGGGATGCAAAAAGTGACAGCATATTGTGATATACTCGAAAATGGCTATAATTTTACTGCATTAAATCAGGAATGATGAAATGGTATGGACGATTACTTAAGGTGTAAATACATTCATGGTTGTAACGATGGTTATCAAATATTTCTATTTAGTATTATTTAAAGTAGTAAAAACGTTATCAATTATCATTGGGGGCATACGGCGGGGGGCATGTCGCCTTGCCCACCCTACACGCCACTCCCGGGGGTTTAGGTTATAATTATTTCGTGATATATTCATCGATTGATTTAATACCTAAAAAGGGGAATGTGCCAGACATCAGGTTATATTTAGTAGTTTAAGTAGTATAATTTAGGCTGGATTAAATTTATTGGTTTATTTTGTTAGTGTTTAAGTAGTAATTTAAATTTTTGGGTGGATTAATTTGTGTTATATTTAGGGAGTTAGTTAAATAGTAATAAGTTAGGCTGGATTAATTTAGTGTTATATTTACTTATATTTAAATTAAAGTTGATAGCATTTCAAATTAGTGATGGCTCAGGCTTATTGTAACGTAAAATGCCAACTTGGTCTTCCATGTGCATAAATAAGTAAAATTTTTACATTAACATTTTTTAACCATGGATACCGACACATTCCTATGCAAGTATTGATGTAATATAGTATTAAGTTTTGGTTATACTATAATTATGTCGGGTATTAAATTTCCCGATAAATTGTTTAAGCCAGGGACGGCTCAGGCTTATTGTAACGCAAGTACAAACTTAGTCTTACTAAAATAAGCATATAGGTATGTAAAATTTCATGTTAATGTTTCGCTTTACATGTTATTATTTATTTTTATGGTTACAATACATCATACAGTGGCTGTAGGCATTGACCTCCAGGGGTGGGGGGGTAGGCCCTGAAGGTACATTTGAGGGCTGTGAGGGTTGGCCCTGGCCCGTGGTGGCGCAGGGAGAATTGTTATAGTGACGCCTGGAATTTGAGGCTCATGCCGCACCGTGTCCTCCGATGCACTCGCAGTCTCAAAGGTAGAGTTAATGGGCAGCATGTGAGTGTTCTTAGGGCCCCTCAACGGTTTCCCAAAAGATATTGATTTCTGGTGGGATTTGAACTCGTACAACCGAGCTTTCCCCTTCCAAACGCTAATACTCGGCCACCAATATGGCTGTGATGAACAATATTTTTTATGCCTATTTCTACCTGCGCAGAATACTCATATATTATAAGATGGGAAGCTATACAACAGTATGTTTCNATAAAATGAATTGCAAGTTATTTAATTACAGTCTGTGTGAAAAAAAGAGAAAAGGTGGGAGAGTGAGATGACAAGTGGTGAAGGATGATTGAAAATTTGACAGGGGCAAGTGGAGCCAGTTATGCTGGTTACAGGGAAAAAAACAGATTGGCAGAGGGAACTTCATAAAGTTTTTGTGTAGCATGTAGCATATTGCTCTCTCTTTGCTACAAGCAGAAGGGTTTAAAAGGTGTTCTTTGTGCTACAGGGTTTGTGTTGGATTCAGCAGCAGTAGTTGAGGGGGAACAACCAGCCATCAGAAACATAAGGGCCACATTATGAACAGTACAAACATGCTAAAATTTATGTCTGTCCATGTGTTCCAATTCTACTCCTATTTTCAAGAAACATTGAAATCGTTTTTTAGGAATGCAAAAGAATTTTCAACCACAACCCTAGGTTTTTTGAGAGTATTTTGTTATAATTAATCTGAGGACCTGTCAATGTACCAAAATCCTTGTAAGGAACCATGCTCCCCCGTTTGCAATGTATATGCAAATCCCCAATATATGCATATCTGCATTTTAAAAATAATCATTATGAAATGATGTCACTTGTTTTGGCCTAGGTAGATAAAGCTAAGCACCACTGGTCATGGATGCTGCCTGGAAACCCAGTAGCTATATAGGTATATTTTTTGTTTGTATCATGTAACGCGAGAAATTACATTAATAGGGGAAGAGATGAAATAACACATAAGTATCAATAAGCTAACGAGGAATTTTCCTCCACGCCTCATTCCTGAATCACTGGTTAGGCTTTATATTTTAAGCCAGTATTTAGACACGTAGCGAAAACGAAGTGAGAACGGGGATTCTAGGTTGGGATAATTTTAGAAGCAGCTCGACGTTCATTGATTAAGTCGCCTGGGGGGAGTGTATTCCCCGCCCTTGGTAAAGGTATGTTATGAAATTTTTGTTAACTAGAGAATGTAGACATGCCTTACTGGTGATTCCTTTTGTTGACCCGGACTAATAAAGTGTATTACTTAGGGTCCCAAGGTAGGATTCTTTTGGCGGACCAGGGGGCCAAGCGCTCACAAATTAGCAGAGGGGCAACCACAACATTCACAGCCGCCGTGTGAGGACAAAGAGAAAAAAGGAAATAGAAAAATAAGTAAAAGGGGAAAAAACGTTGGAAGTGGGATAGACTACGTATACTTATATTAGGATGACGACTTGAGCATTCATGTGCGTATCGTTAAAGTGGTAACGTGCGACTGAAGTTACCAGAGATAGTAAACTAGATTAGGATGACGACTTGAGCATTACATGTGCGTATCGTTAATGTGGTGACAGTGCAACCGAAGTTCCCAAAAGATAGTAAACTATATTAGGATAACGACTTGAGCATTTCGCGTGCGTTTTCGCTAGGGGGGAAGGAAGACTTAATATTAAGATAACTTGTAATGTATAATAATTACCAGTGAGACAGTAAAGAGTTAATATATTATAATTGAAATATTTAAACGCGTTGTCATTCAGTTCCAACCAATACCAAACATTTTTTTCTTAAATCTTTTATTTTTGTTCATTCATATATTTTTTCCCATTTAAATGTGGGTGGTGGCAGCGGAGTAACCAGGACTGTAGAGTACACTCCCAAGGTGGGCACTATATAATGGTGACAACGGTGTAGATGGTCAAAATGACCACTACATAATGGTGGCAGCGGTGGGATCCATTCGATGGTTTCCGCTTACCCACGAGCCAACTAACTCCTTGTTAGTTAATTATTTTTGCTAAGTGCCAGTACACAGTGTCATATCCATGTATAGAGAAGCGTTAGTAGGACATAGCCAGATCCCTCAGACTGTGGAGGTGGATGAGCCTAACGTAACAGTAGAAGTTTACAGAGCGCCGGGAGCAAGGCTAAACCTTCCTTGTAGATGACAGACTCACGGAGTATTACAGAAAGAATTTGAGTTAGTCATCCTATGGTTAGGCAGTAATGATATTAAAGGCAACAGTAAGGTGGAAGCAATAGTGGAAAATATTAGGAAAGTAGTAGAAACATTGCAGGCAACGTGCCGATGTGAGATAAGGATTTGTGTGATAGAACATAGGATCATAACAGACCATTACGCTAGGAGAGTAGAACAAGAAAATTATGATAAAATAAGCAGGGCAATAAACAATAAATTAAATAAAGAACTAACGCAGTATAGGAAATTAAGCTTTAACGCCGAACCCTATGCACACGGCTTAGCGTATGACGGGGTGCATTTCGGTAGGACGAGCAGGGGTTTTATATATGAGAAGCTAGTAAATATAATAGGACACAACTATCAGGCATGGGCGGCAGTGCAGGCGTTAGGAGGGCCGGTCCCCACCGTAATTAGGACATAAAAATATGCGTAAATAAGTGTTGAGGCTTGGAAGACGCCCCCAGCAAGTAAGCAACTTCAGAGGGCTGTCGTGAGTTTAATAGCCACCGTGGAAGCCCAACACTAGTTAAGAAAATCAGGGAAAGATATTTTTTTTTTAATTTACGGTAAAGTAATTTTTTTTTTTGGGATGGAGGATTTAATGGGTTTTTCAGTAAAGGATTTGGAGGATTTCATCCAAAAGGAAGCAATTGGTAGAGAGCTTAAGAAGGAGGAAGGAGTAACACACGAGAGAGGCGAAACCCGTCCCAAACCATGCGAGCGATTCAAGTGGATGAGTCAGCTAGAACAAGAAGTAGCAAAGACGAAAGAAACGGTTGAGTTATTTTTGAAAAATAAGGAGGAGGAGCAGGAAGTTAGGAGACCAATGAGATAATTAATAAAACCGAGAGATATACAAATACTGAACCTCGGGGATTTACAAGGTATCGAAGCAGAGGGAAGGTTGACAGTTTTCCTTTCCCAGGTAGCAAGTTGTCAGAGGATTTGGAGGAGAGAAAGAGGATACTTATGACTAGAGTAGATCCGCAATTAGCCTTATTGATACAGAATGCCCTCGGTCAGCATGATTTTAGATCATGGAACACCCTAACTTATTGGTTATACGATGAGCTAACAGACAATAATGTCGACAGAATCCTTAACAGTATTTCTGAAGTCCAGTATGACTGGATGGAAGATCCACAGACTTTGCAAATAAACTCAAATGCAAATACGCCATACTGGAAGTCAAGTCAAATACCCACGAGAATTCCCCGTAGGATAAAATCATTAAGAAAAAACTATTGCGAGGATTGCCAAGTCACAGTAAAAGAAATTAGAACTTTTTATGGATGAACAAACCCTCTAAAAAAATTCATAGAGAGAGTGGAGACCGAGAGGGCCATTGCCATCGGAAGAGACACCGACAAAATGTTCGCGGTAAACCAGCCACGACAGCGTCAGAAATAACACCCGCTTCCCAGAGTAGTCCTCCCAACACACAGGAAACAGTCACAGGAACTGTCGGCTAGTCATCAGAGGTTAGAGAACTGCGTGCACAGATGGAAGGATGGGAAGGAAATTACAAGCCTTGAAAGTATGTAACGACCAGAAGCCGTCGAGTTTTTAGCTTGGAGAAGGGATTCACAGATGTTTTGTCCCTACTGTAGAATGAACAACCACTCAGCCGCAGACTGTCGAAGGAAGACAAATAGCAACGCTTGTTTCGATTGCGGGAGAATAGGATGTAGAAGAGGGAATCCAAATTGTCCGGGGAGGAAGGATCTTCCCGGTGACTAGTTAAACATAATCCCCAATATCCCCTAGCCATTAATGATCACGTCCATGGAAGTTTTATTAGACACAGAAGCGAATATTCACTTATAAAAAAGAGTGCAGCTTTAGATTTACAACTTAAAATAAGAACCCACAGTAACATCCCTAGTTTAAAACCGGTTATAACGGCAGGAGTTGAGAATCTTAGGTCAAGTAAGAGTAAAAATACCCTTAGGTTAGATAGAACAATAGAAAGTGTTGATGTTAGCTGTTCCAATCAGTATTTATCCACCCAAGCCCTGATAGGGATGAACATAATAGGATAGAGAAATAACTATCAATTACAAACAAAGAAAGTCATGTGGGCTAGCCTAACTTATCCTTAAATTTTGTTAAACACCGATACGGTACCATCAGAGCAGTTAAGAGTTGAACAGTGCGAAGAGGAGGTGCATAAATCAAGCTGTCATATAGGATACAACAAAGTGTGACCAAAAACCAGAAAGAACTCAATGGTTAGAATTGGTCAGTGGAACGAGGTAGAGGGAACCACTCTCTTGGTGGACCAAAAAAACAAGTGCAAAATATAGCACCTGTATGCGTCCAGGTTACAAAAGAAAGAACTATCTTTCTACCAATAATTATAACAGTAGTGACAGCTGAAGTTACGTCCTGGTACAATTTTGTAGCTAAATATAAGTATAAACTCAGAAGAAATTCAAGAACAGCAAGTTACGGCGAAACACGTTGTCTCACACTAGGATGATAACGCAATGTTCCCGATAGTGATGGTAGCGAGGGTAATGGTACTCGACCGGAGCGAATACAGGCAATTCTAGAAAAAGGAGACTGGAAACACTTAAGTGAACAGGAGAGGCATCATCTTTTCGCCTTGATAGAAGAGCACCATGAACTATTTATCTTAGATGCAGGAGAACTAGGCACCATGAAAACTGAACCCGCTCATATTCAGGTGTTAGATCCAAAACCATGTAGAGGAGTTACATATAGGTATCCGGAGAAAGCTAAAGAACTAATAGCTAAAATGTTGAGAGAAATGGAAGAGAAGGACATATAGAAAATTCCAAGCTGCGTGGTAAGTCCTATAGTACTGGTTAACAAGCCGAATGGGGAAAAAAGGATGTGTCTAGACTATAGAAAGGTGAATCAACATTTAGCCACTGATATACCCCCCTACCTAAATTGGAAGAGTTAGTAGAATCGGTAGCGGGCTATGAATACTATGCCACCCTAGATATGAAAGATGCGTATTATCAAGTACTGTTAGATGAAAGTAGTAAAGATCTAACAACTTTCAGTGAAGGGATATCCTTATATAGATTCAAAAGACTTCCCTTTGGATTAACTTGCAGTGCAGCAATTTTCTCTCGCAAATTAGCCCAGATCTTAACTCCTTTACTGAAAGAAAATTGGCTTAAAAATTATCTGGATGACATAATCCTGATGGCACCCAGTTACGAGAAATTATTGGAAAGGATCGATAAATTATTTGGACATCTGACTAGATTTGGAGTCAAATTAAATCTGACCAAATGTAAAATAGGACAAAGAAAAGTTAATTTTCTGGGACACTTAGTGAACAAGGAAGGTTACCAACCCAACCCAGACAATATGGCAGCCGTAGATAAAATGAAACCCCCAACTAATGTCAAGGAAACCAGAAGATTTCTAGGTATGGTAGGTTTCTATAGGAAGTACATAGAAGGATTCGCTAAGATAGCAGTGCCTATCACTAATTTAACCAAGAAAGATAACCCATTCAAATGGTCAGAGGAAAGCCAGCAAGCATTTCAGATATTAAAGGATAAACTGACTAGTGCTCCCATCTTAACTAAGGCCAACATTAATAAACCATTTGTGTTGGATACCGATGCTAGCCAAACTCACGTAGGAGCAGTACTGATGCAGTATAGTGATGAGGGCAAAGCCCAAGTAATCTCTTATTTTTCAAAGAAATTAAAACCAGTTGAGACGCGATACTCAGCAACAGATAGGGAAGCCTTAGGAATAGTTTTAGCCTGCAGACAGTTTCATCATTTCCTGTGGGGAACCAAGGTGATCATCAGAACAGACCACCAACCGTTAGTGTCAGTCTTTAAACAACGAACCAAGTCACCTAGGATGAACAGATGGATCCTAGAGATGAGAGACTATAGGTATCAGATAGAGTATAAAGCAGGGAAAAAGAACACTGTAGAAGACCAACTTAGTAGACCAGTAAGAATCATTCGATGTCAAGCAGAAGAGAGGTGGTTAGGAAAAACTAAAGAAGAAGTAAAGGAAATGCAACGAGAGGACCGTAGATGGAGAGAAATGATAGAGTATCTAGAAGGAGGCAGAATACCCAGATCTAAATACCCCAGAAATACTTTAGATCAATTCGTAATAGAAGGAGGAATTTTATATCTAACTAAACCACAGTTCGATAACAGTATACACTATTTATTGGTTTTACCTAGTGAACTGAAGCGAGCGGCTTTGGAATTAATTCACAATAAAGAATCGGGTCATTTAGGGCAGAGGAAATCAATAAGTAAAGCAGAAGGCTATTTTTATTGGCCCAACCTGAAAACGGATGTGAAAGAATATGTGAGGAACTGTTTGACATGCCAACAACAGCATAAGGGTAGTCGTGGACTCCAACAACAATGGCAAGAAATACCATCAGTAAGTAAACCTCTAGAGAGGATAAGCATAGACATAACAGACATGGGAACGGGAGCCCACGGATACCGCTATGTATTAACCATAATAGATCATTATAGTAGGTTTACTACCTTTTATAAATTAAGGACTAGGATGACCGACGAAGTATGTAAGAATTTTAGGGAATATGTCAGTTTATTTGGAGCACCACATACCTTGTTATTGGATAATGCTAAGGAGTTTACGTCACAACAATTCAAAGAGTTGTGTGACTCATGTGAGATACAATTAGGATACACCACGCCTTACCATCCACAAGGTAATAGTATCTCAGAAAGGATGCACCGAACAATGAAAACAATTCTCTCAAACCTGTGCAAGGGTTATCCTCATAGGTGGCCCAATTATCTCTTAGAAACTCAAAGAGTATTAAATAGTGCAGTGCATGAGACAATGGGTACCCAACCTTTCTATGCTTTTTTTTTCCCGATACGCTCCAAGGTTGATTAGTGTGAAATTACCACAAATTGACTCAGAGGATGAAACAACAGTGGCACACGAAATAATCAAAAGAACAAATTTGGAGAGAGGTAGAAAATGGCGGGAGAAAGCTAATGTGAAAAGGAAAAATGAAAGGTTGGAAAAAGACGAATTGGCGTGGGTAAAAAGAGAACGTTTTGAGACGGGCACCAATAGAAAACTTTCAGTTAAGTGGTTGGGACCATACAAAGTGGTGGAAGTATTGAGAGATGGAGGTTCATATGTATTAGAAAATATATTTGACGGCAAACATGTACAGCGCGCGGCCGAACAAATTAAGCGATATGTAGGACAAGATGGCTGGCTGTTGGAACCAGCAGAGATAGTAGTTGTAGAAGAAGAACTTGAGCAACCCCCACCTAGAGAGAGGAGACCAGTGAGGAGATACTTAGAACAATGTTGATGGCAGCGATAAGTGTTAACCTCTAGAGAAAGAGATTAACGTTCACCACTTTTCTCTAGTGAAAGAGAGATTTTGAGGAAGGTCCCCTAGACAGACTTGTAGTGGTTTAAACATTTTATTTTTGCTTTAGAGGGTGTACACAGTTTGCACTGAACACTAAACCCGCTAGTAGTCGTAAGACCCGAGATGTGCTTGGCTCTGAGCTTTGCTCGATGGGTGATAGACGCAGGAGTATGTATGCCTCAAGCAGGAGGTGAGCCTTATCCCAAGATACTGAGGGTATGGAGTAGATCCAGTCGTGATTTCTCCCTACGCACCTACGCTAGATTAGTGGGTAAAAATGGAAATTGACCATTCCAGACTAGAGGGACGAGTCCAGTTGCGACTCTATAGGGTTTCGGCCATAACAAATAAGAGAGGAAGTGAGAAGGTTCTCATTTCAAGGTAGTAGAGTCATCACATTTAAAGTGAGTATTCCCCAAACTGGTCAAATCTACTCTTGGTGAGGGAAGTGATAAGTTAAGAATACATACTATCTCATTTTGTTGTAAATTTGTTGGAAGAATTGGAAAAAGCAGGATGAGAATATTTGTTTGTAAGTGATAGAAGATCCTAAGAAAATTTATATGAAATTATGTGTGATGTATATGATAATTTATTTTTTATTTTTAGTTAGATATCCGGTAGGATGCTTGATGAAGGACTGAGGCATAAGGAAATTTTTTTCGGGGGGAAGAAGCTATGTAACGCGAGAAATTACATTAATAGGGGAAGAGATGAAATAACACATAAGTATCAATAAGCTAACGAGGAATTTTCCTCCACGCCTCATTCCTGAATCACTGGTTAGGCTTATATTTTAAGCCAGTAGTAATTAGACACGTAGCGAAACGAGGTGAGAACGGGGATTCTAGGTTAGGATACTTTTAGAAGCAGCTCGACGTTCATTGAGTTAAGTCGCCTGTGGGGAGATGATATTCTCGCCCTTGGTAAAGGTATGTTATGAAATGTTTGTTAACTAGAGATGTAGACATGCCTTACTGGTGATTCCTTTTGTTGACCAGGACTAATAAAGTGTATTACTTAGGGTCCCAAGGTAGGATGCTGTTGGCGGACCAGGGGGCCAAGCGCTCACAAATTAGCAGAGGGGGCAACCACAACATGTCACAGCCAGCCGTGTGAGGACAAAGAGAAAAAAGGAAATAGAAAAATAAGTGAGAGGGAAACGTTGGAAGTGGGATAGACTACGTATACATTATATTAGGATAACGACTTGAGCATTACATGTGCGTATCGTTAAAGTGGTAACAGTGCGACTGAAGTTACCAGAGATAGTAAACTAGATTAGGATGACGACTTGAGCATTACATGTGCGTATCGTTAATGTGGTGACAGTGCAACCGAAGTTACCAAAGATAGTAAACTATATTAGGATAACGACTTGAGCATTTCGCGTGCGTATCGCTAGGAGGGAAGGAAGACTTAATATTAAGATAACTTGTGAATGTATAATAATTACCAAGTGAGGACAGTAAGAGTTAAATATATTATAATTAGAATATATTAACGCGTTGTCATTCAGTTTCCAACCAATACTTACATATTTTCTTAATCTTTTATTTTGTTCATTTCATATATTTTCCCACTTAATGTGGGTGGTGGCAGCGGAGTAACCAGGACTGTAGAGTACACTCCCAAGTGGGCACTACATAATGGTGAACAACGGTGTAGATGTCAAAATGACCACTACATTACATTACACTACACAGCTGACAAATCAATGCTGTGGGTCATGTTTCTATTTAGGTAATCATTGTGTTCACAGAGGGGAAATTCTTATATGTGTGCCATCATGGCTCCAGTACTCCAGGAAATCCAGCTATGTTCCTGAAGTCACTTTCTGTCTCTTGCAAATATTGGCCACTTAATTATATCTTTTGAAATGTTGCAGATCTTGGAAATGTTTTTATAAAAAATTCTAATGGCACTACTCATGGATATGCTGAACTGGAGGGAAGCACCGCAAGGTGGTCTTATTAGCCAGTACATATTGTAATTAATATACACTCTTTGAGAAATTTCTTCTTTTCCTCCTTATGGTTCATCTTGTTGATCTTGGAGAGGCACCAAGTAATCGAAGGCAGGTCTTGACAATCTTATGTGCTGGAAGAATGAAAGATCATCCATGGAATCCAGAAGCTTCATGAATGTGGTTGTGTGCGTTCCAAGATTCTAGAATGAAAGAAAAAAAAATGATATAAAAAAAGGACAACAGAACGAAGCAAACCACAACAAACGAACATATATGCCCCAGAAGAGGTTTGAAATTGATGTAATATTGAATATAATGAAGGTAGGAATGTTAAAACCCAAATTACATAAACACTTGAAAGAAGGGGAATGCGTTGGCAACATCATCATTTTTTGACTATTTTAAAATCACCATGGTTACTAATAGTGAACAATGAGGTAATTTGAAATAACAGTTTTGGAAGTTCTTAAGAACTATCAATAACCCATAATTTAGCTTTAAAATCATATTTTTTTGTTGTATAAGTATAAAGGTCTAAAAGTTTATAAAAATCTAAATGATCACTATGTACTCAAGCCAAACGGAACCTTTAAAGTATTTTGGTACTTAAACCCAGTAATTGGTGTCAGAAGGGTAAAAAATTGATTAAATTGTTTTTGCTTGCAAGGACTGTTTTCCCAAACACCATACGCTGTTAAAAATAATTGAAGATACTGTTAAAGGGAAAACATAATAATGTTAAAGTAGTAAAGTGTCATACCCGGGAAATCGTTAAAAATGCATAATTTTTCAGTTACCCAAAATTCATATCAAATTAAAGTTTGTTAGGGAGGAGGGGATAACTGAAAAATGATGCATTTCCCACCATTCTTAAATTGTATCAATTTAAAACACATCAAAATACAGCTGAAAAGAGTATTTTTGACCTCGTCCCAAATTAGTGTTGGAAAGTACCAATGTACCCTATTGTTTTTATCCGAATGCAGGAAACACGGGTAGAAGTGATTAAATGTATAAAATGGGTACGCATTATACGATTAAAAAACTAGAACTGGTCGGAAATAGAACCAACGCCAAGGGATTTCATTTTATTTGAACATACTCGCTGACGACGAGGAGGAGTTCCAGTAGTTCCCTTTCTGACATTACAACTTCGATCACATGCCTCCCATACACATATGTTTTTACTTCTAGAGGGATTGTGCTACATATATGTTCTAATCAAAACCAACCATTAAACAGTCACAAAATGGGTGATATGATGTAAACTATCGCCATGCTTAATTGGACCATTTCCCTCATACTCCAAATACCTCATCATATCTGCCAAAGATCCGCAGGGGATGAACTGGTACTTTAATATCTTCCTCTTCATCATAGAATCGTCCATCATTGCGAGAATACCCAGACACGGCAGAATAATCCTCCTTCCTCTTGCTTGCCATCTTGGTTTGTTTGTAAACAAAAACGGGTTTTTGCGTCCATTTGTTAACGCGAACACAACCCTGAACCCAGAACCCAACCTGAATGAAAGAACTGGGTCCTGAACTTGGGCACAAATGGAAGAGGCCTATGTAATATAAATATCATACTTGCTGGCTGCAAATTCCTCAACATTTTGGCATTATTGTGTTTTTTGGCATTTTCCCGCGAAACTATTGACCTAAAAAAAAATATGTTATAAAAAAATTCGGTCCAGTTTGACGAGAATGTACTGAATTTTAAAACCCCAAAATCCGTTTAGTGCTAATTGTCACTTCTCGAGTTGTATCGTTTTTAATATTTCGAAAACTTTGATTTGGGGCCCTTTATGTATGCATGATTTTATTCTGTCTACCACTGGACGGCCGTAAAGAGATTCATCTTATATGTTCTATACCTTTTTGTCCTTACGTTTATAGTTACTGAGATATTGATGCAAATGGATTTTCAAAA
>JACEEZ010021943.1:37500-42751 GCA_016584305.1 Chionoecetes opilio
GTGCTACAATTGTATATTACAAGTGTTTTGCATAGTTTCTTGTAAATTGTAGTATTATATCATAAATAATAGGAATTTACCTTATGATAATGCTTTATACCCTCAAAATGTGTTCTTTTCAATGATTTTAGCTAGTTATCGGTTAAATATAGCTTTTTTTCCTACAAATTGAAGTATACAATCCTCTTTTTAGAATAATTTGCACCTATAAGTAGCTTTCATTACATTAAGCTAATAAATAGAAGAGTAAGCGGTTATTTATTGTGATATAACGGTATATTGCAAACTTTTTTCATAGTTTCTTGTATACTGTAGTGTTATATTATATATACAAGTAGTTTTACTTGTCATATTGCTATATACCCATAAAATGTAGGGTATTCAATGAATTTTGCTAGTTATCAGTGAAGAGTTTTTTTTCTTCTACAAATTGAAGTATATTCTTTTTTATCTGTAGCTAAATAGCTTTTGATATTTGCTACAACTACATTTTACAAAATTAAAAGCTAAAAATATGTATTTGTCATGAAATTTAAGTATCAATTTTACTCCTAAAAACAACGTTTTTGCTAGTGATTTAATGTATTTTTGAAGGGCTAACAAATGTCGAAAATTGACATTATTCAGCCCCTTTTTTTGATAGTGAAACTCATAATGTGGTATTATAGCTGTGTTCGTTAGAAACTGCTATTTTAAACTACTGTAAGCTTATAAAAGGAGTTTGAGGCTATATATTGTGATACAGTTGTATATTACAAGTGTTTTTCATAGTTTCTTGTAAATTGTGGTGTTATATCATAAATAAAAGGAATATACCTTATGATAATGCTTTATACCCTCAAATTTGTTTTTTTCAATGATTTTAGCTATTTGTCGGTGAAATATAGCTTTTCTCCTTGAAATTGAGGTATACAATCCTTTTTTTAGAATAATTTGCACATTTAAGTAGCTTACATTACATTAAGCTAATAAATAGAAGAGTAAGAGGTTATTTATTTTGATTTAACGGTATATTGCAAGTGTTTTTCATAGTTTCTTGTAAACTGTAGTGTTATTGTATATATACAAGTAGTTTTCCTTATCATATTGCTATATACCCATATAATGTAGTGTTCTCAAATATTTTAGATAGTTATCAGTCACGAATAAATAGAGGAGTAAGAGGTTATTTATTGTCATATAACGGTATATTGCAAGCGTTTTTCATAGATTCTTATAAACTGTAGTGTTATTGTATTTATACAAGTAGTTTTACTTATCACATTGCTATATACCCATAAAATGTAGTGTCTTCAATGATTTTAGCTAGTTATCTGTAAAGAATTATTTTTCTCTACAAATTAAAGTATATCCCTCTATATCTGTACTAAATAGCTTTTGATATTTGCTACAACTACATTTACGAAATTGATAGCTAAAAATATGTATTTATCATGAAATTTACGTATCAATTTTAATCTTAATTAAAAACAACGTTTTTTCAAGTGTTTTAATATATTTTTGTAAGGCTAAAAAATGTCGAAAATTGACATTATTCAGCCCCTTTTTGATAGAGAGATTCATAATGTGGTATTATAGATGTTTTCGTTAGAAAATGCTATTTAAACTACCTTAAGCTTATAAAAGGAGTTTGAGGCTATATATTGTGCTACAATTGTACATTACAAGTGTTTTACTTAAGCAAGCTAGGTATGGCTTTCCTGAGCCCTGGTTTAAAAATCTGAGACGTGTGCACAGCACGTCGCAGATCTTAAACCAGCTAGGTATGGCTTTTTGACCCAGGTTTAAGATCTGAGACGTGCGCAGCACGTCTCAGATCTTAAACAAGTTAGGTATGGCTTTTTCTTGTACTAGGTTTAAGATCTAGGACGTGCGCAGCACGTCTCAGATCTTAAACAAGCTACGTATGGTTTTTGACCCGGGTTTAAGATCTGAGGACGTGCTGAAATCTTAAATGCAATGCTTTGTGACTTATAGTTCGCGGGGTGCCGTGTATGAATTTTTTAGGGTTTTTTTTTTTCATTTTATGACGAGTTTATTCAACATTTGTCGACCCAATGACCTTTAACATATTCTAGAGAAATTTTGGATTTATTATCTTTTGGCAGTCAAATACAAACCCTCTACGACATACGGTTTGGGAGTTATAGTAGGAAATTTACGTTACGTTTTTACCCGATCCACAAATATTCATTATTGGGGAAATTATATAGAATAACAATTATTTACACCGTCATTATACATAATTATTACAGAAATCATTTGTACGTATATATGTAAATAAAAAAAATCATAATTTCTGGCTACAAAATTCCTATTTTTTGGCCTAATTAGTTTTTTTGGCTTTTTCCGACTAAACTATTGATCTAAAAAGAAAAATGCGTTAAACACTTTTTGTCCGATTCGACGAGATATAGTCAATGGCACATACTGTTAAGTCCTAACATGTCACGTTCTCGAGATATATTTTTTTTTTTAGTTTTAAAAAAAACTTTGATTTGTGGCTTCATTTATGCATGCATTTTACTTCCGCATATACCACTAGCTCGGCCCTCATGAGCTGCATCTTTTATGTTCCATACTACTTTGTCCTTACGTTTATGGTTACTGTGATATTAATGAAAATGTGATTTTAAAAAAAATGTCCTGGGGTGTAGCCTGCAGATTTTTGGGGAAAATAAATATATCCCAAATTGGATGAAACTCGGTTTATGGGGGATTCTACTGATGGCGATCACGAATCTGGTCTTTTTTTGCCGATATTTGATTCTAAAAGTAATTTTCTTCCCCGCTTTTAAGCTTATTTACACCCGATAAATGCATACAAACATTATTCAATCGCCACTAATATTTATCACTGGAAAAATTAAAATAAAGTAACAAGTATTTAAATCGGCATTATACACAATTATTACTTTATTGTTTTTTTTTAAAGTATATATGTAAAATAAAAAAATTGACTTTTTCTTACTGCAAAATTCCTCTAAATTTTGGCCTCATTTGGTTTTTGGCATTATCCGACTAAACTATGATCTAAAAAGAAAATAGCCGTAAATACTTTTGGTTCAGTTCGACGAGATCTACGTAATGGCAGAGTTCGTTTAGTCGTAACATGTCACGTTCTCGAGATATTTCGTTTTTTTTGGTTTTTAGAAAACCGTGTAGAGTGAAGCCGAAGAGCCCCCAAAAAAGGGGAAAAACAAAAAAATGGAGGAGAAGTAGTAGTAGTAGTGTTTAAGTTTTTTGTTTTAGAGTAATCGCCCAGACCCATTTTTTCATTGCATAATTATGTTTAATGTTCTTTCAAAATACCTAATCCACAACAAATATTCATTTCCACGCCTTATTTCCCTAAAACCATGTCTTTTGTAAAAAAAGCGCAGGAAAAACAACAGCCATATTTCAGCCAGGGCGGGAAACTTGCTGGTGACGTGACATTAGGCAGCCTCCCAGGCCGGCCCTGATACAAATACATGTAGACTCAGAAAACATTTAGTACTTGAAGAATTTTGGGTGTTTCTGATATATATTTTTTTGCAATTTGGCATATACATGCATCCTGTATGGGTGCAGCAAGAAAGCTGTGCCTTTCCCGAGAGCTTAGCACTCATTTCCAAGCTATACAGCGAAGATATATGTGTGCAGACGTGTGGAGCGGCGAGGAGTAGCGAGCGGTGTGTGGCAGATTGTCAAGCTGAGCCAGACAATCTGACACACCGCAGGCTACTCCCTGTTGCTCCACACGTCTGCACACATATATATTCGCCGTATAGCTTGGAAATGAGTGCTAAACTCTCGGGAAAGGCACAGCTTTCTTGCTGCACCCATACAGGATGCAAGTACGTATATGCCAAATTGCAAAAAAATATATATTAGGAACACCCAAAATTCTTCAAGTACTATATGTTTTCTGAGTCTACGTGTATTTGTATCAGGGCCGGCCTGGGAGGCTTCCTAATGTCACGTCACCGAGCCGTGGTCCGTCGTCTGCTTGTCGCCAGGAGCGTTTTGGAAGCTCGGGGAATTTATATTTTGAATGCGGATCATTTAAAAACGAGTGACTGGATGCAAAAAGTGACAGCATATTGTTGATATACTCGATAATGGCTATAATTTTACTGCATTAAATCAGGAATGATGAAATGGTATGGACGATTACATTCATGGTTCAATACATTCATGGTTGGTAACGATGGTTATCAAAATATTTCTATTTTTAGTATTATTGTAAAGTAGTAATACGTTATCAATCAATCATTGGGGGCATACGGCGGGGGGCATGTCGCCTTGCCCACCCTACGACGCCACTCCCGGGGGTTTAGGTTATAATTATTTCGTGATATATTGATCGATTGATTTAATACCTAAAAAGGGGAATGTGCCAGACATCAGGTTATATTTAGTTAGTTTAAGTAGTAATAATTTAGGCTGGATTAATTGATTGTAATATTTTGTTAGTGTTTAAGTAGTAATAATTTAGGCTGGATTAATTTTGTGTTATATTTAGGTAGTTAGTTTAAGTAGTAATAAGTTAGGCTGGATTAATTTAGTGTTATATTTACTTATATTTAAATTACGTTGTTAGCATTTCAAAATTAGTGATGGCTCAGGCTTATTGTAACGTAAGTGCCAACTTGGTCTTCCATGTTTCATAATAAGTAATTTTATACATTAACATTTGTTAACCATGGTTACCGACACATTCCTAATGCAAGTATTGATGTAATATAGTATTAAGTTAGGTTATACTATAATTATGTCGGGTATTAAATTTCCCGATAAATTGTTTAAGCCAGGGACGGCTCAGGCTTATTGTAAAAGCAAGTACAAAACTTAGTCTTACTAAAATAAGCATATAGGTATGTAAAATTTCATGTTAATGTTTCGCTTTACATGTATTTAAAAAACATAATATCTCATGAATGTGATGATAGCTTTACATGTATATTATTTATTTTTATGATTACAATACATCATACAGTGGCTGTAGGCCCTTGACCTCCAGGGGTGGGGTGGTAGGCCCTGAAGGTACATTTGAGGGCTGTGATGGTTGGCCCTTTGGCCGTGGTGGCGCAGGCAGGATTGTTATGTGACGCCCTGGAATTAAGAGGCTCATGCCGCACCCGTGTCTCCGATGCACTCGCAATCTCAAAGGTAGAGTTAATCAGGGCTAGCCCCAATAAAGTTGAGTGGGTTTCTCGTAGGCCACTTCAAACGGTTTCCCAAAAATATTTTTTGGGATTTACTTCCC
>JACEEZ010021943.1:43475-45975 GCA_016584305.1 Chionoecetes opilio
GAAATATATTAACGCTTGTAAATTTTCCAAAATACTAATATTTTCTTAAATCTTTATTTTTCATTCATATATTTTTCCCACTTAATGTGGGTGGTGGCAGCGGAGTAACCAGGACTGTAGAGTACACTCCCAAGGTGGGCACTACATAATGGTGACAACGGTGTAGATGGTCAAAATGACCACTACATTACATTACACTACACAGCTGACAAAATCATGCTGTGTGTCATGTTTCTATTTAGGTAATCATTGTGTTCAGCAGGAGGGGAAATTCTTATATGTGTGCCATCAATGGCTCCAAGTACTCCAGGAAATCCAGCTATGTTCCTGAAGTCACTTTCTGTCTCTTGCAAATATGTGGGCCACTTAATTATATCTTTTGAAATGTTGCAGATCTTGGAAATGTTTTTATAAAAAATTCTACTGCCACTACTCATGGATATGCTGAACTGGAGGGAGAGCAGCCGCAAGGTGGTCTTATTAGCCAGGTACCATATTGTAATTAATATACACTCTCTGTGAGAAATTTCTTCTTTTCCTCTCTATATGGTTCATCTTGTTGATCTTGGAGGAGGCTACACAAGTAATCGAAGGCAGGTCTTGACAATCTTATGTGCTGGAAGAATGAAAGATCATCCATGGAATCCAGAAGCTTCATGAATGTGGTTGTGTGCGTTCCAAGGATTCTAGAATGAAAGAAAAAAAAATGATATAAAAAAAGACAACAGAACGAAGCACAACCACACACAAATGAACATATATGCCCCAAGAAGAGGGATGAAAATTCGATGTATATATTTGAATATAATGAAGGTAGGAATTGTTAAAACCATTACATAAAACACTTGAAAGAAGGGAATGCGTTGGCAACATCATGCATATTTGACTATAAAATACATCACATGAGTTAACATAATAGTGAACAATGAGGTAATTGAAATAACAGTTTTGGAAGTTCTTAAGAACTATCAATAATCATAATTTAGCTTGTGAAATCATATTTGTTTTAGTTGTATAAGTATAAAGGTCTAAAAGTTTATAAAAATCTAAATGATCACTATTGTACTTCAAGCCTAACGTGAACCTTTAAAGTATTTTGGTACTTTAAACCAGTAATTTGGTGTTCAGAATGGTAAAAAAATTGACTTAAAATTGTTTTGCTTGCAAAGGACTGTTTACCACACCATACGCTGTTACAATAATTGTAAGATACTGTTAAAAGGCAAACATAATAAAGTGTTAAAGTAGTAAAGTGTCATATCCGAAATCGTTGAAAATGCATAATTTTTCAGTTATCCAAAATTCAGTTATCAAATTCAGTTTGTTATGGAGGGAGGGGATAACTGAAAAATGATGCATTTCCCACCATTCTTAAATTGATCATCAATCTTAACACATCAAAATACAGCTGAAAAGAGTATTTTTGACCTCGTACTCAATTAGTGGTTGAAAGTACCAATGTACCCTATTGTTTTTATCCCTGAATGCAGAAACACGGGTAGAAGCTGATTAAATGTATATATTGGGTACTGCATTATCACGATTAAGAACTAGAACTGTCGCCGAAAATAGGAACACACGCCAAGGGGATCATTTATATTGGCATACTCGCTGACGACGACGGAGAGTTCCAGGTAGTTACCTATTTCTGCACATTACAACTTCGATCACATGGCCTCCCCTATA
Organism: Chionoecetes opilio; assembly: GCA_016584305.1. NCBI lineage: Eukaryota > Metazoa > Arthropoda > Malacostraca > Decapoda > Majidae > Chionoecetes > Chionoecetes opilio. The sequence goes on from JACEEZ010021943.1 coordinate 45,162, forward strand.
CACATATGTTGTACTTCTAGAGGTATTCGTGCTACATATATGTTCTAATCAAAGCCAACCATTCACAGTCACAGACTGGGTGATATGATGTAAACTATCGCCATGCTTAATTTGGTACCATTTTACCTCATACCTCACACAATACCTCATCATATCTGCCAAAGATGCCAGCAGTGGATGGAACTGGTACATAATATCTTCCTCTTCATCACTAGAATCGTCCATCATTGCGAGAATAGCCCCAGACACGGCAGGAATAATCTCTCCTTCCTCTTGCCTTGCCATCTTGGTTTGTTTGTAAACAAAAAACGGGGTTTTTGCGTTCCATTTGTTACACGCGAACCCAACCCTGAACCCAGAACCCAACCCTGAACTGAAAGAACTGGGTCCTGCAACTTGGGCACAAATGGAAGAGGCCTTATATGTAAATATAAAATATCATACTTGCTGGCTGCAAAATTCCTCAACATTTTGGCATTATTGTGTTTTTTGGCATTTTCCGACGAAACTATTGACCTAAAAAGAAATAAGACATAAAAAAAATTCTGTCCAGTTTGACGAGATGTACTGAATAGAACAATCCGTTTAGTCCTAACTTGTCACGTTCTCGAGTTGTATCGGTTTTTTAATATTTTCGAAAACATTGATTTGTGGCCTCATGTATGCATGATTTTTACTTCCGTGTCTACCACTGGGACGGCCGTCAAGAGATTCATCTTATATGTTCTATACCGTTTTGTCCTTACGTTTATAGTTACTGAGATATTGATGCAAATGTGATTTTCAAAATAATTTCATGGGCCCTTAGCCTGCA
>JACEEZ010021943.1:50975-58475 GCA_016584305.1 Chionoecetes opilio
ATGATCATCAATCTTTAAACACATCAAAATACAGCTGAAAAGCGTATTTTGACCTCGTACGCAATTAGCGTTGAAAGTACCAAGATACCCTTGTTTTTATCCCTGGAATGCAGAAACACGGGTTAGAGCTGATTAAAATGTATATATGGGTACTGCATTATCACGATTAAGAACTAGAATGTCGCCGAAAATAGGCACACACGCCAAGGTGACCATTTATTGGCATCTCCGCGAGACGACGGAGTAGAGCTCAGGTAGTACCTATTTCTGTTTTCACACATTACAACGTCGATCACATGGCCTCCCCTATACACAAAGTTGTACTTCTAGATCGGTATTCGTGCTACATAATGTTATAATCAAAGCCAACCATTCACAGTCAAGAATGGCGTGATATGATGTAAACTATCGCATGCTAATTTGTACATTTTACCTCATACCTCACACAATACCTCAATCATATCTGCCAAAGATGCCAGCAGTGGATGGAACTGGTACATTAATATTCTTCCTCTTCATCACTAGAATCGTCCATCATTGCGAGAATAGCCCCAGACACGCCAGGCAATAATCTCTCGTTCTCTTGCCTGCCATCTGGTTTGTTTGTAAACAAAAACGGTTTTTGCGTTCCCATTTGTGACACGCGAACCCAACCTAACCCAGAACCCAACCCTGAAACTGAAAGAATGGTTTCCTGCAAACTTGGGCACAAATGGAAGAGGCCTATATGTAAATATAAAGTATTCATACCTGCTGGCTGCAAAAATCATCACATTTTCGGATATATTGTGTTTTTTTTTGGCATTTTCGACGAAACTATTGACCTAAAAAGAAATATGACATAAAAAAAATCGCCAGCTTGACGAGATGTAAATGAATAGAAACAATGCGTTTAGGTCCTAACGAACTTGTCACGTTCTCGAGTGTATCGGTCTTTTAATGTTTCTTTCGAACAACATTGATTTGTGGCCTCATGAATGCATGAGTTTACTACGACGGCCGTACTTTCGACGGCCGTCAAGAGATGTCATCTTGTATGTTGTCTATACGTTTTGTCCTACGTTGTATAGTTACTGAGATATTAATGCAAATGTGATTTTCAAATAATTTCCTGGGCCTTAGCCTGCAGATTTTGGGTGTAAATAAATATCTCCTGATTTCGATTGTAATTGCAGTTTATAGTGCCGATTCACGAATCTGGTCTTCGTTTTCCGATAATTTGCTTCTAACGTATTTTTTGTCCCTCTGTAGCTTAAAATATCACTCACTAAATGCATACAAACATGATTATATATCCACAAATATTCATCACCTGGGGAAAATTACATACAATAGATTAAGTACACGTCACTATACACAAATTATACTGAGATCATTTCCACGCACATATGTAAAAAAAAAAATTAGATATAGTAGTCTAAAAAAAATTCTTCATATTTTTGCAGATACGTGCCCCAACACACTACTGCGTTGGCTTGACGGGTGGGGGTTGGTACGCAATGCAAAAAAATCACAGAATGCCTGTAAAAAGCGGATGAGGTTTGTGTTATAGATAGAAATACATTGAACATGATCAATTTAGGGTTGTTAGACGCTAGTGGACGCTAAGTGGACGCTGTTTGTATTAACGAAACAGCGTCCACTAGCGTCTACAACCCTAAATGGATCACTGTTAAGGATTCCTATTTAAAAACACATTCCTGCATCGCTTTTTAAGCATATCTGTGATTTTCCTAAACATTTCCCCCCCCATCTGCACAAATAAAAGAGTACAGGACATATATAGAAAATGTTATGGATTTTGCGTCCACAATAACAGTACAGTCGCCAGGACAACTTTTCTTTCTCTGTACAGACGTGTGGTGGCGTTACTACTTACATTTCTACATGCATGATTTAAGGAAAGTTGAAAGGCGATCTGGAGAACAGTCTGTGTCATTTGTTTGTCTTCATTTGTGTCACTAGTATTTCTATAAATGAAAAAAAGTTTTTTTAATGTTTCGAAAACATTGATTTGTGGCCTCATGAATGCATGATTTTTACTACGACGGCCGTACTTCGGGACGGCGTCAAGAGATTCATCTTGTATGTTCTATACCGTTTTGTCCTTACGTTTATAGTACTGAGATATGATGCAAATGTGATTTTCAACATAATTTAATGGGGGCCCTTAGCCTGAAGATCTTGGGGGTAAATAAAGATATCCGGATGTCGACGTAATTGAGTTTATAGTGCCGATCCACGAATTGTTCTTCGTTTTTTCCGGATATTTGCTCTAAACGTAGTTTTGTCCCTCTGTAAGCTTTATTTATACAAATAAATGCATACAAACATGATTATATACCAAAAATATCATCACTAGGGAAATGTACATAGAATAGAATTATTTACACCGTCATTATACACTAAATTACTGAGATCATTTCCAGCAACATATGTAAAAAAAAATAAAATATATAAATATATATGTCTAAAAAAATTTTGCATATTTTGCAGATACGTGCCCCAACACACTACTGCGTTCGGCTTGATCGGTGTGGGGTGGACGTAAATGCAAAACAATTACATATATGTGTAGCAAGCGATGAGGTTGTGTTTTAAATAGGAAATACATTAAACACTGATCAATTTTGGGTGTAGACGCTAGGGACGTAGTGGTCGCTGTTTGGTGTTTATAAACAGCGTCCACTAAGCGTCCACTAGCGTTCTGGCAACCCTAAATTGATCATGTTATGTATTTCACTATTTTAAAACACATCCCATCGCCATTTACGCATATCTGTGATTTTACTAACATCTCGATTTGCACAAATAAAAGAGCACAGGACATGTAAAAAAGTTTATGGATTTTGCGTCCACAAATAACAGTACAGTCGCCAGGACAAACTCTTCTTTCTCTTAACAGAGTGGGTGGCGTTAATACTTACATTTCTCAGCATGATTTCAGGAAGGAAGTTAGAAAGGCTCTATCTGGAGAGCCTGTGTCATTTTGTGTCTTCATCTGTGTCATTGGTATGGCTATAAATGAAAAAATGACAAAAAATATCACCAGAGTGGCCACCAACAATAAAAGTCGCAGTTAGTGTTTATTACTGGTGTCCCCCTACGTCGTCGTCACCCGAAGAAAAAAAACGGTAGTGGAAATTTGAAACCGTATTACTCGCAGATACAAAGCATAAAACACGCTGAAACAGGGTAGGGTAGATTATACATTCATGATAATACACTACTGTGTATCATCTTCAGTGGCACATAAAAAATCAGTAGTAATGCTATAATTCGTACTATATGGCACCTGGCGACATTATTTTTTTTTTCTCTCTCTCTCTCTCCTCTCTTCTCTCCTCTCTCTCTCTCTCTGTCCTCTCTCTCTCTCTCTCTCTCTCTATCTCTCTCTCTCTCTCCTCTCTCTCCTCTCTCTCTCTCTCTTCTCTTCTCTACTCCCTATCCTCTCTCTCTCTCTCTCTCTCCTCTCTCTCTCATCTCTTCTCTCTCTCTCTCTCCTCCTCTCTCTCTCTCTCTCTCTTCTCTCTCTCTCTCTCTCTCTCTCTATCTCTCTCTCCTTTCTCTCTCCTCTCTATGTCTTGTTTGTTATATTTTGTCAACACTTTTGGTTGACGCGAGCTTTTGCCTATAGCAGCCCGCATGTGGAAGAGGGCATACCATAAAAAAATGGCAGTGTGTTGGAGCGACCTTGGGGTGGTCTTCCCGAAACGGTGGAGTTGAGAGTGGCAGAGGACAGATCTAATATAACCGCAGGCAGCAGCGGCCGGCGGCACCTGGATGCCGGGCTGCGGATAGGTGGGAGGCGTTCCCTGAGGTGGGACAGGTGCCTGGCACTTCAGGAGGTAGTGTTGGAGTGCAAAGGGGTGAGGTGACCTGGCAGGGGATCACAGGTGATGGTCCACATCCGCCATGGCGGATTTCTCCAAAGCAGGGAAAGCCGGGCGGAGACGTGTAAGGCGGTCCAGTAGATGTGGGGGTGGATGGGTCTGGGGAAGTGGGTGCGTAAGCTGTTTGCAGCAGCGCCCCCCTACCAGGAGCAGAGGGTGATGATAGGGCGGGACTGTGGGCCTCGTGTGCTGGCGGGACAAGGCGTGCGAGCAGACTTTATTTGAGTAGAAGTTTGGGAGAGGCTGGGCAGAACAGCCGTAGTGGGCTGGGAAAGGGCCACGGCTGATTTTGCAAGCTCTGCAGCTGCTTCGTTGCCACTAAGGCCTACATGGCTGGGAACCCAATTGAGGGTGATTGCAGCCACGTGCAGCCAGTCGCTGGGCCCAGAAGAAGAGTGAGAGTGAGGGTGAGGAGGTGAATGTAGCCTGTGCTTGTGTGTCTCTGAGGGCCTTGGATAGGAGGATTTTGAGTCTGTGTGTATGATGACATGAGGGGAGTGACTCTCCAGGGCGTGTGAAGGCGGCCACGAATGGCGACTAGTCAGCGCCCCTTGGGGGGGAGGCAGCTGCGCCATCTGTGAGACGCCAGTGTTTTCTTGGTTTGTCCGCCACAAAAAAAGCCGCTCCCGCTGCTCCTGTGGCAGGCTCTACTGACCCGTCTGTTGTAGATAGTGAGGGAAGCAGGGTCGTCAAGTCACCATGACCTGTAGCTTTCCAAGCGTAAGGCAGCGGGGAGCCAGGTTTTTGTTTTTTTTTTTGTCCCTTGGCGCTCAAGACTGTGGAGTGATGTGTGATGAGGAGGCTTCAAGGCGGTGGTGTAGCGAAATTCGGAGTGAGGGAAGTCCTCGCCTTATTGAGGAGGGTTCGTGAATTCCCATAGTTGAGAACTTGCTTCTTGTCCCCCCCCCCAGCGCACGCTGGCCAACATTGCCGCCGAAGGGTTGTGGCGGGCCCTGGCAAGATGAGTTGCAACCTTGGCGGGAGGTTCGTAGGGTAGGGGCAGGTGGGTCATTTTGGCGGAGCAGGCAGGGCGGTCCGTTCTTCAGATACGGCAGCCGAGTTCGGACTACCTGGGCACTCCTGCTGCAGGTTGCAGACCTTAGGTCCATCTGGGGGCGTTGATGATGACTCTCAGGCGCTGTTTGGTGTGGCCTCTAGTTTTTGGCTGTAGGTGTGTTCGTTGAGGGAGATAAGGCATGGAGCGCTATAATCCAGGAGAGAGCGGATGGCGTGAATGTAAAAGGTTGCGCTTAACCTGGAAAAAACTTGCCCGCTTTTAAAGCCAGGGAGGCCCGCTAGGACGGAGATCCTGCTGTTTCACGCTCCTGCAGGTAAAGCTAGTGTGTGCGGAGGTTGATGACGGTTGTCGAGCCAGATGCACAGGTATTGGTGCGACGTGACAGGAGAGTGGGGTGTCCAGGATATAGAGCGGGGGCGCGCGGCGGTGGGGTCCACACCAAAGGCTCATGGCCCTTGGATTTGCCACATTCCTCAGCTCAAGAATTTTAGTTCCCTACACTGGTGGTTATATCAGTTCAAAGGTTCTGGGCTCGGGGTGCGTGGGCGGGTCCAGTGCAGTAGAGGGCAAGGTCGTCCGCATTAGCAGAGAAGCTTAGTCCGGGTGGGAGATGGAGAGAGATGAGTTCTTCCATAGTATGTAAAAGGAAGGGCTCAAGAATGCTTTTTTTTTTTTTTTTTTTTTGTTTTTTTCCTGCCCGTGGGTTCCGTTTCGGGTTGATGGAGTGAGACGTCTTCCCCTGAAAGGCAACTCTAGCCGCGGCCCGAGAGGAAGTCTTTGAGCCATATAAGGAGTCTGCCTGTCATACTCCCTTGGGACCAGAAGCGAAAGGATCACTCGGCAGTTGGCGAGTTCAAAAGGCTTTCTCGAGATCGAGGAGGCTACTGTGGTCACCTCGGAACTGGCAGCGCATAGAAGAGTGGAAAAGGCATTCAGCGTTTCCCATGCCCTGCCTGTAGGCAAAGAGGTCTTGATGGAGCGACGACCCGCCCAGGTTAGCCTGTTCTGTTAGGACTATCCGCCTCCATGTTTTGCCCACACAGATGAGGAGGAGATAGGGCGCTGGCACCAGGATTCTTTGGGCTTTAGGTATGGGTATGATGGTAGCCTATTCCATTTTAATGGTGTTTGCATGGCTCCCAGGAGGCGTTGAATAGGGTGAGAAGGGGCGGAGTGACCATCTGAGCCTGCATGGTGACATGGAGTAGTAATCCTGTCAGCCCCGGGGGAAGTATCTCCACTCGTTTTAAGGCCCGACGTAGTTCGAGGAGGCTGAGGATGTGTTGGTGTTGACTGATTCTCACAGCGCGGATCTACTTGATCATTTCTTGCTGGCAGGAGCTCGGTCAATCTGTCATCCGTGTATCAGCTGGTTAGATTGTCAGTGCCAGGTGCGAGGGGCAATTGAGGGGCGAGCCCTCTGGTTCGCGCAGCAGGGTCAGGGTGGGGGGGTCGGATGGGCCGCTGTGCCTGCGATGGGACTTGTAAAACTGTCGAAACCATTCACCGAGGGACGAGTGGCGAAGGCGAGCCCTCGGACACCAGTCAGCCAGTGCTTCCTCCGAATGTCAGCTTCCTCCGTTGGCAGCCACTGACAAACTGCCTGAAGGGCGCCCTGTTTTGAGCAGTTTGTTTTCGGCGGTAGGTCTGCGGGTGGGTTAATGCGGCTGTTGAGCTCCATCACGCAGGTCGTATAAAACAGTAGTCTCGAGGGGGCTTTGTGGTAGAGGAAGATGTGAGCGGGATGCTCTCGGATGCGGCGGCGTGAAAGGCATCTGTAAGAGCGGGTCTCCTTTTCGGTCAACGGTGAGGGATGGGTCAAGAGTGGAGAGTGTGTTTTGAGGCGGTTGAAACTGTTGCCAATTTAGCCATTTTGTGTCCATCTAGGGGCGGGTGGCTGGGAGAGGGGGACTTTAGGTAGGTTGAGATGAGAGGCAAATTATGCAAAGTGGGTCGCTGGTTAGTGTGGGTGGAGGGGCCCAAGAGGCGCAGGGGCGAAGAATGTCAGTGACGTAAGGAGAGGATCACGGCGTCCTCCGTGCATATGCGTTGGCTCTCCGTTGTTTCTGAGTGAGCTAACGCCTAGTCATGTGCCGGTGAGGGCGTTCTCGAGCTGCCGTCCTGCTAATGGTGCGACTGGAGAGTGAAAGAATAGGGTTCTTTTTGGGGTGACAGTTAAAAATACCGTCTATGAAGGTCGGCGAGGATGCGGCGTTGGGGCGAGGAGCTCACTAGCTCAAGGGAATTGTACGTCGGGAGGCTTATAGATGTTGTATAAGTCGGGGTGGAATGGGCAAGGTGTCGTGTGACGCCCTGGATTTCTACTCTCGGGCCACAAGGGATGGGAGCTGCGATGGTAGAGCTCTGAATGTTATTCTTTACCAAGAATAGAGCATCCGTTGGCTCCCCTTGTACCTTGGGTCAGGGAAAATTGTAGCCTCGGAGGGAGACAGGGGCGGGTTGTGGTGGCTAAGGTATCCTGGAGGAGAAAAATAAACATCTATGTTTCTCCGTGGGCTGCTTCATGGAGGAGGTGGGCTTGCCCGGATCTCGGATGTTCACTGCAAGAGGCGGAAAGCCCTCCATGAT
>JACEEZ010021943.1:60975-65975 GCA_016584305.1 Chionoecetes opilio
GCAGTGGTTATTCGTTACATACAATTATTTTCAAGATAATAGCTACATAAATTAAATTACACAGTTTTGCATTAAAACATTAAAAATATAAAATTATAAAATTGTAAAATAGAAAAATAATCGATATTAAAATATATATACAGAATATGCTAATAAAAAGTAAAGGAATAAAAGCATTATTAAAAAAAAAACAAATATATAATTTAAAATCATTATAAAAGGTACATATATTTCTACCTAAGAATATACTATATACATTAAAAAGAAAAAGTTCTATACAAAAATTTCATTTCCATCCCGAAGTACAATTTTGAGTTTAGTTTTGAAAGACTGTAGGGGGGTTAGCATCTTTAACTAGCGACGGGAAGCTGTTCATAAATTGGGGCCCCTTACAGAGAGAGATCTGGCCCCATGTCTGTGTTGGTCTTGGGACGAAACAGGTGATCCGCTGTCTGGTGGTGCTACCAGTAACGTCCCTACATTTGGGGAAAAGTCAGATTAGGATATAGATGGGTATATACTTGAACATAGTGACCCCTGTGTCGTGATTTATTTGGTCTTTAACATTCACCCATTGTAGTTCTTTCAAAATTGGAGTCACTGATCGTCTTCCGGTTTTTACCATCTACTCTTTTGCTGCAAAATTCTGTAGTTTTTAAAAACATTGTTTGGGAAGAGTTGTGTTTGCTGTGCCCCAATTACATTGCAAATTAAATAATGCTAAGTACAAGTGTTTGTATAATGCTGTGCGAGTTCCTTGTCGAAATATTTTTTTCTATTTACATACTTTAAGATCCGGTTTACTTTTTACTCATTTACAACATGTTTTAAAAGTCATGACCTGTCCTGTGTATCCAAGGTTTTTACATGTGTGGTGGGGTAAAGGGGTTGTGTCGTGGTGCGTATAGTGAGTTTGTCGGTATCGGGGATAATAGTTTTAGACCTATGAAAACACTGTGTTTTCTTATATTCAGTAGAAAACCATTTTTCAGAAAGTACAATTTTCTTATGTAAGGTTTCCTGGTTTTTCTAAATGAGGGTGTCAAGGTTTTTGAAAGGGGTTTTGTGTAGGGTTTTTGGTGTATCAGCGTTGCACTAAATACAGTCATTAATAAATGCGAATTCTTTTCACGAAAAGTTAAACAATTTTGGGCCAAGTATAGACCCCTGGGGGACACCGTACGTAACATGAATTTTGAAAAAATAGTGTTGTAATCGTACTGACTGCGTTCCCCCATTTAGGAACTGCAAACCAAAAGATAAAACATTGTTTTGTCAAGTTTTTTAAGTGGATGGTGGGGTTGACACTGCAAATGTTTTTAGATGATCGCATAAGGAAAATAGTGACACCCGTTTCCTGTCCTGTTGTCATAAATGTGGTTAGTAATGACAGAAAGGGGCTGTTTGGGTAGAAATTTAGACAAAAGCCATGCGGGTTTTGTTAGATGGGAGAATTTTGATCGAGGAAAGTTGTGAGGATAGCAACAGTTTTTCAATCCCTTAGAATGATGGGGAGGAGGGAAAGGGGGCGGTAATTATGACACATCTTTTTTCCCCTTCTGAAAAGGGGGGGAACGGTGGCATGCTTCCCATGATTGGAAAAAAGCCGGTTACGATGGGGGTTTTTATGAAATGCAAAAAATAAGCTAAACCTAAAGTGAATCTTTAACGAAACGAGGGAAATATTATCTGACCCAAACGATTTTAGTGTTGTTAAGGGCTTGTAGTTAAGTTTTACCGTATTCGTATCGAGGGGTTTGGGGGGCCGGAAATGTTCAAAGACGGGGAAATCCCTTTGCGTCTCTTGTATTTACATTTGGTGGGGATTTTCCAGGATGTTGTGTTTTTTTGTAAGTAGTTTCCCCAACATTTTTGCAAAAAAAATTTTAAAAATCTTCCGCTTTATTTTTTTAGGTAATTGTTGGCATTAGACCCCTTTTTTAGGGGGAGGGATTGGCCCTTAAAAAATCTTCCAAGTAGCGGCAAGTTATTCTTTAGAATTAAAAATAAAACGTGATAGTATTTTTCCCTTGTTTTAATCATAGCTGCTTACTTTTTTTTAGGTCCTTGTTTTGGGCCTGCAGAGTGGGCTCGTTCTGTGTGTTTTGAGATTACGTTAGCGGGATTTCGGTTTTATTGCCTCCCGAATCTGATCGGTCATCCCGGGGGGGCGGGGGGGGGGGCTTTTTCCCTTTTGTAACATGGGGGCGCAGGAACCCCAGGCATTTGTTATTTGGATGTTTTTGTCTATTGTTCTTTTACCGTCGTTTAAATATTTTACTGGGGGTCTATCACTTTCCCCAAGTAGTTGTGAGCAGAAGTGTCCCTATAAGTGTGAATGTACGAATAGTTTTAATGATAGGGGGTCGTTTTTTTTTACTTATTTTGGGTGACATGAAAGGTCATGGTCGCTATGTGATAAGGAAGACGTAGAGGTCGCACCAAGTCAGGCTTTTTATGATGAAAACGTCAAGTAGGTGGGGGGGGGGGGAGTGACCGAGGGGGTTTGTAATTATTTGTTTTAATTTGTTTTTTAGATGATTTGAGATTTTGCTTTTCTGTTGAGAAGATTCTTTTAAAATCACCGAGTATAAACAGGTTTTTTTACGCAAAGACATTGTTCTTAGGAGGTCAACAATATAGTCAAAAGAATCAGAAAGAGCTTTGGGGTGTCGTAAATGCAACTATAATGAAAAAGGTAATTTTCTCACTAAATTTTGTATCCATATTCCTCGACCCCAAATTGTGCGCAAGTTTTTTAATATTCAGAGTAGATGGTCTTACAACACACAAAACACGAGCCGCGCCCGTTTACCCGAAAGTTTGTAGTGGGATATTTACAAGGAATCAGGAGTGCGGAAGATACCCACGTCTCACAATACATAAAATTCGAATCTTTTTCATTATCAGCAACTTTATTTCCTAAAGATTCCCTTGTAGTGATTGTAAATTAGGTTTTAAATTTTTAAGAAAGCCCTTTTATATTGGTTTTAAGGGAACTATCGGTTTGCCCATCTTTGCCATTTCCTGGGCGCTATAAGCACCAGATTTGCCTTATGACCCAGTCTTTGACAACTGCCCCACTTTACTTTAGGGCGAACCCACAGTTAAATTCTGGTGGGTTTAAAACTCCACGTTTTAACAACCGACTTTTCTACCTGCGTTCTCGGTGTCGGGGTAATGATCACGACCCCCGGGTGCACCGTTCCTCCTTTTATTCGGGGCGGTAGTTGGCCCAGGGGGGGGGCAGGGGCGGGTGTGGTGAGGGGGTGGGTTGGTAGAGAGAGAGGAGAGAGAGGAGAGGGGAGAAAAAGGGGGGAGGGGGAAGAGGAAAGGGGGGGAGGGGGAGAGGGGAGGAGAGAGGGGAGAGGGAGAGGAAGGGAGGAAGAGAGAGAGGAGAGAGGGAAAAAGAGGAGAAGGAGGGAAAGAGAGAGAGAGGAGAGGGAGAGGGGGGAGAGAGAGAGGAAAGAGGAGGGAGAGAGAGAGAGAGAGAGAGAGAGAGAGAGAGAGAGGGGAGAGGAGGAGAGGGAGAGGGGGGAGAGGGGGGAGGAGAGAGAGAGGAGAGAGAGGAGAGAGGGGAAGGGGGAAGAGAGAGAGAGAGAGAGAGAGAGAGAGGAAAAGGGGAGGAAGAGAGAGAGAGAAGAGAGAGGAGAGAGGGGAGGAGAGGAGGGAGGGGAGGGGAGGAGAGAGAGAGAGAGAGGGAGAGAGGAGAGAGGGGAGGGGGAGAGGGAGAAGAGAGAGAGAGAGGAGGGAGAAAAAGGGGGGGAAAAGAGAGAGAGAGGAGAGGGGGACGGGAGAGAAAGGGGAGAAGAGAGGGGAAAAAGAGGAGGGGAGAAGGGGGGAGGAGAGAGGGGGAGAGGAGGGGAGGAAAAGGAGAAAAGGAGAGAGAGGGGAGCGAGAGGGGGAGGAGGAGAAGAAAAGAAGGGGGAGAGAGAGGAGAAGGGGAGGAAGGGGGGGAAGAGAGAGAGAGAGGGGGAGAGAAGAGGGTTTAGAGGGGAGAAGAGGGGAAGGGGAAAGGGGGGGAAAAAAGGGGGGAAAAGGGGGAAAGGAAAAAAAAAAAAAAAGGGTTGAGGGGGGAAAAAGGGAGAAGGTTTGGGGTTTTTTTTAAAAGGGTTCTTTTAAATTTTGGTTTTCAAAAAAAAAGGGATATGGGCAAGGGGGGGGGGGTTTTTTAAAAGGGAAAAAAGATTTTTTTACAAATTGTAAAATTTTTTTCTTAGTTTTTTGAATTTTGTGAACAAATTAAACAAAATTTAAAGTAGATATTTTTTTATAAAGGTTTTTCACTTTTTTCAAGTTTCTTTAAATTTGTTTTTTTTCTTAAATGTTTTTACAATTGTTTCCCCCTAAAAATGGAGTTTTCAAATTTTAGCTAGTTAGTAAAATTTTTTTTTAAAAAAAAGTATTTCCTCTTTTTTTAAAAAGTTTTTATTTGCAAAAAATCTTTTAAAAATTTTCCCCAAAATTTTTTTTTTTGTTTAAGTTTTTTAAAAACCCCGTTTTTTAAGTGTTTTAAGGTTTTTAAGGGCTAAAAAATTTTAAATGGTTATTTCGTTTTTTTAAAAATCTTGTTATTGATGTTTCTTAAAATGTTTTTTTAGTTTTTATTTGGGGGCCTTTTTTTTTTCCCTTTTTGTTTTCCTCTTTTTTGTTTTTGTATTTTAAAACATTAAAAAAAAAAACCCCAAAATTTTTTTTACCCTTTTTTTTTTTCCGTTTTTTTTATGGTTAAATTTTTTTTTTAACAAAATTGGCTATCCCCCCTTTTTTGGTAATTTATTTTTTTTAAAACATTAAACCTTTTAAAGGGGGCCCTTTATTTTTTTTATTAAAGGTTTTGCCCCTTTTTTTTTTTATTTTTTTTTTTCCCCCCCCTAGTTTTTTTATTTAAAATTTCCCTAAAAAATGGTTTTTTAATTAATTTTTGTCGTTTGTGGGTTTTTTTTTTTTTCTTTTTGGTATTTCCCCTTTTTTCTTTTTTAAAAGTTTTTTTCCCCCAA
>JACEEZ010021944.1:0-2500 GCA_016584305.1 Chionoecetes opilio
GTTTTTGGGGTTGGGTTGTGGGTGGGGGTTTTGTGGTGTGGGGTTTTGGGGGGGGGGTTTTTCATGGTTGAGGAAATACTACATACATCATTATTTTGTAAGGATAGGAAGATATCAGATAAGTTAGGAAAAATAAATAAAATATGATGATGATTGAACAAAAGAACAGAAAGTAAAACAAAAAAACTGCAATGGAAATACACAAAGAAAGGAAAGGTTAAGACAAAGCAAAATGAGAACAATAAAAATAATGAACAGCAAAAAGAGCCCTAATAACTAAAGCTCATAACGTCATTCACCAGTTAATGAAATCTTTCGTTCCCACCAAACACCACACCACCACCACCACACCGCCGCGATGGTCAAATTGATAGCGCGCTGGCCTGCCATTCTGTGGCAGCCGGTTCTAATCCTCACTGCTCCCGGGGATTCGGGAGCAGTTCGGGGAGCAGAGGGTCCTCCCAATGACAAATTCGGGCGGTTACTGTCCCCCTTTAGCAAGGGGATGGGCTGGGTGTTGTGTGTGAGGTCCCAGCATTACCCTAAGATCGGTATAATAATGAGCTCCAAGCTCCCACCGGGAGAGTGAAACCGGTGATCGCGAGTTTGACTCGCATGGACAAGACCATAGGTGAATAACACACACACACACACACACACACACACACACACACACACACACACACACACACACACACACACACTATACGTTTAAGATGCTCATTTCCGGTTTATCTACAGTAAGTTGACATTCCCTCTTTCTCTATCTCGCTCTCTCACGTCTCCTTAGTTTATCCTCTTTCATTTCCTTTCATTCATACACTGGCGTATTAAAGCATCAGTGTCTTGTTTCAACACTTTCCTTCACCCTCTTTGTTTATCTCTTCTAGTCATCTGTATACGTTGTTGCTTCCCTTTCCTATTTCTTCACGACGAAAAACGGAGATAATATAACGAATGCGTTCAAAGTCGCGTTAAAATAAGGAAAGAATGAGGAGGAGGAGGAAGAGGAAAAGGAGAAGGAGGAGGAGAAGGAGGAGGAGGAGGGAAGAGGAGGAGGAGGAGGAGGAAGATTAAGAGGAGAAAGAGGAGCAGGAGTAGGAGGAGAAGGAGGAGGGATGAACGTAAGTCTAACAATAGAATCAGAAAAAAATATATTGACATTTATGAGAATTGATGATAAAGGAGAAAAAAAAGTTCGAAAAGAGAGGCAAGGAAGGAGGGAAAAAAACTTCGGAAAAAGAAAAGAGGAAGAGTGAAAGACAGAAAAAAGTAGGATATTAAAGAAAGACATTAAAAGAAAGAAAGGCATTGAAAGACATGATTAAAGAAAGACATTAAAAGAAAGAAAGACATGATTAAAGAAAGACATTAAAAGAAAGAAAGACATTGAAAGACATGATTAAAGAAAACATTAAAAGAAAGAAAGACATTGAAAGACATGATTAAAGAAAACATTAAAAGAAAGAAAGACATTGAAAGACATGATTAAAGAAAGACATTAAAAAAAGACGTGAATGATATTAGAAAAAACGCGTGTAAATATCTAATAAAGACAAAAAATACCTAAAATCATCCTGCGCTAATCACAAAAAGAAGAAAAAAGATGAAATAAAGACGCTTAATTAACTAGTTTTGTTTATGTAAAAATTCGAAATCAATTTATTCTCTCATTATTTATCTATTTATCAACATATTTATCTGTCTTTTATATGTGTGTATCTATCGAGGTCATTCAGTCCATCTGTCTATCTACTTTTTACCTACAGGCACCAGGAAAGAGAATGAGAGATAGATAAAGAGAGAGCGAGAGAGAGAGAGAGAGAGAGAGAGGGAGAGAGAGAGAGAGAGAGGAGAGAGAGAGAGAAAGAGGAGAGAGAGAGAAGAGAGAGAGAGAGAGAGAGAGAGAGAGAGAGAGAGAGAGAGAGAGAGAGAGAGAGAGAGAGAGATCCAAGTTAGGGATCAATGGAATTAGTATCATTTTCTTTGTGGACTTCTCTCTCTCTCTCCTCTCTCTCTCTCTCTCTCTCTCTCTCTCTCTCTCCTCTCTCTCTCTCTCTCTCCTCTCCTCTCTCTCTCTCTCTCTTCTCTCTCTCGCGTCCACTATACAGAGAATTAAAGGACCCCTCATCCCCACCACGCAAAAAAAGGGGAAAAAACAACCCTAAAAAAATAGTGTGAATAGAAAATGAGATACAGACATGAGACGCGAGCTTAGATGTGACGCTAAGGAGGTGACGGTACGCACGTAACACACCGTAACAGGACCCCAAACCCCCTATTTAACTCTCTTCTCTCTCTCTCTCTCTTTTCTCCTCTCTCTCTCTCTCTCTCTCTCTCTCTCTCTCTTTTCTCCCCTTCTTCTTTTCTCTTTATTTTTTCATTAGGATTTTAATATGTTTAACAATTTTTTTAATGTATTTTAATATTTTTATTTGTATATAGATCATGTTAAAAGAATAGCCATGTTAACAATGGAAATAAAATTCTGATTTGATTC
>JACEEZ010021944.1:12500-20000 GCA_016584305.1 Chionoecetes opilio
GGGAGAGGGAGGGAAGGAAGGAGGGAGAGAGGGAAGGGGCGAGGGAGAGAGGGAAGGGGAGAGGGAAGGGGAGAGGGAAGGGGAGGAAGGAAGGAAGAGGGAAGAAACAATAGGTGGCTACAGTTTGGTTTCGAAATTCTTGTGTATTATGTTTAGAATGTTGAATTGGTGGAAGGAAATAATTAATGAAGGATGGATGGAAGGAAGGAAAAGGAGGAGGAGGAGGAGGAAGGGATAAAGAATAAAGGAAGGAAGTAAGGAAGGAAGGAAGGAAGGAAGGAAGGAAGGAAGGAAGGAAGGAAGGAAGGAAGGAAGGAAGGAAGGGAAGAAGGAAAGGAAGGAAGGAAGAGAAGGCGGAGGATAAACAAGCGGTTAAGAATGGATAAATGAAGGTAGGAAGAACGAAAAAAAGAAGGAAGGAAGGAAGGAAGGAAGGAATGAAGGAAGGAAGGAAGGAAGGAAAGAAAGGAAGGAAAGATATGAGTCATGATGAATAAACGTGGGAAGGAAGGAAGGAAGGAAGGAAAGAAGGAAGGAAGTAAGGAAGGTAGGAAGGAAGGAAAGATATGAGTCATGATGAATAAACGTGGTACTTTGTTTTCATGAGTTTGATGTGACGACATTTATAATATATGTTTATTATCATTATTATTATTATTATTATTATTATTGTCATTACTATTATATCTATCATTATCATTTTGCTTCGAGATGAGTGAACTACATAATATTACCACTGCTCTGAGTCACTGTCATCTGATATCACTATACGAGTTGTTGATGTGAAGTTGATAGGAAATGCAATACTGTCTCAATGAAGTGATTTTCGCCATTAACCCCTTGAGACCCAGAACGTAATTTTCATTGTAATTTGACTACCATTAGACGATTTTGAATTAATATAAGCAATGTTTTTATAGATATGACCTGTTTAGCATCCTTGTAGACTAGCTAATTTGGTAACTTTTTCGTAATTTTATGGCACGACAACATACAATATCTTATAACAAAGGAAAAATCTGGGTGTGAAAGGGTTAAGAGGATAATTTTCAATAAGTAAGAACAGGAATAAGCGATAGGGAGTGGAGGATGAAGAACAAGAAGGAAGAAAGGTAGTATTGGAAGGAAGGAAAAGGAAGAAGGGAAAGGAAGAAGTAATACATACAAGAAGAACAGAGAAAGGAAGGTAGGAAGGTGGGAAGGAAGGAAGCAAAAAAACAGTAAGTTACGTTTAAACGAAGTTATAGTTAGGAAAGTAATCATATAGTTCAGAAATATGTATTGAGGTGATCTTAAAACTATACAATTTATAATAACTTTCTTTAGCGTATGCTGGTTCTATGTTATTCTTTATCTTTGTATATTTCTTTCTTTGCTGCATTAATAGACTTTACAAAAATAATATAAAAGCTAAGAAAGAATTACCTTTTTCGAAAACTATTGAAGATCCACACAGACAGACAGACAGACAGACACAGGCAGGCGCAAACAGAGACAGACAGACAGACACAGACAGACAGACAGACAGACAGACAGACAGACAGACAGACAGACAGACAGACAGACAGACAGACAGACAGACAGACAGACAGACACAGGCAGGCACAAACAGAGACAGACAGACAGACACAGACAGACAGACAGACAGACAGACAGACAGACAGACAGACGACAACTAAAATTATATAAAAGTGTACGTTATTACGAATGCTTTGATGATAATAGTACAAAGCCAATAATAATAAAAATAATAATGGCAATAATATTATTTATAACGATGATGAAAATATAACTTTCATTACAATCATTACGTACAACAAAAACAACACACACACACACACACACACACACACACACACACACACGCACACGCACACGCACACGCACACGCACACACACACACACACACACACACACACACCCCACACACACTGGTGCTTTGCTTACCTGCGGAGGAGAAAAAAACAGGTATACACTCAGTCGCAGGTAGGGAGGAAGGGTACAGTACATGTGCAGGACATGTATTAGAAAGCAGGGAGGACAGGGGAGTCAATTATAAGGTAGGTGAGAAGGAGGTGAGTCGTTATCATACACAATATACACACTGAGTAAATAACATGAGTGAAAGATGAGCACCTTCTCCACCTCATATTGTACAAAGAAGAATATGTATGAGAAATATAGAATAAATAAATAAAGGGTATTCATTTTTTTCTAAGGTAAGTAACATGAAAGGTGTCTGGCTGTACAAGATTGGGCACAGGTTAAAGAGGAGAGAGGAGAGAGAGAGAGAGAGAGAGAGAGGAGAGAGAGAAGAGGAGAGAGAGAGGAGAGAGAGAGAGAGAGAGAGAGAGAGAGAGAGAGAGAGAGAGAGAGAGGGAGAGAGAGAGGGAGAGAGAGAGAGAGAGAGAGAGAGAGAGAGAGAGGAGGAGAGAGAGGAGAGAGAAGAGATAGCAGATCATCTAGAGTAAGGAAAGAGTGAGAGAGAGAGAGGGGGAGAGAGAGAGAGAGAGAGATTCAGATTCAGATTCAATCTGATACAATTGAGTAACATTGTGAAAGAGACTGTTCGAGATAACAGTTAGAGAGAGAGAGAGAGAGAGAGAGAAGAAGAGAGAGAAGAGAGAGAGAGAGAGAGAAGAAGAGAGAGAGAAGAGGTAGCGAGGAGAAGAGTGAGAGAAGAGAGATGAGAGAATAGAGAGAGAGATAAAAGAGACAGAGAGTAGATGGCAGGATAAAAGTGGTACAGCTACAATGGTGTCAGCGTTGTGGATAGGTTGTCATCGCAGGTAAAGGTGAAAATTAATAAGTTTGGATTGTGGAAGTAAATAGTTTATGATTTGAATAGTAAGTAAATAAGTAAATAGAATAGTTGAAGAAGTAAATAGTTTGTGATACGTTTATGATAGTTTGTTGATTTGAGAATGGTCGTCTCCGTTCTGTGCTTGTGAGTTTCAGGTTATGGGAAGTGAAGAGGACAGCAAATAAAAGACAATAGATTCGACTCCCCAAAAAAATAATATTCAGAAATGTAATAAAATACACTGAGGAAATAACATGAATGAGATGATGTACACTTTCTACACCTCATCTCCGTTCTTTGCTTGTGAGTTTTTTTTAGCTAAGTGACGAGGACACAAAATCAAGAATAGATTCGACCCCCCGCAAAAAAAATCAGAAATGTAAGAAGATACACTATAATCTATTTCTTTTAACGAGGCGAAAATTCCATTGTATCTTAAGGTCTCATGCTTAAAATGATGCCTATGTTTACCTGATAATATGGTTAACTATAATAAAATACAGCTGAAATTTAGAAGAAGCGTAGTATTCCCTTCTCCTGGCATCAAATATCAGTCAGTAAGCAGCAAGGGGTTAGGATTTTTCACCTCGTTCAAAAAAGTAGACAGGATTTTTCACCTAGTTAAAAAAAAGTAGACTATAATATAATGGTGAGGTATTGGTGAAGAGATGTCAGGGGGAACACGTATATACAGTACATGTTGTGTATCTCCCCTCGCCTGTATTAATCAAGGAATAGCGCCGAGGTAAGGTAAATATGTGCATGCTCTCGAATATCGGTATTGCACTGAATTCAATTACATCCATAGGTCAAATGAAATACGATGCAATTCATATATACATACATACATACATACATGATATACGTACACAGGTTAGTTCCATTGGTTCATTTCATAATCTCCAGTAATCTATCTACATGACAATAATTTATAATTGCAAATCAACCCAGTGTAATACAAGAAACGCAAAAAAATATACAAACATATAAATAATATGTTTTACTCTATGATTACACACACACACACACACACACACACACACACACACACACACACACACAGACACACACACACAACACACACACACACACACATGTACCGCGCGATGGTCAGGTTGATAGCGTGCTGGTCTCCCATTCTGTGGGTAGGCGGTTCGAATCCTCGCGCTCCCGGGGATTTTTCACTGACAAATTCGGGCAGTTACTGTCCCCTTGAGCAAGGGGATGGGAGTGTGTGGTGTGTGAGGTCCCAGCATTGCCCAAAGATCGGTAATAATGAGCTCCAAGCTCGCACTGAGAGGGTGAAAACTGGCAATCGCGAGTCAGCTCGCGTGGACAAGACCATGGGTGAATAGCACACACACACACACACACACACGAGATTGTCCTCATTTTTGTTCCTGCCATCTACTCTCTCTCCTTTTTTTTTTCTCTCTCTCTCTCTCTCTCTAACCTGGGCCGAATCTTTTTTCCTAATCAGGCATATTATCTTCTCCCTTGTTCGCCCAAAACTAACAAAAAATGGTACTTTTTATTTAGCCACCATTGGTACTTTCTTCCCGTGACATTAACTCACCTTTTTTTCTCCTCCATTATCTGCACCACCTGCCCACCACCTGCGGCACCCCAAACCACCTGAGTAACCACTGTGTATGCTCTCCAGTCCCTTCCTTATCCTCATCTAATGTGTGTATCTCTTGATGGTTACTTTTTATCATCATTGTCTAAGTTGAAGCGAGTGTAAGACATAAAAAAGTGGCCACTCTTACCTGATGACACTTTGGTATAAATGTAGAGAAGATGAGGAGGGGGAATAAGGTAGATAAGATTATGAGAAAAAAAAAGATGGAAGAGGAAAAAGATGGAGAGAAAGTATGAGAAAAATACAGTAATATATTAGATAAAGAGAGGGAAGATGGAAGAGGTGGAGGGGGGTTAAGGAGCGGGGATTCCCAAGGGTAACAAAGGACAAACAGTAACAGCCCAATTGGATGGTTCTCACGCTACTGTTAACTAACCTAAACCTAACCTCCTAATGTACCTGATGGCTTGTGTTTACCTGTTACCTGTGTTCATGATGGACCTGATGCCTTGCTTACCTGGCCCTGATACACCTGCCTAGCTATTACTTGTAACTTACCTGTGGGGTTTTCGTACTTGTTGCTTGTTTTACTAGTTTATAACACGGCTTGTGGATTATAGGTTATTTTTTATGAAGTGTTTGGGTCAATAACACACGCATAAATTAATCAAAACCCATAAAAAAATGTATAATCCACAAGCTATATAAACTAGTAAAACAAACAACAAGTACGAAAACCCCACAAGTAAGTTACAAGTAATAGCCAGGCAGGTGTATCAGGGCCAGGTAAGCAAGGCATCAGGTCCATCATGAGCACAGGAAACAGGTAAACACAAGCATCAGGCACCAAAGTGTCAGGTAAGAGTTGCCACTTTTGTATGTCTTACACTCGCTTCAACTTAGACAATGATGATAAAAAGTAACCATCAAGAGATACACACATTAGATGAGGATAAGGAAGGGACTGGAGAGCATACACAGTGGTTACTCAGGTGGTTTGGGGTGCCGCAGGTGGTGGGCAGGTGGTGCAGATAATGGTGGGGAAAAAAAGGTGAGTTAATGTCACGGGGAGAAAGTAACATTGGTGGCTAAATAAAAAGTACCATTTTTTTGTTAGTTTTGGGCAAACAAGGGAGAAGATAATATGCCTGATTAAGAAAAAAGATTCGGCCCAGGTTAGAGAGAGAGAGAGAGAGAAAAAAAAAAAGAGTAGATGGCAGGAACAAAAATGAGGACAAGCTCGTATGTGTTATTCACCCATGGTCTTGTCCACGAGAGTCGGACTCGCGATCGCCAGTTTCACCCTCCCGGTGTCAGCTTGGAGCTCATTAATACCTATTTTTGGGTAATGCTGGGACCTCACACACCACACACCCCCATCCCCTTGTTCAAGGGGGACAGTAACTGCCCGAATTTCTCAGTGGAAAAATCCCCGGGAATGAGCTTGGCCGGGGATCGAACGCCGGACTACAGAATGGTGCCAGACGCCCTAACCCACCAAGCCGTTCAGGCGGTGTGCGCGCGCGCACGCGTGTGTATTCATCTAGTTGATTTTACAGGGCCAGAGCAATGCTCGTGTGGCCCCGTCTCCATATCAACATTTTTATCATTCATCCTTAGTGCTTTGTGTTGGCCGAAGCCACCACCCCGGAGAGCAGGTCACAAACCCCGGCTAACACCCGGTACCCATTCACTGCTGGGTGGACAGGGGCTCGGGTTTTAAGGAAACAACCCATCTGTTTCCGCTCCGCCCGGGGATCGAACCCGGGACTTCTCGGTTGTGAACCGAGCTCCCCTACACCACGGAGTACCCGTGGAGTACACGGAGAGAGAGTGTGTGTGTGTGTGTGTGTGTGTGCCAGGAAGTAGAAAAGGAAGTGTGGAATGAAGGAAGCGTTGAAAGAAGCGATGATCCAACAGGAAAGGAATGAAGGAAAAGGGATATGGTGGAATGGGAGGCGAGACGACGAATGGAGGGAAAGGGAGAGAAGGAGGAAAGGAGAGAGAGAGAGAGGAAAAGGAGATTGAAGGTTAGTATGTACGTCCAAGCCTATCAGAGAAATCGTAAATCTCAAGTAATTTCTCTCTCTCTCTCTCTCTCTCTCTCTCTCTCTCTCTCTCTCTCTCTCTCTCTCTCTCTCTCTCTCTCTCTCTCTGTTTTACATTATTAAGCGAAAAATCAAGTATATTTTCCTTCCTATTTCCCTTCTCCTCCCTTCCTTTCTTCTTTCCTTCCTTCTTCATTTCCTTTCTTCCTTCCTCCCTCTATTCCTTTCTCCACCCATGATCCACACACACACACACACACACACACACACACACCTTAGTCCAATCACAATGACGTAATCTTTCAAGGACAGATGAATGCCACCTGTAAACTGACTTATCATTGACTGACTGACTCGCCCATCACTGTTGACTGATTTACTGTCTGATTCTATTTATATATCGACTGTGTCATAGAAGGAAGAAATGTCAACACTTTAACATAAACCTACAGGCGCTATAGGCTCCAACATAAAAAATAAAAAATAAAATTTTTACTGATTTGAATGAGTGAGTGAGTGAGTGAGTGAGTGTGTGTCAGTGAGTGAGTGGGTGATGAGAGGTTGAGTCAGTGAATGAGTGAGTGAGTGAGTGGGTAGGCGAATGATTGAGTGAGTTGGTCAATGAATGAGTGAGTGGGTGAGTGAGTGTGAGTAAGTGGGTGAGTAAGTAAGTGAGTGAGTGAGTGAGTGAGTGAGT
Source organism: Chionoecetes opilio (assembly GCA_016584305.1). Lineage (NCBI taxonomy): Eukaryota > Metazoa > Arthropoda > Malacostraca > Decapoda > Majidae > Chionoecetes > Chionoecetes opilio. The sequence goes on from JACEEZ010021944.1 coordinate 19,631, forward strand.
GTAAGTGAGTGAGTGTGAGTGAGTGAGTGAGTGAGTGAGTGAGTGAGTGAGTGAGTGAGTGAGTGAGTGAAGTGAGTGATGAGTGAGTGAGTGAGTGAGTGAGTGAGTGAGTGAGTGAGTGAATGAGTGAGTGAGTGAATGAGTGAGTGAGTGAGTGAATGAGAGGTTGAGTCAGTGAATGAGTATGGTTTTCTTTCCCAAGCTTAATTACCTGACCAGCTGACTCGGTGTACTGACTAAGGACTGACTCAACACACACCTGTTATAAAGCAGAGCCATCAATCGTAACACAACATGCCCTCCCCCAAACACCACATACTCCTCCCCAAACACCACATGACCCCCCCCCCCAACATTTTTTTTACACCAC
>JACEEZ010021944.1:30000-35000 GCA_016584305.1 Chionoecetes opilio
TACACACACACACACACACACACACACGTCGGGCGGGCGGTTCGGCGTTTGATCCCCCACCCCGCTCGCTCCCAGGAATTTTCACTGACAAATACGTGCGGTTTCTGTCCCCGTTGAGCAAAAGGATGGGTGCGTGTGGTGTGTGAGGTCCCAGCATTACTCAAAGATCAGTTATTACGAGGTCCAAGCTCGCTCCGGGAGGGTGAAACAGGCGATCGCGAGTTCGACTTGTGTGGACAAAACCAATTAGACCATGGGTGAATAGCACACAGGTATTTAGGGATGGGGGAAGGGGGGGAGGGGGAGTGGCCAACATACCTCATCAATCACTCTTCATTTATTTAGCTGCGAGAGAGAGAGAGAGAGAGAGAGAGAGAGAGAGAGAGAGAGAGAGAGAGAGAGAGAGAGAGAGAGAGAGAGAGAGAGAGAGAGAGAGAGAGAGAGAGAGAGAGAGAGAGAGAGAGAGAGAGAGAGAGAGAGAGAGAGAGAGAGAGAGAGAGAGGGGGGGTCGTCGATGGCAAGTGGATCTCCCCCCAGAGAAAACCCAGGCGATGCTCATCTCCCGACGACAACGTCCTCCTGATACTCCCCTCCCTACCATCTTACTGGGTGGGAGGCCGGTGCCCCTGCAGACGTCCCTCTCCATACCTGGGGTGGAAGTGAATAGCGTCCCGACCTTCACCGACCACATCCGAACCATTGCAAGGAAAGCCGCCTGGAAACTTAGCTGTGTCCGGCGTGTCTCACACCTTCTTGACTCCCAAGGGATCACCACCTTATATGCAGCTCAAGTCCGCTCCCTTATGGAGTACGCCCCTCTCACGTGGTCTTCCTGCCCCCCTTCGTAACTGAGCCTTCTTGACAAGGTACAGGCCCGAGCCCAACGGTTAATACGTCTGAAGGCTCTGCAGGACCAGCTTCTCCCTCCTCTGCAACCCTTGCAGCAGCGTCGCGACGTAGCAGGTCTGTGCGTCGTTTACAAGACACACAAGCAGCATGTCCCGCACCTGGCTGCTCTCCGACAGCCCTGGGCAAGACCACACGGCCACACCACACGAACTGCTGCTACCAGGGACCATCAACTGATCGTCCCTTTTGCCAGGACGGAGACCTCTCTGTGTTCCTTCCTTCCACGCTACACAAGAATGTGGAACCGCATAGTACAGCAGGCACAGCTTCACTCTACCTCGTCACTCCAGACCTTCATGAGTGCTGTGAACGCTTGGATAAAGCAGCCATAGTATTAAGTACCTACCTGTAAAGCTGTAAACCCTATGATGCTTAAGTTCATCTATGTCTATATATATATTATTATTAGTGAAAAATGAAATGTAAAATTACGTAGAATAGTAACACTTAAAATGTAAAATTCATTTAGTAGTGAAATAGTGAATTAGAGAAATAGAGAATTTAGAATAGTAACCCATGTATGTATGTTAAGCTAGGAATAATCTACACATTCCTAAAGTCAAAGATAGTTCTCAGTAGTCCAGCTGAAGCTCCTGACTGTAAAACCTATAAGAATAAAGGTAAAAAAAAAAGATAGATAGAGAGAGAGAGAGAGAGAGAGAGAGAGAGAGAGAGAGAGAGAGAGAGAGAGAGAGAGAGAGAGAGAGAGAGAGAGAGAGAGAGAGAGAGAGAGAGAGAGAGAGAGAAAAAAAAACAGAGAGAGAGAGAGGGTTCAAATGTTAAACTTAGAACAGATGTAAATGAAGTGCTCGCGAGTGAATACAAATAGTAAGAGAAACTGCTTCCCTTCCCTTTCAGAATAATTGAACACACACACACACACACACACACACACACACACAGACAGACGCAGACACAGACACAGACACAGACACAGACACACACACAGACACACACACAGACACACACACACACACACACACACACACAGACACAGACACAGACACAGACACAGACACACACACACAGACACACACACAGACACACACACACACACACACACACACACACATACTATTATTCCAACAAGAATTAATACTAAAGGACACTATTCTCTTACGATATTTTTTACACTAAGTAGATGAGCAGATAAGCCTTTACGTATTTCCCCCCGTATTAATTTATTTTTCCTTATTCCTTTCTTCCTATCCCTTATATTTCTTTTTATTTTCTCTAAAGACAGTGTTATTTTTGTTTCTTTCATTTTTTTCATTTGCTTCACGTGCTGCATCCTTTGTCATAATTACGAATATTTTTACCTATTTTTCATCTCTCTCTCTCTCTCTCTCTCTCTCTCTCTCTCTCTCTCTCTCTCTCTCTCTCTCTCTCTCTCTCTCTCTCTCTCTCTCTCTCTCTCTCTCTCTCTGCTCCCTTTTTTTATGTTTTAATGTACCTCTCTCTCTCTCCCTCTCTCTCTCTCTCTCTCTCTCCTCTCTCTCTCTCTCTCTCTCTCTCTCTCTCTCTCTCTCTCTCTCTCTCTCTGCTCCCTTTTTTTATGTGTTTAATGTACTCTCTCTCTCTCTCTCTCTCTCTCTCTCTCTCTCTCCTCTCTCTCTCTCTCTCTCCTCTCTCTCTCTCTTCTCTCTCTTCTCTCTCTCTCTCTCTCTCTCTCTCTTCCTCTCTCTCTCTCTCTCTCTCTCTCCTAACTTACTATCAATCTTCTCTCCTCTTCCTCCCTCCCTCTCCCTTTCCTTTACTGGCTCGCTATTAGTAATGTCTGCCCACTAATAATTTTTTGTTCCCTGTGTCTTGACTCCTAACCTATCAAGACAAGGCGAATGGTAAGGACATATTTAATAACACCTTAATTCAGGGCTGTGTTCCAGTGACTTTCTTTTCCTTCTTATCTTTAATCGATGTTTATATTTTAAGTCATTGATTATAATTACTATATATTTTTTTCATTTTCATTGATATGTCAGTTTGTTTGTGTGTGTGGGGGGGAGGGTGTGTGTGTGTGTGTGTGTGTGTGTGTGTGTGTGTGTGTGTGTGTGTGTGTGTGTGTGTGTGTGTGTGTGTGTGTGTGTGTGTGTGTGTGTGTGTGTGTGTGTGTGTGTGTGTGTGTGTGTGTGTGTGTGTTTCAGTCAATTGGTCAGTCAGTCAGTCAGTCAGTCAGTCAGTCACTTATTTGGATCGTTACTACATCAGTTGGCCATTCAGTCACCCAAACTCTGAACCAAACCACCAAGCTTCTTGTCGTGGGAAATACTCTACAGAGGAAATTCTCCTACTGTAGCAGAGAGGTGAAGATGGAGTTATTCAGGAGTCACTGCTACTCTATATACTGCAACTCGCTGTGGTCGCGGTACAAGGTGGCCACTCTGAACCGCCTTAAGGTCTGTCACAATGACATCCTTAAGAGGCTTCTGGGGCTGCCCAGGTGGTGCAGCTCGTCCCTGGTTTTCGCTAGGAACGGGTGAACAATCTGGATGTGATCCGTCGACACTCCGTGTTCAGTTTAAGGAGTAGGGTGGGGCTCTCTACGAACTCCATAATCAACTCTGTCAGGCAGAGCTCGGCCTATGTATGTGGACCTATACAACAGCGGTGGTTGGGTCTGCTGTTTGTGCAGAATGTGGGGTAGCACAGGTGTCCATGTATGCTTTTCTATGTACTTTGAAACTATGTCCCCTAATGTTGCCTGTACTTTGTTCCTGTTTTTTGTTTTTGCTCTAGTACTTAAGTTTACTCCTTGGCTTGTTCTTGTTGCTTTATTTTTTGTCTGTATGCCTCCGGGTGAGAATAAGATTATTATTATTATTATTATTATTATTTATCAACGAATTTAGTCATTAAGAAATCTGCTATAGTTCAGTCAGTCAGTCAGTCAGTAAGATAATATGTCAGTCAGTCACTAAATCAGTCTTTCAGTCAGTCAGTCAGCTAGTCATGCCACATATTAGTAAAACAGTCATATGAAGTTAATTAGTGTGCAAGCTATTTAACCAGTCAGTTAGTCAGTCAACCAGTCAGTCAGTCAGTCAGTCAGTCAGTCAGTCAGTCAACCAGTCATTCAGTCAGTCAGTCAGTTAGTCAGTCAGTCAGTCAGTCAGTCAAACAGTCAGTCCGTGTTATGATTCCTTAATATTTCATGAGCTTCAAAAATCAGATGTTCGTCATTCCAAGCGAACAAACAAATCATTGATATGTATGTATTCAGTGATCTAACTGAGAGAGAGAGAGAGAGAGAGAGAGAGAGAGAGAGAGAGAGAGAGAGAGAGAGAGAGAGAGAGAGAGAGAGAGAGAGAGAGAGAGAGAGAGAGGAGAGAGAGAGAGAGAGAGAGAGAGAGAGAGAGAGAGAGAGAAACTAGCCTTGAACGGAAATTCCCTACGGCATTGACAAGGTCTTTGGGAGGAGGAGGAGGAGGAGGAGGAGGAGGAGGAGGAAGGAGAGAAATATGCCTTCCTCCTTTCCTCCCTGCATTCCTCCTATCACTACCGGGCATTACTGTGGCATGGAGAGGTCAGCAGGTCAGGAGGAGGAGGAGGAGGAGGAGGAGGAAGGAGTGTGTGGGTGGGTTGGAATGGGTAGTATGTAGTTCCTAAATGGAGGTAAGAAGAGGGAGGGAGGGAGGGGTGGTGGGAGAGGGGAAGAGGGAGGGGGGAGGTAGGGGTGGGGAGAAGGGGGAGGGGAAGAAGAGGGGGGGGCATGAGGAGGAGAGGTAGGGGGGGAGGGTGAAGGATGGAGTGAGGGAGTGTGGGTCAAGGGGAAGAGGGGAAATAAGGAAGGGAAGGAGGCATAAGGAAGCAGCGAGGGAAGAGGAAGGAGAAGAAAAAAGTAAAAGAAAAAAGAAGAAAAGAAATAAAAGAAGAAAAAAAAGAAAAAAAAAAAAAGGAGGGAGAAGAAGGAGGAAGGTAAAAAGAATGGGAAAGTGTTCGTGAAAATAGAGAAAGAATGGTTTGATAGATATAGATCAAAATGATGCATACATAGTATATACATACATATACACGTGTGTGTTTATGTATACGTAGACACACTTCAGTGATTGTAATAATGAAAAATGAAAAACATCGCCATCATCATCATA
>JACEEZ010021944.1:40000-42500 GCA_016584305.1 Chionoecetes opilio
ACAAGGTCAAGGCAGGCAAGTGTAGTGAGTCAAAACCCGGGGTGGGGGAAGGAAAGACGGGGATTGTGCTTGTAATGGGCCGTCTTAACCTAACGGGAAAATAAGGTGGGAGGGGGAGGGTGCAAAAGTAAGGTGTACAAAGGGTATAAGTAAGGGTGGGAAGGGTATAAAAAGTAAGGGTGGAAAAGTAAGGTGAGAGTAGTGAAGGAAAGGAATGAAAAGAGTAGAGGTAGGAGTAGGAATGAATAAGAATGTGAGAGTAGGAAAGGAATGAAAGAAAGGAAGGTGAGATTAAGTAGGAAATAAAAGTTTGGTGAAAGCGAAGAGGGAAAAATAAGTAAGGCCAGAGTAGGAAGGAAAGAAAAGATATGAGTAAGAACAAAAGTAAGGTGGGAGTAAGTAGGAAATAAAGTTTTCTGAAAGCGAGAAGGGAAAAATAAGTAAGGCGAGAGTAGGAAAGAAAAGTAAGGCAAGAAAGAGTAAGTAGGAAATAAAGTGTGGTAAGAATAGAAAGGAAATAAAAGTTGGGTGAAAGCGAGAAGGAAAAAATAAGGAAGGTGGGAGTCGGAAGGAAAATGACAACAGTGCGACTAGGAAAGTTAAATGGCGAGAACATAATAAAAAAAATCAGAAGTCATATTTCGAGAGAGAGAGAGAGAGAGAGAGAGAGAGAGAGAGAGAGAGAGAGAGAGAGAGAGAAGAGAGAGAGAGAGAGAGAGAGAGGAGAGAGGAGAGAGAGAGAGAGAGAGAGAGAGAGAGAGAGAGAGAGAGAGAGAGAGAGAGAGAGAGAGAGAGAGAGAGAGAGAGAGTACTAAAGAGAGGCGTCTTGAAGACAAATGAACATAATTATAAGAAAAATTAAATAGACATAATTGCATATGAAAAAATTATTAATGAAAAAGTGTAACGAAAAAAGTGAGACACTGGAATGTGCAATTACAAGGAAGGTGAAGGAAAGAGAGAGAGAGAGAGAGAGAGAGAGAGAGAGAGAGAGAGAGAGAGAGAGAGAGAGAGAGAGAGAGAGAGAGAGAGAGAGAGGAGAGAGAGAGAGAGAGAGAGAGAGATAAAGAGAGAAAGAGAGAGCGAGAGAGCGAGAGAGCGAGAGAGAGAGAGAGAGAGAGAGAGAGAGAGAGAGAGAGAGAGGAGAGAGAGAGAGAGAGAGAGAGAGAGAGAGAGAGAGAGAGAGAGAGAAAAGAAAAAAATCACAACATAATACATATTTTTGAGTAAGAAAAAATAGACGTCTTAGTACACATGAAGTGAAAAGGAAAACAAAAGGAAAGTATTAATAAAACATAACTAAGGAATAGAAGAAAAAATAAAAACGAACTTTGCAAAAACAAATACATAGAAAAATAAATGAGAGAATTGAAGAGGGGAAGATATAACGAGATAAAGAGGTAATGGAGGAGGAGGAGAGAGGAAGAGGAGGAAGAGGAAGAGGAGAAGGAGAAGAAGTGGATGATAGTGCATGGAAGAGGAGGAAGAGCAGCATAAAGAATACAAAGGAAGAACAAACAGCAATAGAACGAAGCTGTTTGTGATAAAAATATATTATCAAATTTAAAGTGAGATACATGGGATAGAAAAGGCGAAGGCTCCTCCCCACCCTCCAACCGACACTGGTAGGTTAGAAAGAAGAGGGAGAAGAGGGAGGAGGAGGGAGGAGGAGGAGGAGGAGGAGGAGGAGGAGGAGGAGGAGGAGGGGGAGGAGGAGGAGGAGGAGGAGGAGGAGGAGGAGGAGGAGGAGGGGGAGGATATATAATAGAGGAAAGCATACTGTAAATAATACAAAATGTTCAGTTAAATTTTTCTCATAACTCAAAATCCTTGCAAGGCCTTGAATTCCTCCCTTCCCGCCGCTCTTCTTGGAAAAGAGAGAGAGAGAGAGAGAGAGAGAGAGAGAGAGAGAGAGAGAGAGAGAGAGAGAGAGAGAGAGAGAGAGAGAGGAGAGAGAGAGAGAGAGAGAAGAGAGAGAGAGAGGAGAGAGAGAGAGAGAGAGAGAGAGAGAGAGAGAGAGAGAGAGAGAGAGAGAGAGAGAGAGAGAGAGAGAGACGCACACATACACATACACAAATAGAATGAAAACAGAAGGATTTTCTCTGCAATGAAGACAAAAAGAACTTGCAAAAAAGATCACGTTCGTATCAGTCATGAAAAGTAAGACACAAGCCAGACAATGCAATATACGTCAAAAACACAAAGATAAATGAAATTGTGTTGAATAATGTCTTGAATGAAGAAGAATACAAAAGAATACAAAGGAATAAAAAAAATAATGAATGAACCATAAGCCACAGCAAAAACATAGAGTTAACATACAGAACAAAAACTAGATGAAAATAAATTAATGACATCCAGATGAGAATAAACAAACAGACAGACAAACAAACAGACAAACATGGATACAGGTAAACATACAGACAAAAGAACAAAGCAGCGATTAAACAAAAAACAAAACAATCATAGACAAACAAGAAAAATACAGACAATCACACAG
>JACEEZ010021944.1:47500-60191 GCA_016584305.1 Chionoecetes opilio
GGAATTCTCTCTCACTCTCATCTCTCCTCATCTCTGCTCCCCACAGTCTCTCTCCTCTCTCTCTCAGTCTCTCTCTCTTCTCTCCTTTCTCTCTCTCTCTCTCTCTATCTCTCTCTCTCTCTCTCTGTCTTTCGCATATCTATATATATATATATATATATATATATATAATATATGATATTATATATGATACCTATGGTGCCCCTCCCCCCCCGTTGTATATATAATTAAATATTTTTTACAACAAAACTGTATGTGTTTTACTTGAGTAAGCAGCCTGCACAGTACTACATCTGAGAAAATAGAAATAGTCTTGAGAATATCTTCTGGTTTCTGTACCGTAGGACAAAGCTTGTATCATAACTTGAATCTTATTTGTATAAAATCAAATCAAATTCCTTGCGGTAACAGTGAAGACACTTAAAAGAAAGCACCATGACAACAGCACAAAAGAACAATTAAGTTTATATACCACGACATGGAACTGGAAAAGAGAGAAAAAAACCATTAAGTATTTCTCTACTTTCAATCCAGAACATTTTTTCTCACAATAATTTTTATTTTTTTTTCCTCTACCTACTCAATTAATAACCCTGGAGACGACCCCATCCTCCCCTCCCACCTCCACCCCGGGCAGCTGATTACTAATAGCTCATGCCCGCTGCGGCTTTCCTAGGGGTTCCGAACGGAGCCATGCAGCGATGAGACCTCTGGGCATATTTTAGATCGTCCACGGAAAAAAAATCGTCGTTTTCTCGAGGTACTGCATTGACGTCACTAGCTGCTCGCGGTTTTAACCTGGTAGTCTATTATCTTGTTAAAAGAGCCAGCGAATGAATGAGAGAGTGAACGAAGAAAATATGGACAGAAAAGATTAGACACATGTATTTTGGTAGTGGACAGACCGTAATGTTTGATCTAGATTGATTATATTTGAATCCAAGATAAACTGTCTTAAATTTATTCCTGACACGATGTAATGGAATACGTAAAAATTAAGGTGGAGTTAGTGGTAGTAACTTTTGTGATGGTTTTTACTATGTCTCTCTCGTCAGTGTTGTTTGATCATCTTACATAGGGACTTATTAGCAGAATAGTTGACGATATGGAGGAAGGAGAGAGAGAGAAGGAAGGAGAGAGAGAGACAACGAGAGAGAGAGTAGAGTAGAGAGAGAGAGGAGAGAGAGAGGTGGGGGAGAGAGAGAGAGGAAAGAGAAAAAAAGGGGGGGCAGCAGCGAAGCACAGGATCACCTTCCGTTTTTCTTTCATCAGGGGGGGGTGAGTAAATCCGCGCGCCGATCTGCTGACACCGTCACAGCGCGCCCCGACATACACTCCATCACCCACCCGCCAATTCACGTCGGCCAAGCACATGTTGAGTACGCACTCTTCACCACCCATACACAGACACAGACAGACACACACACACACACACACCACACACAGAACATAGACCACACACGACAGACTATACACACAGACGCCACACACACACATACGAACAGACACTCACACACACAGACCAGACCCACAGACGAACAAGACCCACACACACAAACAGACACATCACACACACTGACAGACCATACAAATAATACACACGACAATATACCCACCAACAGACAGAAGAGCCAACACGACATGACCACACAGACGATACAGACCCACCCAACAGACCTACACACACAGACCACCTACACACACATACATACCCCCACAGACGACAGACCCCACTACACAAACAGACTACACCACACAGAACGACAGAACCCCAGTTCCACCAACAACAGTCTACACACACACACACACACACAACCAACATACATCACACAAACAGACACACACACTAGTCAGCTAGGCAGCCCCTTTCCTCCTCTACGTACTCGTCCCTCACTTTCGGTCTGCCCGCAGGTTGGCAAGGTTGTAGAGTAAGTGAGTTACCATGTGCAGCGTCCTGTGCATTCGGTCAGCGGTTCGGTCCGCCTATTTCTGCGCGTGGCGGCCTTGTATGTCAATACCTTGTAGTTGGTACTTGCAAATTTTCTGAATAGTATTAAATCTATCTTTCTTCTCTCACTTTCGGCTGGTTGTCGTATTATCGCCTCCGCAGCTTTCGCCTCTTCATGACCTCACTTTTTAATATTACATTCCCTTTCCTTTCTCCTTCCATTATCACTATCATCACACAATATTTTCGTATTCTTCTTATGATTAGTGGTTTCATTATCGGTATTTTACTGTAGTATTATAATCATACATTATTACAATTACATTAGCATTATTAACAGTATTAACTTTACTAACTTATCTATTGGCCTCTGTCTGTATATTATGTTGTTGTTTTCTTTCTTGTTCTTCCCTGTATGCCTTCGGGTGCGAATAAATTCTTATATATTATTATTATCAGCACTGACAGATACGCACCCACACATATTCTCTCGCCGCCACAGCTTGTTTGTTGGATTTAGTTGTGTATACGAGTGTAAGACATGTTAACCCTCATGACCTTTTCCCACCTCGAACATATTCCCCTCCAGACAGTTTTCCCTGTCGATTATCTTCCCCCCGTATCTACTCATCTTTTCAAAAAACGAATTTGCAGAGAAAAGTGTCAGTAAACTAACCTATCCTTTACATCACTTAATCCTATCTAACCTAACTTAACCTATACCTACCTAATTTAAGACTAAGCTATTAACAGGTGTTTTGGGTTAGTTTTTTGGTAGCATTACACATTGCTATCAAATACAATCCAGGGGAGAAATGTCGCACGGGAAACTGTCTAGGGGAGATTCTATCCAGGAGGGAATAGCCAGGGGGAAAATGTCCGAGGGGATTAGACCGGCGCCCCGCAATAACAGTAGATACATCGGTTCGAACGTCTATTGCGAACACTTACTTCCTGGCTTCATGGCTTCCCTCCCTCCCCTCCCTTCTTCCTTCATTTTACCCTGCTTCCTGTTTTCCTCCCTCTCTATTCCGTTCTTTCCTTTCATAAAAATTTACCTCTTCTCTCTTCACTTCTGTATCCCGTGGCAGGGCAGTGTTTAGATGAGCTGCAGCGGCCGGACCGTCAGTACATTTCGGCGCCCGCTGAACGCAGAGGCCCAGGAACGGGGCAGGGAAGAGCCAGGGAGGGACAGTAGGGATCGTGAAAAAGAAAGGTAAATAGTTATACAACGATGTTGATCTGAGAGAGGGAAAAAAAAGAGAAAATAAAAGAAAGAGAGACAAGCAGAACCTAAAAAAGGAAAAATAAGTGCAGAGACAAAAAGAGAAAGAGGGAGAGAAGAGAAAAGGGTGTGGAAAGTGAGTGTTGAGAGAGAGAGAGAGAGAGAGAGAGAGAAGAGAGAGAGAGAGAGAGAGAGAGAGATCAGAGAGAGAGAGAGAGAGAGAGAGATGAAGATAGAGAGTGTGACTTGTGAACTGCTTTGGCGGCAGGAAGTAAAAGGAAGGAGGAGGAGACTAGAGGAAGGGTAGGAAGGAGCGAAGAGAAAAGGAAAACTATCAAAGATGCACGAGGAAAGGAGGAAAGGACGGAGTGAACGTTTTTAATTACCGTTTTCAGACACAAGGTTAGAGGGAGGAATACTAGGAAAACAGACCCAGGAGACCTATTGGGTCCATAGCGAGGGTATCTGCCTGCATAGACTACTACTACTACTATCAACTACTTGTAAGAAAACATTTGGAATGAAACCTGTCCCTAAAGAGGATAGAAACATGGAAGTTTCATAGTGCAGATAATTAGAATTGAAAAATCTAACTACAACTACCACTAACCACACAATCGATCCGGGGACAGATACGAATTCGAACTATCATACCATTTACTTTACAGTGCGCGTCAAGTCTGTTTTTTGATGTAGTTTTGTGCTGGTCCGACAACATTTGCTGGTACTTGTTCCATCGATCAACTGACGTCTAACATTGAAATAATTTTATACGGAGATTCGGTGATGCAACGTTGACCGGTTATTTTTAAACCATTATTTCTTGTTGTCTTGAGTTGAAAGCTCGAATAGTTTCCTCTTGATTAATGACATCAAACCTTTTAGATCTTAAGGTTTTCTATCATCCCCTAGGATTCTACGATCTTTAGAAAACAATATTAAGTTTCCGCAGTCTCTCTTCATAAGATGAATTTCGCAAGGAGTGATGGAATTTGTTTGGTTCTCTTCTTTTGCACTGATTACAATTTGGCTTGATCTTTTTACGAATCAGGGCGACCAGAATTGAACGGCATATCCAGGGCTGTCTAACCAAGGACGGTGTATACCTGTGTCATTACTTCGGGTTTTATGTTCCAAAGTTACGTTTAATAAAAGCCCACATCATATTTGCCCTTTTTCTGGCAGCTAGTGCAAGCGGACTGGTTTGTCAGATCATTATGATGAATGACACCTAATACTTTTCCTGCTGTACTTCAGTTAACGATTTATTTGCATTTGATATTTTATATTTGAGTTTCGTTTGCCTCTATGCATTACTTTTAGCTTTTATCGGAATGAATTTTAATATATAGGCCATATATCCTCCAATACTGATGTTTGTCAGATCACTTTTGTATGAGTTTACGCAGTTGTCTCTAGTATAAAATGCTTTACCGCCTAATTTGGTGTCATCTGCAAATGTTCGATATTTTTTAGATATAAGTTCGCAGTCCAGATTCGTTGATATATATCAGAAAAACCTTATTACCCAAGACCGAGCCCTGAAGGCACCCCACTAGTAACATCTTAACCAATCGAGCTTCTCGATTTATTGACTACCGTTGTTTACGATTTGTGCCAATCGCCAATCCCATAACATATTGCTCTCCTAAGGCCATGTGCCTTAGCTTGTCACAGTCGCTTATGGGGACCTTGTATCGAAGGCTTTCTGAAAATCAAGTATATTACATCCGAGGATTTAAGGGTCCCTCCAGTTTGAATAAATTACATGAAAAAAATCCATTAGGTTTGATTAAAGCAGGATCTTTTAATTTCGAAAATCCATGCTGGTATTTTAGTTTGAGTTATTTTCATCGAGAAAAGACACTATTTTCCCGCATATTTTCTCTCAATGTTGAACAATCCGGACGTTAGACTATTGGTCGATAATTCTTGCGGCTCTTAACTCCCTTTTTTTCTTGAATATCGGTGCACCATTGCTAATTTCCACATACTAGGAATTTGTTGGTCCCTTAGCGTTTATTTGAATAAATAATCTTTAATGGGAGCGAAAGTTGACTGTGACATTCGCGAAGTAATCGCGGCGAGATTTCGTCCACCCCCACGGATTTTGCTGGGTCAAGTTTCAGCAAATACTTTGATATTTCGTCTACTGTTATTTCTCCTATTACCAGTCTATCCCTTTCGAGTCCCGCATACATGTTTACTGGTTCTGGTAATGGAGTTTCGTCTTCTTTAATAAATACCGCATTAAAGTATTCATTGAGTACGAACGCCATACTCTTATTATTATTTACCAAGATATTATTATTATCTTTCAGTGGCCCAATACTTGTTTTGACGTTTTTCTTACTTCGAACGTATTGAAAGAACCTTTTCGGGTTTGATTTGGATTCCTTTGCAATTTTTTCTTCATACTCACGCTTTTTAGACTTAATTAGTCCTTTGCAGCGACATTTTACGTCATTGTATTCTCTAGAATCGCAGTCTGCATTTGATCGTTTGTAACTTTATACGCTCGGCGCTTTCTGCCAATGATTTGTTGGATCTCATTATTCATCCAACTGGGTCTGTTTATGTTATTCAAACGTTTTCTTACCATGGGAACATGTTTTTCCACCACCGATTGGAGTTTATTTGTGAATACATTACACATGTTTTCGGCGTTATTACCATTTAGGTCAATCCATTCAACTTCGCTTAGTACCCTGCTGATCTTCGTGAAATCTGCTTTATTATAATTTGGGACTAGTAACCGATTTTCTGTGATGTCTACATTGCAATTTATGCCGCATCTGATTAGCCTGTGATCACTGTTTGCCAAATGTTCGCCTATATCGCAGGAATCAATCAGATCAATGTCGGTAGTGAAAACTAAATCTAGGATGGAGGAGGAGGATTACATAGGATTACATAGGAATAACAGACACCAGGAGACCTATTGGTCCATAACGAGGGTATCTGCTGCACTACATACTACTAACTATCAACTACTTGTAAGAAAACAGTTGGAAAATGATACCATGTCCCTAAAGAGGATAGGAACATGGAAGTTTCATAGTGCAGAATGATAGGATATGAAAAATACTAACTACAACTACCACTACCACTACAACTAATCGATACGGGGGACTATTATGAATTCGCACTATCAATACCCATTTACTTTACAGTGCGCGTCAAGTCTGTTTTTAAATGTAGTTATTGTGCTGGCTCCGACAACATTTGCTGGTAACTTATTCCATCGATCAACGACTCTAACATTGAAATAATTTTTACGGAGATCGGTGATGCAACGTTGACCATTTAAGAGAGAGAGAGAGAGAGAGAGAGAGAGAGAGAGAGAGAGAGAGAGAGAGAGAGAGAGAGAGAGAGAGAGAGAGAGAGAGAGAGAGAGAGAGAGAGAGAGAGAGAGAGAGAGAGAGAGAAAGAAGGAAAAGGAGGAAAAAATGTTGTGTTGTTGTTTAGTGAAGGATGTTGTAAATTGTGATTTCCTTCCTCAGGCAATTCATCTCGGCTCTCCTTCCCTTGTTCACGGTGGACCCTCCAACTGAGCAGCTTCACACCACTGGGTTACAGGCAGTGGACGCCGATCCTCCCATTGACGAAACCGCACCCTCTCTTGACGAAGTCAGAGAGGCTGTAGCAAAGTTGAGGGGTGGAAAGGCAGCTGGTGTTTGTAATATCAGTGCGAGCTCCTCAAAGCTGGGGGTGAGGCCATGATCCGCGGGTTGCATGCTGTCCTGACTGCCGTGTGGCAATTAGGTACCCTTCCTCCTGACTGGAAAAGGGGGCTGGTCGTCCCTATCTGGAAAGGGAAAGGGGACCGTCAGGACTGCAACAATTACCGCGGTATTACACTGCTCAGTGTACCAGGCAAGGTGCTTGCCCATCTATTGCTGACACGGATTCGCAGTCATCTGGTGAAGCATCAGAGACCTCAGCAGTCTGGGTTCACGCCTGGTAAGTCAACAACGGACCGTATCCTAGCGCTTCGTGTCGTAGTGGAACGCCGACGTGAGTTTCGACAGGGGATGTTTGCAGCCTATGTTGATCTGAAGAAGGCGTTTGACTCAGTGCATCGTGAGTCACTTTGGGATCTTCTGCAACTTCGAGGGATTCCTGCAAGGACTATTGGTTTGTAACTGGTTGTATTCTGGCTGGAGAGGCTGGTGAAGTGTTGGGGCAGGTGTATCCAGCTTCTTCTGTCGAAACAGGCCGGAGGCAAAGGGTTGCGTCCTTGCCCCATCACTATTTTCAACGCTTGTATGGACGGGTATTGACAAGGTTGTAGATCAAAGGATTGTGGAGCATCCATCGGCAACACCAAGAGCACATGATCTTGTTTTTGCGATGATTCAGTCACTTTGCTGAGTCAACTGGAGGTCAGTTGGAGGTCCTGTGATGGCTCTCGAGGCGCTGACGAGGAGGCAAGCCTTCTGGGGGGACTTGAGGTTCTCCTCGCTCAAGACCCAAGGTCCAGGTGTTTGGAGACTACTTAGATGAAGCGTACAGTAGTGTTCATGCGTGTGGCGAGGGACATGAGATCTTGGAAAAGTTTAAACCTGGTAGCGCAGTTCCATAAATGACGGCGGGTCACGGCAAGAAGTCTTACGGCGGATTATTGGCATAGCCCACGGCTGTTAATGACTCGATCAGCGGGAGTATTTGGCCGTTGTCGGTACCTGTGCAGAAGGACAAAAGATCCGGATCTTCAAGTCGCCTTGTGATCACATCTTACTCTATGGGATGTGAGACATGGACACTAAAATAGGGACTTGAAGAGACGAATCAATGCCTTTGGTTAATAAGTGTCGGCAGAATCATGAGGTATCGCTGGGATGATTACGTGTCAAATCAGCGATTGGCCACCGTGAGACTGAACGAGGCCTATTACATGCATAGGCCGTCAGCGTCAACTTCGGCTATATGGGCATGTGGCACGCTTTACCCTGAAAACCGCGCTTCCCCCCATTCGGGTTGCATCTGTAAGAGACAAATTCCGGCGGTGGAGGAGGCAAAGAGGGCGCCCACAAGGCTCCGTGGCTGGGGCAAGGTGATGTTTTCTTGTCGAGAGCTGTACTTGGTATGGGAAAGGAGCCTGCAGGGAACTCGCGCGTGGTGACCCCGGAGTGGCGTTCGTAGGGGTGGCGAGGCGACGCGCTTCCCCCGGCGTATGCCCCAAGAGTGATTGATTGATCTTCCTTCCCTGTCCCTCCCCATCCTCCCCCTTCTTTGTCTTCCCATTCCTCCCCTTTTTCTTCCAATCCTCCCCTTCCCCTACAACGCTGTCCTGCGGTCCCTTTTGCCCTTCCTTGCTGTGTGTCTTCCCACTCCCCTCACCGTGTAATTACTCGGGTAACTATATAAGATGAACACTAACAATTATACATAGTAAACTATACGTGAATAAACTGACAGATAAATAGGAGTAATGACGAATAGCAAACTATCTAGGGACACAACTGTTAGATTACCGAATACTGAAAGGATTAGATTATAAACTTACGTAAATGAAAAAACCACAAGTGGAAAATTCCAGAAAACAGCTATCCGGCCTAGGTGTCAACAAAATAACCATTACGGAACCATGTATCTTGTGTGTATATATAATACACACACACCCACACCATATATATATATATATATATATATATATATATATATATATATATATATATATATATATATATATATATGTATATATCTATATATATTATATATATTATATATTAGATATAATATATGTAGCGACTAATAAGTCACCCCTTTCGTCTTCATGTTTCCGTTCTCTACCAAGTGCGGTCTTAAAGAGAAATTCAGGAGTAGCACGGGGGACATTCTAAAGTAAGTCTTCAATAATTGTTATTGTAAGTATCATGTGTTTGCACGGTTATCAGCTTATAATATAATCAATTATATACAACGTGTCACCAGCAATTATATACTGGAAGTATCCTTGGTGAAACTCGCATGTCTTGGCGAGTTTACATAAACACCTGAAAATCACCAATTATGTAACCTGAATTTTGCATATATACTCCAGATTTATGAATAAAATTAACCCAACTGGCCAAAGAGTATCCTTAATTCCAGTTAACAAAGCTATGAAAAAACCAAAAACCCTCACTAGTTACAAATGGTGACACGGAGTTGTAAGCTAAGGTTCAGGTTGCTTAAAACTGGTGCTGTCCATCCGGCATAGAAATGCAACTTCTATGTTTTTGCTGGACACAAGAGCACACCTCTCACTAGTCGTGGGACCTGCGTATTTCGGAAGCATTCGTCCCTTGCTCCCGCTGTAATTCCTAGCCTCCCAGCTCACTGGTGATTGCTAGGTTGGTAAGCGGGATAGGGAGAATTACAGTTTACGGGTAGCCGCCACCTAGTCAATGTGCCCCCCCAAACCCGGACACTTCTGTGCCCTTCTCAGGGCATTTTGCCCTCAGGGACGCCTACTGCGTCCTCAGCGGCCTATGCGCATTCAGCGCGGCACTACCCGCCCAGGCCGCCTCACTGCGTTCCTCAGCGGCCTATGGCATTTAGCCGCGGCCCAGCTCCTCCGAGGCCTCACTGCGGCTTATGCGCATTTGCGCGGCCGCTGCCCTCTCCAGACGGCTCCACCTCGTCTTCAGCGGCCTTATGCGTGTTTTAGCGCGGGCCCTGTTCCTCAAACGCCTCAGTGGCCTATGTGCACTCAGCGCAAGCCACTTCACACTCTGACGCCTCCTTGCGCCCTCAGCACGACTCACGCGCATTGCGCCCAGCCCCACGGTGTGTTATTGAATCACCCACGGGCGCCGCTCGCCGCCCTATGGATTACTCACCACCTTGTGGATTACTTACCGCCCTGTGGATTACTCACCCCCTGTGGATTACTCCACCGCCCTGCGGATTACTCAACCCTCAACTCCAACCAGGTTAAAGTGACTCGCTCCACGGCCGCCGCTGCCGCCCTATGGATTACTTCACCACCCTTGTGGATTATCACCGGCCCGTGTGGATTACTCACCGCCCTGTGGCAATTACTTCTCACCAGTGCTACTTGCGTAACGTGTTGTCCTGAACAACTGGGGACACCCGTCCAGTCCACAATGCGCTTTCACTCAACTTCGCCATGGCCTGACGACACAAACCTACCCACAACAGCAACAGTACCTTACACAACTTGTCTCTTAGTGCCTTCAGCTTCGACCCAGGACAACACTCAGCGCGCCTGCTCACCCATCGGGTATCCAGCTCTCGACAAGAGGTTCACTTCTCTCAAGAGGGCAAATGCAGGACCACAACGACCCCGCCATCACACCTCAGCAACGCCCCCCCAGTACCTCCACGCTCACCCCACACCTCACGCCGCCAGCAACGCTTCCGACTCGAGAAGCTCTGGACCTGCTGGTAACACAAATACTTCGCAGCCAACACGCCTCAAAGTGAGACCCCCCCTGCTCGTACGCGGCATCAAACGAAAAAGGCGAGTACTAGTGCAGCGTACTCTCGCAAACCTCACGCTGCCCTGCCTTTTCACGACAAACGCCCGCATCACAGCCGGCGTCAACACTGCCATGGCGGAACACTGCCAACGCCCGCAACCACAAGCCGGCTGGCACCACTGCCAGGCGCAACACTGCACGCCCGCAACACAAGCCGGCGGCACCACTGCCATTGGGCGGTAACACTGCCACGCCCGCAACACTGCCCGGCCGGACCACTGCCATGGCGCAACACATGCCACGCCCGCCAAACAACAACCGGCGGCACCCACTGCCATGGCGGAACACTGCCCGGCCGCAACACTGCCGGGCTACCACTGCATGGCCGCAACACTGCCACGCCCGCAACACAATGACGGCCGGCCACACTGCCATGGCGCAACACTGCCACGCCCGCAACACAGGCCGGCGGCACCACTGCCATGGCGGGAACACTGCCACGGGGCCCCCGCAACACTGGCCGGCGGCCACCACTGCCATGCGCAACACTGCCCGCCCGCAACACAAGCCGGCGGCACACTGCCATGGCGGGTAACCCCACTGCCACGCCCGCAACACTGCCGGCGGCACCACTGCCATGGCGCAACACTGCCACCGCCCGCCAAAACAAGCGGCGGCACCCACTGCCATGGCGCAAACACTGCCACGCCCGCAACCCACAGCCGGCGGCACCACTGCCAGGCGGCAACACTGCACAAGCCAGCAACTGGTCACCACCAGCATCCACATCAAATCGGCAACAGAAACCACCAGCAGCACCCGCCTCCACCAACCAAAGTCTCGTTCCTTCCTCCGGTTCTTCGTCCTATGGGGGGGTACTGTAGCGACTAAAATAAAGTCACACTTTCATCTTCAATGTTTCCGTTCTCTACCAAGTGCGGTCTCCCTAACAGAGAATCAGAGTAGCACGGGGACCTATTCCTAAAATTAGTCTTCAATAAGTGTTATTGTAATTATCATGTGTTTGCACTGTTATCAGCTTATCAATCTAATCAATTATATACAACGTGTCACCAGCAATATATACTGGAAGTATCCTTGGTGAAACTCGCATGTCTTGGCGAGTTTTACATAACACCTTGAAAATCACCAATTATGTAACCTGAAATTTTGTATATATACTCCAGATTTTATGCAATAAAATTAACCTAAACTGGCCAAATGAGTATCCTTCATTCCAGTTAAACCAAAGCTATGAACACTCCACCTAGTTACATTATATATATATATATATATATATATATATATATATATATAAATATATATATATATATATATATAATATATATATATATATATATATATATATATATATTATATTATATATTCAAAAGTTTGCCCTTTCTTTCCTTCATGCACTTTACCACATTTGCCACTCCTTTGCCTCACTTTTCTTTACCGGCAACACAATTGAGGTGCATAAAATGTTCATCTTACCAAAATGGAAAAATATGAAGATACATGAAGATAGTAAGGGAAGCAAGGAAGGAATTTTGAAGTATGTGCGCGCGCACAAACACACACACACACACACACACACACACACTGTCACACACACACACCACACACACACACACACGCACACACGTATGTGTGTGTGTGTGTGTGTGGTGTGTGTGTGTGTGTGTGTGTGTGGTCCGTCCGGGTGACTCAGTTGGTTACGGAGCCCGGCATCATTCTGTGGTCCGGTGCTCGATCCCCGACCCCGCTCATTCCCGGGGATTTTTCCACTGTGAAATTCGGGCGGTACTGTCCCCCTTGAGCAAGGGGATGGGGATGTGTGGTGTGTGAGGTCCGAGCATTGCCCAAAGATCGGTAATAATGAGCTCCAAGCTCGCACTGAGAGGGTGAAACTGGCAATCGCGAGCCAGCTCGCGTGGACAAGACCATGGGTGAATAACACACATACACACAGCTAACATCGTACGTACATATGTACATCGACTTACAAAAGAATGGGGATTTTAACAAAGCTACTTGAATCAAAGGGAGACCCCGCACAGGCACGGTGTCGCCAGGCCATTAAGC
>JACEEZ010021944.1:60493-108084 GCA_016584305.1 Chionoecetes opilio
GGAAAAGGGGGCCGTCGGAAAGGGACCGTCAGACTGCAACAATTACCGCGGTATGACACTGCTCAGCGTACCAGGCAAGGTGCTTGCCCATCTATTGCTGACACGGATTCGCAGTCATCTGGTGAAGCATCAGAGACCTCAGCAGTCTGGGTTCACGCCTGGTAAGTCAACAACGGACCGTATCCTAGCGCTTCGTGTCCTAGTGGAACGCCGACGTGAGTTTCGACAGGGGATGCTTGCAGCCTATGTTGATCTCAAGAAGGCGTTTGACTCAGTGCATCGTGAGTCACTTTGGGATCTTCTGCGACTTCGAGGGATTCCTGCAAGGACTATTGGTTTGATAACTGGTCTGTATTCTGGGACTGAGAGTGCTGTGAAGTGTGGGGCAGGTGTATCCAGCTTCTTTCCTGTGAATACAGGAGTGAGGCAAGGGTGCGTCCTTGCCCCATCACTTTTCAACGCTTGTATGGACTGGGTATTGGACAAGGTTGTAGATCAAAGTGATTGTGGAGCATCCGTCGGCAACACCAAGATCACTGATCTTGTTTTTGCCGATGATGCAGTAATCTTTGCTGAGTCGCTGGAGGTCAGTTGGAGGTCCTGGTGATGGCTCTCGAGGCGCTGCACGAGGAGGCAAAGCCTTTGGGACTTGAGGTCTCCTAGCTCAAGACCAAGGTCCAGGTGTTTGGAGACTTACTAGATGAAGCAGTACAGTCTGTTCATGCGTGTGGCGAGGACATTGAGATCTTGGAAAGTTTTACATACCTTGGTAGCGCAGTCCATAATGACGGCGGGTCACGTCAAGAAGTCTTACGGCGGATTGGCATAGCCCACGGTGTTATGGACTCGCTCAGCGGGAGTATTTGGCGTTGTCGGTACCTGTGCAGAAGGACAAAGATCCGGATCTTCAAGTCGCTTGTGATCCCTATCTTACTCTATGGTTGTGAGACATGGACACTAAATAGTGACTTGAAGAGACGAATCAATGCCTTTGGTAATAAGTGTCTTCGCAGAATCATGAGGTATCGCTGGGATGATTACGTGTCAAATCAGCGATTGCACCGTGAGACTGAATCGAGGCCTATTACCTGCATAGTCCGTCAGCGTCAACTTCGGCTATATGGGCATGTGGCACGCTACCCTGAAACCGATCCCTCCCATCGGGTTGCATCTGTAAGAGACAATCCGGCGTGGAGGAGGCCAAGAGGGCGCCCACAAGGCTCGTGGCTGGGGCAAGTTGATGTTTCTTGTCGAGAGCTGCTTGGTATGGGAAAGGAGCCTGCATGGGAACTCGCGCGTGGTGACCCCCGGGAGTGGCGTCGTAGGGTGGGCGAGGCGACGCGCCCCCCGGCGTATGCCCCCAATGATTGATTGATTGATCTCCTTCCCTTTCCCTCCCCATCCTCCCCTTCTTTCTTCCCATCCTCCCCTTCCCCTACAACTCTGTCCCTGCGTCCCTTCTTGCCTTCCTTGCTGTGTGTCTTCCCTACTTCCCCTCACCGTGAATACCTCGGGTAACTATATAATGATGAACACTAACAATTATACATAAGTAACTATACGGTGAATAAGTGACAGATAAATAGGAGTAATGACGAATAGCAACTATCTATGGACAAACCTGTTATAGTACCGAATACTGAAAGGATTAGATTTATAACTTACGTAAATGAAAAACACAAGTGGAAAATTCCAGATAAACAGCTATAGCCTAGGTGTCAACAAACTAACCAATTAAGGAACCATGTATCTTGTGTGTATATATATACACACACACATTTATATATATATATATATATATATATATATATATATATATATATATATATATATATATATATATATATATATATATATATATATATAATTTAGGGTGGTCCAAAATCATAGGGGAAAAATTCAAAATTTGAATATTCTTGGGGCATGTTGATTATTTTGTTCTACCTGACTAGAAAATACTCCTGGCCAAATTTGCCACAGTTCAAACAATATTTAGGGGTCCATCAAGAGGAAGGAAGTTGTTACATCCGGTGGGGGTTGGTACATCCGGTGGGAGAGAAGAAGACGTCAGTGGGAGAGAGGGAGACGTCAGTTGAGCTTTCGGTTCGCTGTCGGTCGGTGTTAAAAGTACTCTTTTCTTTTTCTTTTTTTTATCTCTATTTTTTTTTTTTCTTCTTTTTGATTCCCAGAGTGAGTGAGTATGGCGTGTTCTACACGGAAAAGCACGGAACTGTTCCTCTTTGATCAACCATTGGAGAAATTCACCGGCCGCCAATTGCCCACTGGAGAAGAAGTGCTGCGTCGGTTGTACTCATTCGGATGTAACTCAAAGAGCAACCGGGAGGCTGTTGTCACTGAACTCGTGGAAGTGTGGGTGAAAGCCAGAATCCCAACAGTGGAGATCCGTTCCATCAAAGTCAAGTTGGAATCCGTAGTGAAGAAATACGAGAAGCTGAAACTTAATAGGAAGAGGAGTACGGACACCCAACAAGCAAAGGAAGTCCATTTCAAGAACGAGCTCAGTCGCCTCTTCGACATATCGCATAAGGATGCTTTGTCGTCCATGAAGAACAAGAGGACCAAGCCTTCCTGAGGGATCAGCGAACGGAGCGGAAAATGGCAATGGGCGGAGTAGACCAAGAGCTGGTGAGGAAGGAAACGATGCGGATGAAGAAGTTGGCGCGGAAAGTGAGATGGCGGAGAAGGAGAAGATGGCAAAGGCTGAGAAGTTCCGCGACGGTGGACCTTTTCGACTCTTCGTCACCGTCATCGGGGACCATCGTCCCAGGAGAATTCCCCGTTTCGAGGGGAAAACATCATCGCAGGTCAGCAGCCCCCCCAAAAGAAGCGGCTGAAGGTTACACCGGAAGTGGTCTCTGCGCTGGACAGGACGAACCTCTCAGACCGGAAGGCGACCACCTCCTCCAGGCTGTGGCTTCCAGCTCAGGATTAACGCCTGCTTCCCGAAGCACACTTCGTCGATCCAGAATGATGACCAGGACGGCGCTTGCGGAGGACATCAAGACCTCCTTCCAAGAGTTCATCAATGCAGAAGAGCCTCCTCTGATCGTTCACTGGGATGGTAATTGCTTCCCGACTTAACTGGAAAAGGGGAATCTTGTAGATCTTCTTCCAATCATAGTTTCCAGTCCTGCCCTGGAAAAAGAGAAGCTGCTTGGAATGCCAAAGCTCCCAGCGGGAACGGGAGCAGCGATGGCTACAAAGGTGGTGGAAGTTCTCGGCGAGTGGGGTATCAAGGAGAAGGTGGCGGTATGTCTTTCGACACGACAGCCAGCAATACAGGAATTCATACCGGTTGCTGTCGTCTTCTAGAAGAAGCTTTGGGGAAACCCCTTCTCAACCTTGCCTGCCGCCACCACGTCATCGAACTAATCCTGGCCGCTGCGTTCAAGGAGGTGATGGGGCCATCCTCTGGCCCAAAACGATTCAGTTGTTCAAGCGATTCCGGGAACAGTGGCCCTACATCCCTCATGAAGATCCCGAAGCCATCGACAACGTCGTCGACCCGAGGATCGATCTCGTTCCGTCGTGGAAGGAGGCATCGATCGGTGCGATGGAGAGAGGGATCCAGTCGAAGAAAGTCCGAGAGGACTACCGCGAGTTGTGCAACCTGTCCCTCTTCTATCTCACCGGAAACCTCCGTCAGCCGATCAAGAAGCCGGGAGCCTTCCACCACGCCCGTTGGATGGCAAAGGCAATCTACGTTCTCAAGATCCGCATGTTCCGGTCCCACTTGCAAATGACAACGCGGGAAGGCAAGGGACTTGAAGAGATCGCTCTCTTCGTCGTTCTCCTCTACTCGCGCGCGTGGATGGAGGCGGGAATGGCGACCGAAGCTGCGTACAATGACCTCAACCTCGTGAAGGACCTGCACCACTTCCAGGAGATCAACGGAGCGATCGGGAAGACGACCCTCACCACATTCTCCCGCCATCTCTGGTACCTCGGCGCCGATCTCGTGGGGCTGTCTCTTTTCTCGGAGAGGATCAGCATGGAGGAGAAGAAGAAGATTGCCGAAGAGACGAGGAAGGAAAAGGACCTCGACCGAATCCGGTTCAACAAGGCTGCGGATCAGCTCATCAACTCCTCGCTCCCCTCACTCACCTCCAGCGCCTCTGTTCGCGCGCTCACCCTCCTCAACATCGACATCTCCTTCCTTTCCCTCCCTGTGGACGAGTGGGGAAACAAACCTGCGTACCAGAAGGGGGTGTCCACAGTGAAGAACCTCAGCGTCACAAACGACGGGGCCGAGCGTGGGGTGGCGATGATTTCATCGTACAACGACTCCCTAACCAAGGATGAGAAAACCAAGCAGGACCTGCTCCAGGTGGTGGAAGCTCACCGGCACAACTACCCTCACCCCCATGGAGTTGAAAACTATTTCAGAGAGAACATTTTATGCTCTTTCCTTTCATTTTTCCTATTAGTATTGTGACATTATAATGAATCCGTTGAGAAAAGTTGAGAGACTTTGATGGACCCCTAAACCACTCCAAATCTGCTATTTTTTGTTTTTCTTTGCGTTTTGCAACGTCAGGAACGTTTTGGCAAACATGCCCGCGAGAAATTCGAACTTCATTTTTTTGGACCACCCTAAATTTTATATAATATATATATTTATTTTTTATATATTATATATATATATATATATATATACAAAAGTTTGCCCTCTTTCTTTCCTTCATGCACTTTACCACATTGTCCACTCCTTTGCCTCACTTTTCTTTACCGGCAACACAATTGAGGTGCATAAAATGTTCATCTTACCAAAATGGAAAAATATGAAGATACATGAAGATAGTAAGGGAAGCAAGGAAGGAATTTTGAAATATGTGCGCGCGCACAAACACAAACACACACACACACACACACTGTCACACACACACACACGCACACACGTATGTGTATGTGTGTGTGTGTGTGTGTGTGTGTGTGTGTGTGTGTGTGTGTGTGTGTGTGTGTGTGTGTGTGGTCCGTCCGTGTGACTCAGTTGGTTACGGCGCCCGGCATCATTCTGTGGTCCGGTGCTCGATCCCCGACCCCGCTCATTCCCGGGGATTTTTCCACTGTGAAATTCGGGCGGTACTGTCCCCCTTGAGCAAGGGAATGGGGATGTGTGGTGTGTGAGGTCCCAGCATTGCCCAAAGATCGGTAATAATGAGCTCCAAGCTCGCACTGACAGGGTGAAACTGGCGATCGCGAGCCAGCTCGCGTGGACAAGACCATGGGTGAATAACACACATACACACAGCTAACATCGTACGTACACATGTACATCGACCTACAAAAGAATGGGGGTTTTAACAAAGCTACTTGAATCAAAGGGAGAACCCGGACAAAAAAGAGAAAAAACACTCCGATACGAAATAGACTCAAATAAACGCGAAACAAACACATGTGCAACAAGNAGCTTGTGTGGGGCGATCGAACCGAGAGTCGGGCACGGGGGTCCCACTGTTTCGATTGCCCGACTCTCGGTTTCGATCGCCCCACACAAGCTGAAATGTCACCCACAAAACCAGTGTTCATTCAGTCCTCTACCAACTCAGACAGCACACACCCCAAAGGGTCCGTTAAGTACAAATTATATTTATTTATTAGTTAGTAATTTTAGAAAATATAGGAATATTTTATTGTTTCTAGAATTAATTTTTTAGATGTTCGCTTTTAGCATTACAATATATTAAATTTTAACTATTTTTAGCCTGATGATGCCAAGTGCCTTGGCGAAACGTTGCATAAACAACCCCAAGTATACCGAGTGTCTCTGTCCCCCTGAAACTTCATGATATATATATATATATATATATATATATATATATATATATAATATATATATATATATATATATATATATATATATATTCAAAAGTTTGCCCTTTCTTTCCTTCATGCACTTTACCACATTTGCCACTCCTTTGCCTCACTTTTCTTTACCGGCAACAAAATTGAGGTGCATAAAATGTTCATCTTACCAAAATGGAAAAATATGAAGATACATGAAGATAGTGAGGGAAGCAAGGAAGGAATTTTGAAGTATGTGCGCACAAACACACACTGTCACACACACACACACACACAGGCACACACGTATGTGTGTGTGTGTGTGTGTGTGTGTGTGTGTGTGGTCCGTCCGTGTGGCTCAGTTGGTTACGGCGCCCGGCATCATTCTGTGGTCCGGTGCTCGATCCCCGACCCCGCTCATTCCCGGGGATTTTTCCACTGTGAAATTCGGGCGGTACTGTCCCCCTTGAGCAAGGGAATGGGGATGTGTGGTGTGTGAGGTCCCAGCATTGCCCAAAGATCGGTAATAATGAGCTCCAAGCTCGCACTGAGAGGGTGAAACTGGCAATCGCGAGCCAGCTCGCGTGGACAAGACCATGGGTGAATAACACACATACACACAGCTAACATCGTACGTACATATGTATATCGACTTACAAAAGAATGGGGATTTTAACAAAGCTACTTGAATCAAAGGGAGAACCGCACAGAGAGCACTGATAGAAACAGCTCAAATAAACGCGAAACAAACCCCAGTGCACGGTATCGGCCCAAGGCATTAGCGAGTTACATAGCTGCTTTGGGCCACTACGGCCATCAGGGGCCCAAAGAGCGCTTGAAATGTTCCACTATCAAATTAAGAGATCTTTAATCTTTATAAAAATAATTATGTGCAATGTAACTTCATATCAAATGTGGGAATCATACAATGACGTCATAGTACGTCAACGGGACAATCAATACTACTGGTGTAATGGATTCCCGCCGCCTCTAATAGAGTTGGTGTCACGTCTATGTTCATGCAGACAAACTGCAGCTCACGTTCACTGTACGACAGCAGGCACTTGACGTTATCAGTGATCAGTACAGAAAGCTAGCTGGGCCTCAAGATCAAAGCTTAGAAGTCCAAGGCCATGACCCTCAAGGCCGCCACCCCGGACTGTCACCTGCTGGTGCAGGACGTGAGGCTGGCCTGGACGCCTGCCAGTGCCTCGTGGTGTGGGTCGCCAAGATCTGATCTTCGCCACCCAGGACAGACACCTGAGGGAGCGGACTCAAGCAAGGCTCAGCGTCTTGAGGGCCAGGACGAGGACATCCTCTGGACTCTGGAGCCACCCGCCAGGCGCTGCGGTTCCTCTACGTGCCGGCTGGTGGACACATGCTGGCTGTCAGCACGCTGGTGCACCACAGCGCGCCTGTGCCCGTCCCCGTGTCAGCCAACCAGCAGAGGAGGTTCAAGGTCATCCAATACCAGGTCACGAGGACCTTGCTTGGGGCACCGCGCTGGACTATGGACTGCGTCATGCAGAGCGAGGCCCGGCTGGCGCCCCTGACCACCAGGATCCAGCAGATCGCGGCCTGTCGGGTGGGCGAGATCCTCCAGCAGGAGAGGGAGTCTGCACGGAACAAGCTGGGCAGCACCTTGCCACAAGGACGGGACCTGTCAGCCGGCAACACCTGGCTACGCAGGGTGGCCACGCCGCCAACCACCGGCTCCACCTCCACCACCTACTGCACGAAGGACCACTCCCTCCTGCCGCCTCCCCCCCCCCCTCCGTGGCAACCCCGACGGCGAAGGTCATCATCACCGCCTTGCCGGCCAGCCAGGCGCTGTGCATGCCGGAGGAGCTAAGGCAGCACGCGCTGAAGGCGGTGGCAGAGGCAAACATCGCGGGAAGCGCCGAGGACCAAACTGACGGCTCGGTCGCCCCTGAGAGAGGCAGGACTGGGGCGGCGGTGGTCACAGGGCGGGAGCTGCTGCCCGACCACTGCTCCACCCTGCAGACGGAGCTGGTGGCGATCCAGCACGCCCTAGACCACGCCCGCCACCCTCGGGAGGAGATGGTGGTCGTCCACTGCGACTCCAGGTCTGCCCTACAGGTCCTGCAGCAGCCGCGTCCGCCGGCGGACAACGTGCTGCCATGCGTCAGGTTCATGTGACTTTCAGGAGGTCTCTCCCGAACTCACTTGATCTAGGTGCCTGGGGTGTTTACTCAGTGAGGAGTTTCACCCCGGAACCTCTGCGGTGCTTCAAGTGTCAGGCCTTCGGGCAGGTCCAGAAGTACTGCAAGCGCTCGGAGCTCTGTGACATTTGCAGAGGCAAACATCCCACTTCTCAGTGCGTTGGCGCTTTGAAGTCTGGTGAGAACCGCCCTGCACGATGCCCTAACTGTGGTAAGGGTCACCATGTGTGGTCCAAGTTCTGCCCTGAGCGACTGAGGAGGCTTCCTCCTCTTTGCCCGGGGCGGAGTAGGGACCGCCGAGAGTATTGTGACACCCGACCCTTACCAGCAGTACCTGCACATGCACAGGTAAGCCGCCGCGCTCTAGGCCAACGCGAGGCTGCTCCATCACCGACATCTGCCACTGCACCCACGGAACCACCCAAGAAGAGAAGGAGGAGGAGGAGGAGGAGGAGGAAGAGGTCCACGGCTACTTCCACGGTTGCTTGTCAGACACCAAGCACCGTCACTGCTGAGCTCTCTGCCCAGACAGACGCCAAACACGGACACCAGTAGCAGACGCTGCCTGCCAGGTCGGGACTGCGACACCATACCTCCACGCTGATGGACGGGCGGTGACGCTCCCGGTCAGTTACCTTCAAGATCTACTGAAGAACATGTGCAGCCTGCAGACTGACGTCGAATACATCGAAGACAAAAGTTTGCTTCACATACCACCTTGGATAGGCGCAATGAAACAGATTCTGAAGCAGAACTTCACCCTGCAGCAAGACATTGTAACTTGGCCGATGACACCTCAAGAATTGACTCAATACATTGAGGAATATGGAAAACCACCTATGGGCCGTTATCAGGCAAAGGGCCCATGTCACCTGTAAGGTGACGAATCTATACAACAACAACAATGCCATCCGCAGCACTGCAAAGAGGTGGAGGCATTCTCGCGTCAGGCAGCCTGGCATGCCAAGGTCACCGCCTACCAGCTGTCCATGGCGAATGAGGTCCTTCTGCACCGCCATAGCCTTAGTTACACTGCACACATCGATGTTAGTTACATCGGCACACTGGCGCAGCTGCGGGACAGCTCGTAGGACAATGAGGACAGCAAAAAAGAGAGATGGGGGGGGGGGAGCCCGAGGCAGCCCTCGTATTCCGACGGGCACAAGGCGACCTGCCTTGGGTGCTCTCTCGTCACCTACCAAGGCAGCCAGCCTCACAATTCGCCTCAACAACCTTCAAACCCTTGGTGTTTCCTTAAAATTGTCGCAGTCTGCTTGCTAGAATACAATAAGTTGACTAATCAAAATAAGACTACCTAACCATTATCAATATATAACAAAGTTTGTTAGAGATTTACTTTTGAATTCACTGAAAACTAGGCTATCTTGTTTTGTCGACTAGAAAGCTAAACTTTCATTATTTCAAATGAGTTCTAGTTCTTATCGTAATCTTTATTATTTACTTATATATATAGTTTTCTGATAAATGAATTAGTACCATATATAAATTAGCGTTGACTAAATAAATAACCTCATCAATCGGGAAAATTACCCGATTGATGATTTTATGTATTTAGTTAACGCTAATTTATGCATGGTTTTAATTCATTTATCAGATAACGAAATATAGCAATGGAAAGCTAATAAAATTGCGCTTCTATTGATACCCTTCATGATAAAAGTTGACTCGCAAAGTTTTAAATGGCGAAGAGTTAAAGTGAATATTAAGTTCATGCATATTTCTTCAGTCTCGTAATGGCATTTCTTTAGCGTGTTTTACTGTTTTTTATTTGATAATATTATAGAACAAACATTTAAGAAGATTGCAGTATATCATATATATATACTGATAAACCAGTCTATATGATCCGTATATATATATATGAATCCGAGCGGCCCTCCGACTTCAGCCCCTTGTGCGACGGGCCGATATTCCGTGCGCAGTCCAGGTATACAGTGGTCTATGATAATACATATACAAGTACTACAGATATTTATTCATATATACGAAGATTGTGATTAACATGGAGATTGAAGTGTATGGATATGTATGTGAGTAATTCATGATACTATGAAAATAACTTCATTACTGAGAGGGGCTATTATGTGGAGTAAACGAAAAAAACTATTTACGAAAAAATGATTAGTCACCCATGTTGCCCGCACGGGAAAACGGAAAAAATGTAAACATATCAGTACATGGGACCCCTGGCCTCTGCGTCTAAAGGCCTATTACAAGCCAAGTAGCCTATATTATTGAAGTAAATGGTGCTAGAATTATTTCCATGTGAATTGAATGTAAGAGAAACGCCACATAGATCTGTAAATTAACTCCAGGCAATGATCATGGTGCAGTAACATGACAACACGTGTACTGTTGACTCCATGGTGTAAACAAGACCAGTGAGTGAGTCAGGATGGTAGTGAGAAAACACTGAATCAAAGCAACAGTAGTATATTTCTCTTGCATTTTTACTATTTCCTTCTTCAGATAGCATAAAGGAGGTAGTATAGGAATAATAAGGTGTAGGTATAAGGATAATAGTACAAGGAGATAGTATAAAGGCAGTAAAATGAAGAGGATAATAGTAGAGACGTGAGTGGTAAGTACAGTGTCTCTGCTTCCGTCACTGTGCTCTCACCGCCACCGCCACTAATAATAGGATAAAACAACAAAATTTCACCTTGTAGTCAGGATGATGGGATGATTGTCCACACCTCCGCGCGCCACTCAAGCCTGTGTTCCCGCCTTGACCCTCGGCGCCCACCCTGGCGGCGTTGTGGCGTGCCGCGGGGCCTCCCTCACACCCTCACCAGGCACCACATTATGGCCAGATAACACCGACTATGGCTTTGGTGATCATACATTCACCACCACCAAGATATTGCAGGAGAGAGAGGGAGGGAGAGAGGAAGTGTGCGGGAGGGAGGGAGAGAGCGTGCGGGAGGGACAGAAGGATGAGAGCGCGGGTGGGAGGGAGGGAGGAAGTGTGTGACTGGTGCCTGCAATGTGTACAAACATCCATATTTCCTGTTCTAATCTACCAAATACATGAGTGCCATACATACCCTGCAGACTCCCTGATGGTTCCAGAGTAGATAAGTAAATAATCCGCGGCGCAAACAAGCAACGAAACGCCATTAAAGGCAAATCAAACACGCAAAATACCGCACGAACACATGCACTTATGGCGTCAGCAACACTGGGCAGACATTCAGAAAGAGTTAAAGGGCGCGGTGTTTAGCTTAACTAACTTCCTCTATTTGTACAACCCGGAAGTCGCGGGGATTCTGGTACGAGATATGGGAGTGGCGCTACGGTGTCACTATGGGCTTCGATAGCTGATTGGCTGAGCGAGTACAATTACATCACAGCCTCGCCAGCGAATCACGTAGTATTTCTCAAAAAGTTTCAGCCAATCACAAGGCTTCCACGCTCTCAGCTGTGTTTATAAAACAAATTCATCATCCACACCAAAATGCTCCACCCTTCTCCCTCCTCCTCCTCCTCCACCTCCTAGCTTCTCCTCCTCCTCTTCCTCCTCCTAACCTTTTTCTTATAGGCAGCCGGCAGCAGTTGTAGCAATAGCAGCAGCAATAAAATATAAGCGGTGTTTTTGTCGTCCAAGCATCGTCTTATATAGTACGAAGACCACTCCAATAACACTTGCTGAAATGTTTGTTACACGGCTTATATTTTATTACTGCTGGCCACCAACACTACCATCACCACTGCCACCACTCCAACCACCAACCAACTGCTATAAGAAAAGGTACTTCTTCCTCCTCCTCCTCCTCCTCCTCCTCATCCACCTCCTAGCTTCTCCCCTCTCCTTCTCCTCCCCCTCTTTCCTCCTCCCAACCCCTTCCCACAGCAGCCGGCAGCAGTTTGCAGTAGCAGCAGCAGCAATAGCAGCAGCAGAAGCAGCAGTAATAAAATATAAGCCGTGTTTTGTCGTCCAAGCATCGTCTTGGTACGAAGACCACTCCAATAACACGCTGAAATGTGTGTTACAACGGTTATATTTTATTACTGCTGCACCACACTACCACTATCACTGCTGCCAATACCACAACTACCACCAACTGCTACAAGAAAAGGCTAGGAGGAGAAGGAGAAGGAGAAGGAATATAATTATATTATATGTACCTTGTCTGTTTCGCGGAGCTGTGCGTGGTGGTGTATGGTGTGGTGAGTCATGGTGAGATGCCAACATTCGCCACTCGACCCATCACCCCCATAACAAACTCATTACGAGCGGATGGCATTGTAATATGGCCTAATTTCATTTGTATACTTGCCCTGTTCAGTTCTTGAGTCAGAAAAACTCATATATACTCTATTTATGAGTATTTTTATGTATATTGCGTGCTCTACAACTGCCTGGAGGCAGTTGTGTGATTTTGACAGCTCAACGTCTTTAACTACGTCATAAATGTGCCTGCAGAATGCCAAAAGTCGCCCAGAACAGCTGTTGGAAGTCGCTAGGTCGTGCAGACCGGAAGTAAGCCTCTCTGAATGTAGCCCCTGGGTGATTGGGTGGGTCGGCGGCGCGCGGTAAGCTTCCAGAAACAGTCTTATAAAACTAAAGAAAACAAGTACAGGCCTCTTGTAACTTCATCACCAGCACCAAAGTCAACAGAAAAATTACCAAAAGTTTGTGAAATGACAGGAACTATAAAAATGTGCACAAACTTAGGAAATTAAGGGATCACGTGGCGACTTATGAAACATAGACGACAGCACCGCGTCGTAAGATTAGAGTGCGCACGCCTGACGCAAATCTACCAAGTGTTACATGCTCCAATAAAACATTACGCAGAACACCACTAACCACCAGTGAATAGTAATTAGGACAATCAGAAAGGCTGGGAAAGAGTAACAAGAAACCTATATAAACAAAAATGGAAACATGAGCCGGGAATATATCGAAAAAAAAGTTCTGAAAAATCACAGGAGACAATCAGGGCAGGAAGCCAGCAACAAATGTAGTTGGGCCAGCAACGACTATCTCTCGAACTTCGTTATCCTAACGGACGAAAGCTACAAAGCTCCCTTTTCGGTCGTTAACGTTGTGCGGAAGGCGCGACTGCTAAGGCGAGTAATGACGTCATCAAGCGGCATCATCAGCCACAAGCCAATGATAAAAAGTTTTTAAAACTTCTCGACCAATCACAAGTCGCGAGACATATTTCCGGGGACGAATGGCATGCCAGAAGGCTCTCCCCGCCATTGTTCCAGTCATCTCAAACTACATTCTCGTTTTATTCGGAATGCTTGCGTTTTAAGGAGTTTAAGTATCAGAAAGTAAGATGTATCAAGTAAGGAGCCTCGTGTTGCTAGTGTTTGGTGGTAGAAGGTGCATGTTGTGTGGGTTGAAATTAGTGAATATTGTGATATGGGGGGCCCGCGGCAAGGCCTTCCGTCACTCTGCCTCGCAATCAGTCACTCATCATAACATCTTTAAATAACCTATTGAAGTGGGACACACGGATGCTACATGGATTTAGATAATGACAAGTATATATAACATCCTCACCATAATCACTAAGTTGTATAATAACGGAGTAATAAGACGTTTAATCTGCCCAAACCTACAGTGGCGGAGAGGCTGGCGGCTCCAGCGGCGCCGCCACTCAAAACTTTGAGTAAAACCCGCAGTTATCCGCCTCACTTTGCCTTCTGACAGAAGGACAGTCAGCACCCCACGCCTGTGATAGCACCAGGAATCATAGGAATTCCTCAAGGGGTTCTCGCTCCACTACTAAATATACCAAAGACATCTATATCCCTTCGTTGAAGTTGGGTGGTGTATCCACCTCACGGGCTCATGCTGCTGCTGCTGCTGCTGCCGAAGGCCGCGCTTCTGCCAGACCGTAGAGAGAGTCCCTGCTTGTATTTCATCTCTTTACTTTTATATATGAATACATATCCATCAATGCAATCATATGTTACATTCACCTATAATTAAAAGATAATTCATAGCATACCAAAGCAAATAATGAGCAATGTCTGGAGGTAACTTCCGACCTCGATAATACCGTCTTGAGCAGTCGTTGGCCAGGTGGCACGTTAACGGACGAAATCGACGAAATTTTCGCGCCCGTGGGTCCATAGTGGAATAACGACACAAAAAAGGTCTTTAAGTGTTTTGGGCTTCTGGCCCAGAGGAGCTGTTTTCTGGTGAGCTTCCCTCTGGGACGCAATCGGTGGCGGCAACGACGATTTTGTTGCCTGCCCTCGGCCCAAGGAATATGAAAGAAGGGAAAGACAGAAAGGAAGGATGGAGGATGGTAAAGATGACAAGGTCTAGAATGTGTGGAGGGAGAGCGAGAGGGTAAAACATAGAAGTTGAGAGAGATGCAGAAGAGAGATGAGAGAGAGACAGGAGAGAGAGAGGAGAGATGAGTGAGATGAGAGGAGATTGAGAGGAGACGAGAAGAAGAGAGAAGATACTGTAAATCTCAACGATGGTTGAAGGTTAACCGAATGATGTGGTCAAAAAATCCCACAGGGACGCACCAAACTGATGAGGAGACACGCCAAGGATAAACAAAACAAACTCTCGAACACACTAATTCATTATTGTATTGAGACAATCAATAAATGGTACTGAGTCCATGTACTGATACCGTTTCTACATCATAAAAAAAAATCTATATTATAAAAATTCACTCCTAACAAAATTATTCTCTCTCTCGCTCTCCTCGCTCTCTCTCTCTCTCTCTCTCTCTCTCTCTCTCTCTCTCCTCTATCTCTCTCTCTCTCTCTCTCTCTCTCATCGTCATTGCTACTATTTTCCTCTCACCCCCCCCGTAATATTCCGTCCCCTTCCCTATGACCCACTAACATCCAGACAACGCCCTGATTCATGCTCCCGGGTCTTGAAGCTGAGTACCCTCATAACATATGTCTAAATAATATAAGCGAAAAAGTGTGTGTGTGTTGTGTGTGTCTGTCTGGTCTGTCTGTTTTCCGCGATAGGTGCCGCCCCCAGGCCCCAATCCCCTCAATGGCAACATTTTTGGAACCAGCCGACAGGGGAAGGTTTTTTAAGCCCACTTATGAGAGATCCGATACTTTTTTCTTTTTTTTTTTTAAGCAGCCTATTAGCGAGCAATTGTAAAAAAAAAAGTCGGGGTGCGAGAATTGGCAGTGGGAAACACGTGATGTAGGGTGGATGGTAAGGGTGAGTTGATGGGTGGGATGAGGGGTAAATGGGTGTGGGTGATGGGTGACGTGAATGGGGGGGGGATTGGGTTGAATGGTGAGGGAAAGATGGGGGGGGGGATGGAAATGGGTGAGTGAATGGGTGTGTGGTGGATGTGTATGGGTGTGTGGTGATGGGCTAATGGGGTGAGGAATGTGGTGGGGGGTGAGGGTTAATGGGTCAGAACAAGTGAATGGGTTGGGGGTGATGTCGAAGGAGTTGGGTTAATACATACAAGCATGATTTCAGAAAGCTCGGAAGGGGCTATCTTGAGCGTCTGGTTTGGTGGGGCCAAAGGCCCACAATAGCCCTCCCGCAGGAGATAGCCAAAAAAGTCCGCAGGAGGGTGGCTTTGCGGCCGTAGTATATTATATATCGAAAAATCTTCACTTGCTTTAAAATATTACTAAATTACATTCAACTGTGCAGTAAATATAAGTATGATTTCTGATATCACGTTCTGCTCTCAACAGTACTCAGGTCGCCATCGTATAGAAAGTAAACATTGAAAAGTGAATAAGGTACATACACTTCAAACACGTGAACTGACTAATTAAATGAATATTGTAATTTATACTTCACACCTGGACTAAAATGTAATAAAACTTCTCAACCTTTCAAGCCTCTTCGTGTTCCTGAAAATCATCGGTCTCTGCTGCATGAATACAAAAAGGTTGACTAATCACAATGAGTTCTACGTAACCATGTATCAATATATAACAAAAGTTTTAGATTATATCATCTATTTTTAAATCAACTGAAACCTAGGTATCTTGTTTTGTCAATTAGAAAAACTCGACTTTCATTATTTCAACTTGAGGTTATTCTTCTAACTGCTTAGATCTAACTGGGTAGCCTATGCATACACATGATACTTACAAGGTTAGAAAGCAGAGACCTTAACCTCATACAAGGGCTGAAATAGAATGAGTATTAGTTAAAAAGGGTGGAAAAGTATGAACCAAATGTACATGAAAGTGTATAGAAATACGAACAGTAATAAATCATTCCCTTTTCTGCTCAGTTTCAATGGACGTTCTCGCCAGTGGAGTGTATGTTCTCTGCGTAAATAGCCTACAGCCCCTCACGAACTCTACATACCCTCAGCCTCCAGGACACACCCCCACAGCAGTGCTTAGATAACCCACAGTCACAGACGTTACAATAACAGCTGATCGAAACTTTCCAACAACAGACTTCAATACCTTCTTTGAAACAAGGCTAGTATCAAGTACAAGCCTTGTGTCATATTACTGAAGTAAATGGTCCTGCATTATTTCCAGGTAAATTGAATGTAAGGGAAGCGCCACATAGATCTCTTTACTAAAGGCAATAGTGCGGTATGAAAGTTAGGAAAAAGGGCTCCCGTAGGAGTTTTGTGCTAAAATTGATTTTTTTGCAGTTCTGGCTTCTATAGGTATCAGATTAACAGAAAAAGATGGGGTTCCCAATTTTCAGACCCCTTATCCCCCTTTTGGGAGTCACTTCCCTTTTGGGGTTTTTGGGGCCCCCCGGCATTTGACCATGCACCTATCTCCGCCAAATATTGACGATTTTCATAATTTGAGTATCCTTTTGTAGGTTTTCAGGTATGCGAGTCGATTTATAGCACTCAAAAAGAAAACCGGAAGTGTCCTTATAGCACTTCCTGTTCAGATTTAGCACTTCCGGTTCAGAGTATAGGGTCTAACTCCATTTTTTCTTTTTCAGGCATGTTGAAGAAGAGCAGTTTTGAGCTCAGTCAGATATACCCTGTGAACGAGATCGTGGTAGTATCGTCAATATGTCGGAGGAGGACGGATTTTGCGTGATCTGTAAAGAAGATGCCACATCAAAGAAGCGATTGGTGAACAATCCGGTCATGACAGATGAAATTTTTACAAACTGTCAAGAGGAGAGTGTCTCTTGGTGATACGAAAGTGACATTCATAGAATACAAAATTACTTGTCAGGTTTAAATGAAGGGGGAACTCAAGTACGTTTGGTATCTTTAGTGAATTTCGGAAACCTATCGTCAGCAAGAACAAGATGAACGTCTTAGGAAGAGATCCCAAAACCGATTCACCTGTCTGCGCTCCACGAGGACCGGGGCGACCTTCAAGTGCTGTGGGATCTGTCGGCCAAAGCGGTCAAAGACTATTCCAAAGGAACCCAAGTGTGTCTATTTTCCAACTGTGACTTCTGTCCCAAGAATGACTCAGAGCCACTGCACCGTGTTTTACTAAACTCAATGGGTAAAAACACTCCTACAGATCAAGCAGGGAAAACCCCAGATGACCATGTTAGAGTTTCAGTAGCGGAACCTTGAAGAACCCGGCGACGCATCAGCTTTTGAAAAGCACTATCATCGGACATGTTTGCGCTCTGCCACAGCGAATATAAAACGAGGACAGATCCCCAGTAATGTGCCACTCATTCGCTCAGTATGTGATGCACAATTGGTCCTCGCTATTCAAAACACCTTGAGTGGACGAGGATGTTACACTGAGCATGGCTGGGGTTTAAATGATGCCTACTTGTCAATTTTGAAAAGATACCGTGTGGATGTAAATGAGAGTGAGAACTATCGGAAATACCTCAAAAGACTCATCAGCGAGCGCCTTCCAGAAGTGAATTTTGTCACATCACTAAGACGGAATGACCCTGAACCGTCTGTGCTCTCCACTGCAGTCACGAGGGCCATGGATTACAGGTCCTCAATGAGAATGATGGATGAGATAGTTGGTCACCTGAAGAATGTCGCCAAACCCTTCTGCGAGAAGGATGCTGCACAACGCATTTTGGTCGTTACAGGCAGCTTCAGTAATTTTGAAAATCCGTCTTTACTCCAGTTCTTCATGATTTCACCTCCTTTTTGGTAGCCATGTTGTCAAAGTGTCCGGAATACGAGACCAGGAGGTGGACAAAACTGTCGACGTTCATGCCAGTTCCTTGTCAAAATACTCGGACTGATCGCCAGGTGAAACATCAGACAAAGAAAGACAGTGCCTTCCGACAAACAGTCCAGACCCCTCTGTCAATGGGTTTCTTCCCCTTGCTGTTCATTCTAGAGTGCGTGACAAGATCTTGTTGAAAAACCTCTCAGCTGTGTATATTGGAAGTGACTACCTTCACATCATGACTTAGAGAAACGAGTTGAGCAGAGTGTTTCTCCAGCGGATGAAGGAGGCGGGTGGATTTTGTCTCCCAAACCTTTGTCAAGAAAGGCCTGAACACATGGTTGCGATCGATAATATTGACCTCCTGGAAAAACACACGACGGGGCAAGGAACCTTCCATGGCACAGTGGTTGTCATGTTCCAGCAAGATAAAGATGGAGAGTCATAAAACCGACCACTTAAAATACCAGAAAAGCTTCTCTCCAAAAGCCTCTGGCCTTTGACGTGAACATGGTGCAAGAACCAGTCATCAAAACCACTCCATTGGATTATCGGTCTATGAAATGGGAAAAGAGGAAGAATATTCTGAGCAAAGACTTCACTCACACCTGGGCATTTGCAAACTACCTTGGAACTGATGATGGCACGGATATGATTGTGGATTTAAACTGAAACTAAAGTCAGCGAGAGGACAAACACAGGACAGTGACATGCAAAGGAATCAGGAAGAGTGCCCCCATGAGAGCACTCCAGTCGACGCTATACTATCAGTCAAGGAACAAGCAAACCAACCGGGGAAATTGGTCAAGAAAGATGTGATGCCAACTTGGGCTGCTACCAAATCTCTGCTTTTTATCCCAGTCATCCGACAGCCCAAACACGCACGAATGTAGAGGTGATCGCTCCATTTTTCAAGACCACACCCACTGACTATGGGACTCTTTACACTGTTCTTGGGTTAGCCCAGGGAATCTCTGCCATTTGTCATTGGTCCACAGAAAAAACTTTGATAACACTGGACCTGGACCTATATTCCGTGCTTTAAAAATTCAGCAGTCAGTTGGGGACACCAATTGGATCCTAAGGGCAGGAGCTCTCCATATTGCATTTGCTGCTTTACATGCTCTCGGGAAAACGATAGATGGCAGTGGCCTGGATATATGTGCCTTTGAAAGTGGTGGATACACATCAGCAGCCCTTCGTGGGATCTTCAGTGGCAAAGCATACAAAAGAGGCATCGAATACCACATCACAATCAGTCTAGCAATTATGATGATGCGGTTGGATGTCATATTATCCACTCTTTCAAAAGGCCCAGTTAGTGTCCGGTGCAATGCTTCAAGGACAAGCTTCATTCACGTACCCCGATATGACTGAAGACTATGAATATGTCAGACTTTGAAACGCTGGAAATGTGAACCCCACTGGAGGAGGATGAAAACATTGGAGAGTTTGCAGAATTCCTTTCAGCATACCTCGATCAAGTGGAAAGCCTTCTTCATTTCGTCAGCTCTTGCCGCTCAGGGGACTGGCAGAGTTATCTTGCTTCCTTGGAAAAACCTGATCAAGTATTTCTTCGCACGGGATCTTCTAAAATTACGCTCGACTGATGCCTGTCCATCTTGCACAAATGAATGCGCTGGAAGAAATGAGCCTGAAACATGGAATGCATTGATGCCCGGTGACTTTGTTGTTGCAAAATCAGAGATACCCTTCACGAATCTCGCCACAGATCAGGCACTCGAACAGGAAATCAAGAAACTAAAGGGACACGGTGGTATGGTAGGACTCAGCAGAGATGAAAGCTGCTCCCCAATCGACTCGTCACCCCTACACCTTGCCTTGCCCGTATCGTTGACGAGTTCTTTAGAGCTTCCCAAAAGTTTCCAGGTCATCCGAACGCACAGAGCATTACCAGTGTCTGGACGGATTGCACTGAGGTCAAGAGAGAATGCCATAAAGATCCGGGCAATCAATAGAGTTGCACTGCACAGACAACCCCTTCAGAGTGAAGACACCATTGAAAAGTTTAGTTTCATCAGCTCTTGGCCAAAGGTGCAAAGCATGATATTCTGCATTAGCAGAAAAGGGTCAGAAGCGATTCGAGGAGTTGTTTGTGAACGTCTGACTACCACATCAAATCTCTCCGGGTTTTGGGGCCCAAGATGAAGAAGCTCAAGTTGAAGGCATTCTCAAGTTGGATGGATAAATCAAAAGTACGCATTGGAGATAAAGTCATCAAATTGCGTGAGGATCGTAATTTACTGGGCAGATTTCTCATTGTTCAGGGAAGCCGACCAGGTCTAGTGCCCAAAATTCGAGGAAAATAATTGGCAAGTACGAGATGTCAACAGTGCCCCGCTCTCTGTGTGCTGTTGATAGTCTTTGTACATCCCAACTGACAAGGCCAGTCTTTATGCCCTGCAGTTGAAGATGCCACGGTTGAATCCCTTGATGTTCCTCCAGTACCAGACATGGGCAGGAAGATCCTCCAGTTAAAGTTCTCATCATTGATGCAATGGGTTGTACTTCAGAGTATGACAAAGACGCCAAATATGCTGAAGATTTTACACCTTCAGGATGCATTCAACAACGCATTAGAGACAATGATTGACAAGCTATGAT
This sequence comes from Chionoecetes opilio, assembly GCA_016584305.1. Taxonomy (NCBI): domain Eukaryota; kingdom Metazoa; phylum Arthropoda; class Malacostraca; order Decapoda; family Majidae; genus Chionoecetes; species Chionoecetes opilio. Next base: position 81,196 of record JACEEZ010021944.1, read on the forward strand.
GAGGGCTGTGTTGTGTTTGATCGATACTTGGATCTGTCGTTGAAAAAAAAAAGACCCGGCAGAAGCGATCAACTACATCCCTTGAGTACGAAGTTCATCCCGGAAATGAAGCTCACCATGTCCATTAAGGAGTTACTTTCAGCATAAAAAACAAAGCGGAAGCTCACATGCTTGTTTGGCCAAGGACTGCTTGACTATTTCGCAAGCAAAGATTCATTCGTGTCGTTGTCGTGTACGATGATCATATCAAGGGACTAGATTTTGAGTATGCTCATACACATGAAGAGGCTGACACATTGATTCCAAACCAAGTACTTGCCTCTACAGCCTGTGGTGCTGCCAGAAAAATCTGCGTTTTGGTCGCCCGACACTGACGTACTCCTGCTCCTTCTTGATCTTATCGCCTCCAGACAGATAGCATCTACTATATCCTTGAAGTTTTATCAGGCAAAGGAAAGAAGAAAAGGGAAATAGACATCTTTGAAAGAGTGGCAGGTTATTGGCCGTCGCAATGTCAAGGACTTCTTGGACTCCACAACTTCTCAGGTGCTGATTGGGGAGGCAGATTCATAGGAATTTCAAAGAAATCATGGGTAGATGCATACCTAAAGCTTGATGATGATGACCCTGCCATTGACTGCTTCAAAGCATTAGGTGCATTTTTATTCCTGCCGAGTTGGTCAATGACGAGCTTCCCACGCAGGTGAAAGCGTTGGAGACTTTTTGTGTCATGTCTACAGTTCAAAAGGTCCAGCAACCCTACCATCACTCAGGTGGGAGCTGTTTCGGTCAAAGAACTTGAAGGGGGAAAAGCTTCCCCCAACTCGTGCTGCATTGCTTTCCCCCTATCATGCGTGCAAACTACATGACAATGCGGGGCAAGTCATACCCTGAAAATTGTCCAACCCTTCCTGCAATTGAAAAAAATGGATGGAAATTGGAGAAAAAGGGTGTATGTTCCACTGACATGTCTTGCCCCGCCTGCCCCCCAAGCTGTAGTTTAACTCGTCAAATGTGGCTGCAAAGTAGGATGCAAGGGAATAGGTTTTAGCTGCTTGAAGAATGGCCTGCCCCGTACTCCTCTCTGTAAATGCTATGGCAAGTGATTGCGCAACGCTATTCGGGAGGACATTTCAAAAAATGGACATTGATGAATAAATGATTGATTTTACGTTTCCCATTTTGACAATATCGCAAAATCGGACGTATCGCTAAACACTAACGCGCTTTTGGGGGGATGGTTGGGCGCAGGGGTGGTAACTCCGCCAGTGGAACTCCACTGTCTGTCTTTAAACCAGAATAAAGGAGGAAAGACAACCCTGTTAACATTATTTAAGTATGCCTAGCATAAAACGTGGCAAAGGAAAAGTAGCTTAGACGGCTTTCGTAATAGAAGCGGGTGAGAAAACAACGAAAAATAGAGTTTCGGTTTTTACCAAATCTGGACGTGATAGAGAAATTTAGATATCAGACCTGACATCAGCATCAGCAATTTAGTAGAATCAGTAGTTCACGTTTTCTGTAACAAAAAAAATGTGTGAAATTTGTTGCTTAGTGTACCAGAGACCAATCCTGGGGGTGCCAAAAGAGGAATGACCCCCAGAAAGGGGGTGAGGGTCTGAAAATTGGGACCCATCTTTTTCTGTTAATCTGATACCTATAGAAGCCAGAACTGCAAAAAAATCAATTTTAGCACAAAAATCCTACGGGAATACATGGCATACCACACTACAATGATCATGGTGGTACCCGGACAGTTTGCCTACGGACAGTTTGCCTACGGACAATTTGCCTCCGGACAGTTTGCCTACCGGACAGTTGCCTACCGGACATTTGCCTACTGGACAATTTGCCTACCGGACAATTTGCCTACGGACACTTTGCCTACGGACACTTTGCTAACTAACTAACCTAACCTAACCTAACCTAACCTAACCTAACCTAATCTAACCAAGGTAAAGAAAAATTTTCCTATGGAAACACTGAGGCAAATTGTCCGTAGGCAAATTGTCCGGTAGGCAAACTGTCCGGTAGGCAAACTGTCCGTAGGCAAACTGTCCGTAGGCAAACTGTCCGGCCACGGATCATGGTGTAGTAACATGACCATAAGTGTACTGTTGACTCCATGGTATAAGCAAGGCAAGTGATTTGGGGTATAAGCAAGCATGATATAAGCAAGGCATTGCATGTTTGCGGGTCACTCTGTATACATTGACCTCACCTTTTTGTATGCACGTATTCATAAGTACACACACACACACACACGCACACACACACACAGTCACACACACACACAGTCACACACACACACAGTCATACACACACTCACACAGTCACACACAGTCAAACCCCCCACACACAAACACACACACACACACACACACAGTCACACACACACAGTCACACACACACAGTCACACACGCCCAGTCACACACGCCCAGTCACACACGCCCAGTCACACACGTACAGTCACACACGCACAGTCACACACACACAAGTCACACACACACAAGTCACACACACACACAGTCACACACACAGTCACACACACACATACAGTCACACACACACATAGTCACACACACACATACAGTCACACACACACACACACACAGTCACACACACACCCCACACACAGTCACACACACACACACACACAACACACACACACACCACACACAAACAAAACACACCCCACACACACCCCAGTCACACCCCAAAAACAAACACCAGACACACACACAAATCACACCACACACACACCTTTTTACACACACCGAGTAGAGGTACTCCGTAGTGTAAGGGAAGCATGCTCGGTTCACAACCGAGAAGTCCCGGGTTCGATCCCCGGGCGGAGCGGAAACAGTTGGGCGGTTTCCTTAAAACCCGAGCCCCTGTCTACCCACCACCCAGCAGTGAATGGGTACCGGGTGTTAGCCGGGGGTTTGTGACCCGCCTCACGGGGTGGTGGCTTCGGCCAACACTGACATGAATGAGAAAAATAAATAAATGTTGATATGGAGACGGGGCCATACGAGCGTTGCTCTGGCCCCGTAAAATACAACTAGATGAATACAACTAGATGAATACACACACACACACACACACACACACACACACACACACACACACACACACACACACACACACACACACACACACCACACACCACCACCACACACACCACACACACACACACACACACACACACACACACACACCACACACACACACACACACACAACACACACCCACACACCACACACACACACACACACACACACACACACACATACACACACACACACACACACATAATGTATATATGTTACATAATAATATGTTTGTATGAGTACGTGTGTGTGTTTATATAGGTAGTATACGTTAGTATGAGTAAGGATATTTACAGATGTTTTGTATGAATGCATAGAGATGCTATAATAGTCTTCGCTCTGGAATGTGCACATATTACCTTGCTTAATAACTGGGTCTGCTAACGAGAGTTTTCTCAGCAAACTTTTCCACGAAAGGTTAATGATGGATTTAATATGTGTGTGTATTCTTATGGCAATAAAATATTTGAGCTTGAACTTGAACACACACACACACACACACACCTTGTATAACTTCATCACATCTATGAATTCATTATATACAGTTATACAATTCATCATACACTGGTTCATTATTATGCACTCATTATACTAGTTCATTAGAGAGGAGAGAGAGAGAGAGAGAAGAGAGAAGAGAGAGAGAGAGAGAGAGAGGAGAGAGAGAGGGGGAGAGAGAGAGAGAGAGAGGAGAGAAGAGAGAGAGAGAAAAAAAAAAAAGAGACGTACAGAATTTCGATACGCATTAACAACTCGGTGACCTATTTCTAATGTATTTCATAACCGTATTTTTTGCAATCAGAAAGTTATGATTTATATAATTTGTATTGTAATGTATGGGTAAAACCAGAAGTCTCTCTCTCTCTCTCTCTCTCTCTCTCTTCTCTCTTCTCTTCTCTTCTCTCTCCCCTCTTTCTCTCTCTCTCTCTCTCTCTCTCTCTCTCGTCTCTGTCTCTGTTTCTCTCTCTTCTCTCTCTCTCTCTCTCCTCTCTCTCTCTCCTCTCTCTCTCTCTCTCTCTCTCTCTCCTCTCTCTGTTCTCTCTCTCTCTCTCTCTCTCTTTCTTTTTTTGTTCTGTTCTGTCTTGTCTCTGTCTGTCTTCTCTTTTTTCTTCTCTCTGCCCCTCTCATCCACTCTCACTCTCACTCTCACTCTCACTCTCACTCTCACTCTCACTCTCACTCTCTGACCTAGTTAAGAGGGCAAACGAAAGTATTTTTACAAGCTACACTAAACTGCGAGATAGAATAACTAGCAGCGGGAAACGGCAAGAAAGCAAACTCCTCAACTCTTGTAAATTGAATAAGGAAAAAAGCAGCTTGAAAATAAAAATAAATGGAAGAGAAACTAAAAAATGTTGTAAAGCATCACCATTAGCAATTAGGAGGAGGAGGATTACATAGGATTACATAGGAGTAACAGACACCAGGAGACCTATTGGTCCATAGCGAGGGCATCTGCTGAACTATCAACTATCAACTACTTGGAAGAACTACTACTAACTATCAACTACTTGGAAGAAAACAGTTGGAAAAAGATACCATGTCCCTAAAGAGGATAGGAACATGGAAGTTTCATAGTGCAGAATGATAGGATATGAAAAATACTAACTACAACTACCACTACCACTACAACTAATCGATACGGGGGACTAGATACGAATTCGCACTATCAATACCCATTTACTTTACAGTGCGCGTCAAGTCTGTTTTTGAATGTAGTTATTGTGTTGGCTCCGACAACATTTGCTGGTAACTTGTTCCATCGATCAACGACTCTAACATTGAAATAATTTTTACGGAGATCGGTGATGCAACGTTGACCGTTTAGATTTAAACCATTATTTCTTGTTGTCACTTGAGTTGAAAGCTCGAATAGGTTCTCTTGATTAATGACATCAAAACCTTTTAGGATCTTAAAGGTTTCTATCAAGTCCCCCCGGATTCTACGATCCTTTAAGGAAAACATATTAAGTTTCCGCAGTCTCTCTTCATAAGATGAATTTCGCAGAGATGGAATTTGTTTGGTTGCTCTTCTTTGCACTGATTCCAATTTGGCTTGATCTTTTACGAAACAGGGCGACCAGAATTGAAGGGCATATTCCAAGTGCGGCCTAACCAAGGACGTGTATAATTGTGTCATTACTTTCGGAGTTTTATGTTCAAAGTTACGTTTAATAAAGCCCAACATCATATTTGCCTTTTTACTGGCAGCTAGGCAATGCGAACTGGTTTCAGATCATACTGATGATGACACCTAAATCCTTTTCCTGCTGTACTTCAGTTAACGATTTATTTTGCATTTGATAGTTATATTTGAGGTTATCGTTGCCTACATGCATTACTTTACATTTATCGGAATTGAATTTTAATAGCCATTTATCACTCAATCTGATAGTTTGTTGAGATCACTTTGTATGAGTTCGCAGTTTCTCTAGTATATGCTTTACCGCCTAATTTGGTGTCATCTGCAAATTTTGATATTTTAGATACAAGTCCGCAGTCCAGATCGTTGATATATATCAGAAAAGAGTAGGACCCAAGACCGAGCCCTGAGGCACCCCACTAGTGACATCTAACCAATCAGATGCCTCACCATTTATTACTACCGTTGTTTACGATTTGAAAGCCAATCGCCAATCCATGACATAATTGCTCTCCTAAGCCATGTGCCCTTAGCTTGGTCAACAGTCGCTTATGTGGAACTGTATCGAAGGCTTTCTGAAATCAGGTATATTACATCCGAGGGAATTTTAGCGCCCCGTTTGAAAAATGACATTAAAAAATCAGAGGTTTTTTAAGCGGATTTATTTCAAACCATCGGGGGTTTATATAGAGTTTTTTCCCCAAAAAAATATTTTTTGAAAAGGAGGAGGAGGGGGGGGGGGGAGGAGGAGGGGGAGAGGAAGAAAAAAAAGGAAGAGGGAAGAGTAGGAAAGAGGTAAGGGAAAGGTAAAAAAGGAAGGGGTAAAAAAGGGAGGTTTTAAAGAGGGGAGGAAGAAGAAAAAAGGAAAAGGAGGAGGAAAGGAAAGGAAAAGGGGGAAGAGGGGTAGAAAAAAGGTAAATCATAGGGAAAAAACAAAAAAGGAGAAAAGTGAAAGATTTTTCCTCCATTTTTACCCCTCCCCCCTCTTTCCTTTCCTAGTTTCTTTTCTTTTTTTCCCCTCCCTCCTCTCCTTTTTTTTATTTATCTTTTTTTTTTATTTTTTTTTTTTAAACAAACATCTTCCCTCCTCCCTCTTTTTTCCTCCCTCCTCTCCTTTCCTCCCTCTTCCCTTCCTCCCTCCTCGCCCCTTTCCCTCGCCTCTCCTCCTTTCCCTCCTTTCCCCCCTTCCCCTCCCCCTTTCCTCCCCCCTCCCCCCCCCCCGCCACACGACCCCGTGAAAGGAAAGAGTCGGGTGGGCGGTGAGTTGTTCCCAAAATGCCGTGATAATTCGTTTTACTTATAACACATTAGGGTGATGAAAAAGGCATTAGTCCTCTCTTTTTTCTTTTCTGCTTTTTTTTTACCCCCTTTGCCTCCCCTTTCCTGCTCCTCCTTCACCCCTTTTTCTCTCTTTTCATATCCTTCTCCTCCTCCCCTCCTCCTCTAGTCCTCTAATTTTTCTCTTCTGCTTCTTTTTACCTCCTCCTTCTTTTCCTTCTCCTCCTTCATACCCTTTCTCCTCCTTCATATCCTTCTCCCCCTTTCAATCCTTCTCCTCCTGCATACCCTTCTCCTCCTTCTTCATATCATCCTCTTCCTCCTCCCCCTCCCCCTCCAAAAGTCCTCCCGACAACATTTTTTCCCCGCCCAAAAAAGATGAGAGCTTCACACCTCTCTCCTGTTTTTCATTAAAATTCCCCTTTAAAAAAAAAAAAAAAAAAAAAAAAAAAACCAGTTTTTAAATAAGGGGGTTTCTCCAATTTTTTCCCTTTTCCAGTTAAAGAAGGGAAAAAAAGAAAAAAGGGGAAGGAGGAAAAAGAGGAATTTTAAATAAGAAAAGAAGCAATTTCCCGGGGGAGATAAAGGAAAGGGAAAAAAAAACCCAAGAAACGCGCTATTGGGTTTTTAAAGGGTTTTTTGGGCGGGCTTCCAAACATTACGGGTTAGCACGGGAAACAATTGAAATTTTTCCCTTCAAAAAGAAACTTAATTTGGTAAAAAAAATGTAGATCTTGTAATACGTTAATAAACGGATTTGGTTAAATTTTAAAAGGAAAAAACAAAATCCCGACCCAAAATTTTTTAAGGGTTTTTTCCGTCAAAAAGCTGGAAGTCAAGGAATGACTATGCATATGGATAGGAAAAAAGAGGATTAATGGGTGTCCGGGAAGCCTCTATCTATAATGAGGGAGGCGTATGGGGGCGGCCTCCGTCCCCGAAATTTTCCGCAAAAAGTCCTTTGATGGCGAGAGGGCCCCCCCATGCCTTGTGTGAGTGCCCCCTGGACGGGGTTCCTGGAAACCTACTATTCTTCCCAAAGCGGGGGGGCCCCGCGGCCCTCCCGGCGTTTTCCAAACCCGCCGGGCCCCAGGCCTTCCCCACCACGGGGGGCCTCCTCCCCTGTTGCCCGGCAGTTGTTTGCCCTGGAAACGGCCCCCACGTTGGTTCTTCCGGAGGCTGGGGGCCCTCCGGGCAGGCGATCCGCCTCGGCCCCCTTCGGACCTAAAAAGTGGCCTCGGGGTTTTTTCTCCTCCCCTCCTTCCCCTCCTTCCCCCCTCCTGTTTTATGGGGGCCCTGGGCCTCCCTCCCCTCTCCTCCCCCTTCCCCTTTCCGCAATGTATTATTCCTCCTCCCCCCCTCCTCCTCCTCCTTTTCCCCTGACTGTATTATAGGCCCTTTGGCCTCCTCCTCCTTTTCCCCTCCCCTCTTCCTGCACTTATTTAGCCTGGCCCGATGGCACACTCAGGCCGCATGCTATAACTTAAGTCCAAAAAACTCCAGGTTGTCCCTGGTGGGGGGCGGGGGCATCCCCTGCTGTCCCCCGAAAACAGCCCGTCCCCGGGCAAAAGTGGTGTATTTACCTGCCCCTGGTCAACAGCCCTGCCGGTCATGACCTGGGACACCTGCTGCGGGGCACAGGGCTCGTCTGGGGCCCATTGGGCCCCTCTCGAACGCTGCCTCTGTCTCCTCCCAAAAATGTGTCCCATCGTAAGGGAGGACCTCGATCCCAAACTGCTCCCTCTCCCACTCCCAGGTCAGGGGAGCAACTGGCACGGGTCCTCCCTCTACGCCTATTTGACCCGAGTTGCCAGATTTTTCTTTCGTATCAAGTGGGTTTACTTGGTAAATTTTCTTTGGCCGTGCCCAGACGCACCCCGCCACCGGGCCCGCACAACCCCCCCACCCCACCTCCCCCACCCCGAACCCAAAACAAAGGCTTGTCTCTAGCTCAGCAGCTGGACCCGCCTCCCAGGCAGGAGGGGGTTCCTGCAGCCCCCACCCAAAGGGGATCCCCCCGCCAGCTGTCACGGGGGGCATACCGCCTCTTCAAAGGGGGTCCGTTGGGGGGGGCCGCCTCAGGGGGCCCACCACAGCGTTGGCCAGGCCCCACGCACCCTCCCCATGAGGGGGGTGTGGGGCCCCGCGGCCTCACCGCCTGCGCTCCGGGGGGGCCTCGTCACCAGGACCACCAGTGCCAGGCGACCAACTGTTCTCTGTCACCTAACCAACTGTGCATTTTGCTGCTCCACCTGCATCCGTGGGCCCTTAATATGATGCATTGGGCCTTTTATTTGTTTTTTGTTTCGCTGCCATGCCGAACAAATCCTGGATCGCCTTGTGTTGGGGGTTGTTTTTCCCCGTTACCCCCTTTAACACCTGCAGGAGGGGAGGAGGAGGAGAAGGAGGGGGGAGGGGGAGGAGGAGGAACTAAATATTTATCCAGTCCTACGTCCCCTTTTTTTTCCGTTTTGTATATGAAAGGGTCAAAGGGGGAGAGGAACTGTAACAAAAATAGGTATAAAAGAAAAATAATAATTTTTTTCTAGCCCCAAACGGAAACCTTACACAAAAAAGAGGAAAATTTTCCTTAGTAACCCGCGCAACAAAATCTCCGTGGATAAATATATTATTTTTTTAATTTTTTTGTTTTTTTTTTCCAATCTTTTTTTCTATTTTTTATTCTTTTTCACATGTTTTCTTTTTCCTCCTAAATGGAGCCGCGCTAACAGGTTCCCGAGGAGCGGGGTTTTATTTCCCCACCCCGGGGCCCGGGGTTGTTCCCATTGCACAGAAAAGGTACGGGGGGGGGTTAAGCCGAGGGGTTGTGACCTAAAACACAACAGGAGCTGATGGTGGGAAACATTCTTTCCTGTAATGTGTTGTGTGTGTGTGGTTGTGTGTGTTTTGTGGTGTTGTGTGTGTGTGTGTGTGGGTTTTGTTTGTTTTTCAACCAGGCAAAAGCCTACCCCGTCCCATTCAAAATTTATTTTTCTTATTCATCTTTTTGGTTGGCCGAAACCCCCCTCCCCGGGGGGGGTCAAAGGGAAACCCGGGTTTTGTGGGTGACAGGGCTCGGGTTTTAAGAAAACCCCCCCGTTGCCCCGTTTTTTTTTTTTTTTTTTTTTTTGGGTTTTTTTGGCGAGGCCCCCCGCGTACAAAACCCCGCACACCGGAATCTTTTCTGGTTTTACGCTCGTTTTCCCCCCTCGCCCCCCCTGGGTGGGGGTGGTGGGTTTGGGTGGGGTTGTCAGGATGCAAACCCGGGTGGGGGGCCTGGGAGGGGCTGTGTGGGTGCGTCCGGTGGTCAGCCCCCGCTGCCCCTGGACACCCCTTGGGGCACTGGGTGGTGGGCCTCCCGGGGCTGGTGTCATGGGCCGTGGCCCCCCGTCCGGCTGGGGGGTCCCCCCCGCCCCGGCCACGAGGCTGAGGGGGAGGATAGTGGCAGTTGAAATGAACAAGAAGATGGCTTTTGAGAGGGGTGGGGTGGGGGGTGGTGGTGGTGTCACAGATATGAGACAGGGAGAAACAGTAGAGAAAGGGGGGAAGCTAAGAAAGGGAAGGGGATAATATACAAACGAAACTTTGCCACTGTTTTTTTAAGGGGGAGAGGAAAGAGGGGAGGGGGAGGGGGGAGGGGGAAAAGGAAAAAGGAATTGGTGAGAGAGGGAAAAAGGAAAATTGGGTTTGGGGAAAGGGGGTGTCGCGCTGACCTGCCCGCCCTGGAATTGGGGGGGAAAGGGGAAAATTTCAAAGGAGGTCATCAATCCCCGTTTCGTCCTTGTGATCGAGTGAAAAAGGGAGAAAAGCTGCGTCTCTCGTCTCGTTTTCTTTTTTCTTGTTTTTAAAGAGAAAAAAATTTGGTTTCGGGGAAATTTAAACAATGGGGATTTTTGTGTTGTATTTTTCTTTTTTCCCGACACGTTTGATTAAAGCCTTTTCCGTTGCCTTTTTTTTTTTTTTTCTCTTTCAAAAAAGTAAAAAGGCGAGATTTTTTTTATACCCCGTTTTTGATACACACCCCACCAACACACGCACACGCACACGCACAAAAAGCACACGCCCCCACGCACACGCACACGCACCGCACACCCCCACCCACAACCACCACAGGCAAAACACAGGGACACCACACAACACCACACAACCCCCCAAACACCCCAGACACACACACAGACACACAGACAAAACCACACAAGACCACACACACACACGCACACACACACACACACACACACACACAACCCCACACACAACACACAAAACACACACAACACACACCACACACAAAAAAAACCCCCCCCAAAACAACACAAAACCTGGAAAAAAAAAATACCCATGGTAAACCCCCGGGAAAAAAAGACAAAACCCTAAACATATTTTTTCACATAGTTTCCCCTTTTGAAAAATTCGATTAAAAGTCCTTTCTTTGCGCATAAATATTTTCATCAGTTTTCTTACAGGAAAGCCTGGTGTCTATTCTCCTTGCAAAATGTTTATTCCTTTTTTAACCCCTTGAGACCCAGCGTGTATCCATTTAATTTTGACCACCATTAGATGATTTTTAATGATTCAGTCAGTAATCCTTTAACTATAAAACTTGCATTACTATTACTATTTAAATTCAACTATTATCACCAGTTAACACGTATTTTAACTTCCATCAAATTTTTCATGCCTTAACATCAAAAAAACAGTATATTTTTTGGAGCGTCATAAACATATAATTATATAAATATTGACCCACTTGCTCGAGCTAAAAAAGTGCAGCTGTATTTGGTTCTCACGATGAACCATGGCAGGAAAGATTACATAAAATTATTATACATTATATTTATAAAAATTTATGTTTAGAGCTCCAAAAAAATATACTTTTTTTTTGATTTAGTGCATAAAAATACCTTATGGAAGTTATAATCGTGTTACACTTTGTGAAAATATTTGTAATTTAATAGAAATATTATGCAAGTTTTTTATTGTTAAAAGTGTTACTGACGCAAAAAAACAATGTTTTATAGATTGACCTGTTTGTACCTTGCGAAAACAAATTTGGTAATTAATGACCTTTTTAATTTTATGGTAAAACAAAATTTTTTTTAAGGGGAGGAAAGGAAAGGAAAAAGTTTTAAAAAAAAGATCTGGGGTAAAGGGGGTTAAGACAAAAAATTTCCCGTCAAAAACATTCTGGTATTTTTTTCACATCTCCGCAGTTTTGTGTTAATCCTTCACCCCCAGTTTTCCTTTGGCTAAAAAAAAAAGTCTGTTGTTACCCCAAAAAAATCATGAAAAAAACTAGAAAAACCAAATTAGCTAGTCGACAAGGTACAAAAAAGGGTCATATCTAAAAAAATAAGCTTATTTTCCCCCTAAAATCGTCTAAGGGTAGCATATTAAAAGGGAAAATTTCGTTCGGGGCCCAAGGGGTTAAAGAAAAACATATATTCCGCCCAAAAAACTTTGGTTTCCTTTAAATACTCCGCTTTTTTTGTGTTTAACTCGCATGTCCAGTCAAGACACGGCTAATACACAGGGTCGTAATTTTTAGGTGACAGAAATATAAAATAAACACAGTATATTAAACAACACTTAGGAAAAACACCCCGGGGGAAACCGGCGAGGCGGCAACAAAATGAAGGGGTGAAGCTGGGCATAAAAACCTCATTTTGGACCCTCAAAGGGAACGTCGCCCCCCCCGCACCCACGGGGGGGTTTGGATGGGGAAGGGGGTCCCCCCCACTACTCCCTTTCCCCAAAACCCCATCTCCCCTTTTTCCCCCCACACCAATACTCTCCCCCTTCATCCCCCCACACATCCCTCTCCCCCTTCTCCACTCATCCTTCCCCCCTTCCCTTCCCCCCCAACATTTTCCCTTTTCCCTTTCCCCCCCACCCTACTCCCCCTTTTCCCCTCACACCAATCCCCCTTCCCTCCCTCACAAAAATCCCTCTCCCTTCTCCCCCGACACCTTCCCCCCCTTTCCCCCCTTCCCCACCCCTTTCCACCTTCCCTCCCCCTCTTTTTCCCCCCCTTTCCTCCACCCCCCTCCTCCATCCCGCCCTTCCCCCTCCCCCTTCCCCCTCTTCCCCCACACCATCTTCTTTCCTCCACACTTTTCTTTTACCATCCCCCCCACTTTTCCCCACCCTTTACTTGTCTCCCCCCCCTTTTCCAAACCCCTTTAAACCTCAACCTCCCTTCCCCTTTTCCCCAACACCAAAAACCCCACCCCAAAAACCCCCCCCCCCAACCCCACAACCAAACCCCCCGCCCCCCCAAAAACCCCCCCCAAACCCCCCCCAAAAACCCCCCCCCCCCAAACCCCCAAAAACCCCAAAACCCAAAAAAACCCCCCCCCCACCCCCCCAACAAACCCCACAACCCCCCCCCAAAAGGGGACCCACACCCCCCCACTAACAAACACCAACAAAAAAAAACCCCCCACAAAACACAAACCCCCCAACCCCCCCCAAAAAACCCCCCCCAACAAACCCAAAAAAACCCCAAAAAACCCCCCCCCCCCCCCAAACCCCCAAACCCCAAAAACCCCCCAAAAAACCCCCCAACCCCCCCCAACCCCAACCCCCCCACACCACACCACCAACCACCCCAAACCCAACACCCCCAAAAACCCCCCAACCCCCTCACCCCTTTTCCCCCACAGGGGGGTATTCCTTTCATTACTCTCCGCCCCCGCCCTTTCCCTTACCCCCCCCCCCCCCATCTTCTCCGGTTTACCTTGCCCCAAAAATTTTCCTTTCTTTAAATCGTCTTTTAAAACCTTTAAAAAAAAAAAAATCTTATTTTTCCCCTTTGTCGCTCAAACAATCTATCTTAAAAAAAAAACAAAATTTAAAACCCAAAAACCCAAAACAAAAAACCCGGGGCCCCAAAAAATTAAAAAAAAAAAACAAAAAAAAAAAAAAAAAAAAATATTTAGAGAAAAGAAGAGATTAATTGATAATGATGAAAGAGTATATGTAAGTACGTACGTAGATGCATATAAATTGTAAACAACAGGTATATGTATGTAAACAAGAGAGATAAAATGAAGTTAAGATGTAGAAAATAGCAGAATTAAAAGTTAGGATATAAAAATAGCAGACTTAAAAGTTAGGATATAAAAAAATAGCAGACTTAAAAGTTAGGATATAAAAAAATAGCAGACTTAAAAGTTAGAATATAGAAAATAGCAGACTTAAAAATAGAATGTAGAAAATAGCAGACTTAAAAAATAGAATATAGAAAATAGCAGACTTAAAAAATAGGATATAAAAAAATAGCAGACTTAAAAATAGAATATAGAAAATAGCAGACTTAAAAAATAGGATATAAAAAAATAGCAGACTTAAAAATAGAATATAGAAAATAGCAGACTTAAAAGTTAGGATATAAAAAAATAGCAGACTTAAAAATAGAATATAGAAAATAGCAGACTTAAAAATAGAATGTAGAAAATAGCAGACTTAAAAATAGAATATAGAAAATAGCAGACTTAAAAATAGAATATAGAAAATAGCAGACTTAAAAATAGAATATAGAAAATAGCAGACTTAAAAATAGAATATAGAAAATAGCAGACTTAAAAATAGAATATAGAAAATAGCAGACTTAAAAATAGAATATAGAAAATAGCAGACTTAAAAATAGAATATAGAAAATAGCAGACTTAAAAGTTAGAATATAGAAAATAGCAGACTTAAAAATAGAATATAGAAAATAGCAGACTTAAAAATAGAATATAGAAAATAGCAGACTTAAAAATAGAATATAGAAAATAGCAGACTTAAAAATAGAATGTAGAAAATAGCAGACTTAAAAAATAGAATATAGAAAATAGCAGACTTAAAAATAGAATATAGAAAATAGCAGACTTAAAAATTAGAATATAGAAAATAGCAGACTTAAAAAATAGAATATAGAAAATAGCAGAAAATAGCAGACTTAAAAATAGAATATAGAAAATAGCAGACTTAAAAATAGAATATAGAAAATAGCAGACTTAAAAATAGGAATATAGAAAATAGCAGACTTAAAATTAGAATATAGAAAATAGCAGACTTAAAAATAGAATGTAGAAAATAGCAGACTTAAAAATAGAATATAGAAAATAGCAGACTTAAAAATAGAATATAGAAAATAGCAGACTTAAAATAGAATATAGAAAATAGCAGACTTAAAAATAGAATATAGAAAATAGCAGACTTAAAAATAGAATGTAGAAAATAGCAGACTTAAAAAATAGAATATAGAAAATAGCAGACTTAAAAGTTAGAATGTAGAAAATAGCAGACTTAAAAATAGAATATAGAAAATAGCAGACTTAAAAATAGAATATAGAAAATAGCAGACCTAAAAATACGAAGTATAGAAATAGCAGACTAAAAGTTAGATATAAGAAAATAGCAGACTTAAAAATAGAATATAGAAAATAGCAGACTTAAAAAATAGGATATAAAAAAATAGCAGACTTAAAAATAGAATATAGAAAATAGCAGACTTAAAAATAGAATATAGAAAATAGCAGACTTAAAAGTTAGGATATAAAAAAATAGCAGACTTAAAAATAGAATATAGAAAATAGCAGACTTAAAAAATAGAATATAAAAAAATAGCAGACTTAAAAATAATATAGAAAATAGCAGACTTAAAATTAGAATTAGAAAATAGCAGACTTAAAAATAGAATATAGAAATAGCAGACTTTAAATAGATATAAAAAAATAGCAGACTTAAAAATAGAATTAGAAAATAGCAGACTTAAAAATAGAATATAGAAAATAGCAGACTTAAAATAGGATATAAAAATAGCAGACTTAAAAATAGAATATAGAAAATAGCAGACTTAAAATAGAATGTAGAAAATAGCAGACTTAAAAATGAATATAAAAATAGCAGACTATAGAATATAGAAACAGACTTAAAAATAGAATTAGAAAATAGCAGACTTAAAAAATAGAATATAGAAATAGCAGACTTAAAAAGAATATAGAAAATAGCAGACTAAAAATAGAATATAGAAAATAGCAGACTTAAAAATAGAAATAGAAAATGCAACTTAAAAATAGAATATAGAAAATAGCAGACTTAAAAATAGAATATAGAAAATAGCAGACTTAAAAATGAATATAGAAATAGCAGACTTAAAAATAGAAGTAGAATAGCAGACTTAAAAATAGAATATAGAAAATAGCAGACTTAAAATTTAGAATTGAATAGCAACTTAAAATAGGAATAGAAATAGCAGACTTAAATTTGAATATAGAAAATAGGCAGACTTAAAAAATATTAGAATATACAGAATAGCAGACTTATAAAATAGAATATAGAAATGCAGACTTAAAGTTAGAATATAAAATAGCAGACTTAAAATAGAATATCAGAATATGCAGACTTAAAAAGTAGAATATAGAAAATAGGCAGACTAAAAGTTAGAAATAGAAAAGCGACTCTATTAGTTAGATATAGAAATAGCGACTTAAAGTTAGAAAATAGCAGACTTAAAGTTGAATATAGAATGCGCCTTAAAAAGAATATAGACCAAATAGCAGCGTTAAGAAGTTTGATGTAAAAATGCAGACTTTAAAGATGAATAAGAATCAGACTAAGGATCCTGAATGTTAATCTCTTGCCTTCAACAATACACATCCTTATTTATTGCTTCTGTCCTACTGCTATCGTTTCCCATACTCGCGTTTACCTCCTAACCTTACTGTTATGCTCTGCATAGTGCCATAGACTGCGAGCTGGGGCACATTCCTTTGATTACCACACATCAATTAAAGAATCCCTAGCAAAGATCCTGTTAAGTGGAATGAGGTGCCGGCCGCATAACGTAGTTACTGACATTTTGTTCTTCATGTTCCTCCATTCAAAGGGTTTTAAAATCATGGCAGACATAAACACCCAGTGATCGCCACATTCCACTAGTTTTTTTATAGTTTTTTTATATGTCAAAGGGGACTGGCAAGGGAGAAAAAAAAGTAAAAAAAGCCCGCAAGCTGCCCGTCCTATTAAAGTAAGTAATAATTATAAGTCCCTAAACAGTAAGATAGTGCAGAAAAATGAGGGTGGGGCTATTAATTCGGGAGAATGAGGGGCAGAAAAAAAAACTTATCTTTTTTATCTAGTGATGATGCGACACCCCGGATTAGTCATAGGTGGAGTGTTTGTGGCCCTTCGGTGGTGGTTTTGATGTTGTAGGGGCTTGATAGGGACGGCCGTGAAGGTGAGGATCAGGGGTGACGGGGTGATAGGAGAGGGGGGAGGGTAAGGAGTGGGGTGGGTTGAAGGGGGGAGGCAGGGAGGGGGGAGGAGTGGACTCGTGATTGTGGGTGGCCGCCGCCGTGACACAACTCAGCCGCGTTTGAATCCTTTGATTTGAGACGACGTGGTGAAAACCCGTAGTGAGGCAGACAGGGTTGTTCGGTTTGCCTCGCCCAGACCGTACCTGCACGCGGCGCCCTTTGTCACTTGGATCTAAACGCTTACAACCTAATTAAAGCTTGATTGTGGCGTGAAACTGGGGGTGGATTGGCATAACATACTATAACAGGACTAAACAAAGTGGTTTTCAAGTGTTTCAGAGATTTGAGCTTTTCGTTTGCTTCCATTTTTGTGGTTGGTATACATTTTTGTATACATTATCGATTTAGCTGTTCAATTATTGCGGAGAGTAGCCTTGAGGAGGATCGGTGATGGAATGTTTGTTATTTGAATGTCCTTAATTTCCCCCCCCCCCGGTCATTTATTAAGGGTACGTGATAAACCTCCTAAGTGGCAGGTATGTGTGCGTGTGTGTGGTTTGTGTGTGTGTAATCACCACGAGTACTGTTAACCATAACGTTGCGCTGTTTTAGCATCACACGGAACAAATGAATAGAATAAACAAAGAGAGAGAGGAGAGAGGAGAGAGAGAGGAGAGAAAGAGAAGAGAGGGAGAGAGAGAGTAGGAGAGATGACCGAGAGAGGAGAGAGAGGAGAGAGAGAAGAGAGAGATCATACAGTGCAGTACACACACACACACAGACTGTCGAACGAGACCAAAAAAAAAAAAACCATTCAAAGCTTCAGCAAACTTATTAACAACACACTTAATGAAGCCCAAATGAATCAGTTGGACAGGGAAGCCCCGACACCACAATGCTCACTCTTCCTTCCCGCCGTGGCGTAGAGAGGGAGGGAGGGAGGAGGAGGAGGAGGGAGAGCCGCATACGAGAAGATGGAAAAAAGAAGGAAGGAGAAGGAAGGAAGGCGTGTAGTAAATTAAGAAGCAGCAGACGCGGTAATTAAATGAGGACATCTAACAGGAAACATAAAGCTTGGGAGGATAACGAGGAGGAGGGGGGGGGCGGGGGGGGGGGAAAACAGTTGAATGGGGGTTTAGAGAGAAGAGGAGGAGAGAGAGAGAGAGAGAGAGAGAGATGAGGAGAGGAGAGACGGGAGAGGGGAGGGAGGAGAGGAGGTGGAGAGAGAAGGGAGAGAGGAGAGGAGAGAGGAGAGAGAGATGATTGGGGGAGAGGGGAGAGAGAGAGGAGAGCGGAGGGAGGGGGGGGGGAGGAGGGAGAAGGAGGGGGAGGTGTGGAGGACGAGAGGGAGGAGAGGGAGGAGAGGAGAGATGGAGAGAGAGAGGAGAAGATAAGCTTTTCATCCTATCTAGACACTTTGCAAGTACCAACTACAAGGTTATGACTATACAAAGCCCGCCACGTCAGGCAAGAACTAGGCGGATCGAACGCTGACCGAATTCACAGGGACGCTGCACATTGCGAGCTCACGTCGCTACCCAACCTGGCCACCCGGACGCGGCGAAGAGAGAGTGAGAGAGAGAGAGACGGAGGCGAGAGGAGAGTTGGGAGAGAGAGAGAGATGGGAGGAGGGGGGAAGGAGAGAGGAGAGAGGAGAGAGAGAGAGACCATTTATCCCAGTATACAAAGTTAGAAAGACCAAAAGCACAAGTCACCTTAGTAAGCAAACAACAACAACAAAAAAAGAGATCGATTCCAAAATTCCAAAAAAAATCTCACATCGAATCAAGAAAAAAAGAAAAAAGGAAACAAAATGCTGAGAAACACATTAAAAAGTAATAAGAGGAAACATAGGACGTAGGGGGAAGGGAGAGATTGAGGAGGAGGAAGGAGGAGAGGAGGGAGGAGGATGGACGGAAGGGAAGAGTGGAGGGAGGAAAGAAGGGAGAGGTGGAGGAGGAAGGGAGGGAGAGGTGGAGGGAGGAGGAAGGGAGAGGTGGGGGAGGAGGGGAAAGGAGAGATGGAGAGGAGGGAGGAAGGGAGTAGGTGGAGGAGGAGGAAGGAAGAATAAGGGAGGAGGAGGGAAGGAGGAGAAGGGAGGGATTTTTTTAGGAGGAAGAGGGCGGGATTAAGAAAGGGCAAGGAAGATAATTAAAGGTATACATTTCATAGAGATGAATGCGAAGGGGAGAAGAAGGAGGAAGAAAGCGGCGGAGGAGGAGGAGGAAGAGGGGAGGAGGAGGAGTGAGGAGGAGGAGGAGGAGGAGGAGGAGGGAGAGGAGGAGGAGGAGGAAAGAGGAAGAGGAAGAGGGAAGAGGAAGAGGAAGAGAGGAGGAGGAGGAGGAGGAGGGAGGAGGAGGAGGAGGAGGAGGAGGAAGAGGGGAGGAGGAGGAAGGAGGGGAAAGGGAAGAATGGAGGGTATAGGGTAATAAGGAAGGAGAGGATAGGAAGGAAGGAAGGAATAATAGGAGAGAAAAGGGAAGGAGGACTGATGGAACCTGAAAGGAAGGAAGGAGAGAGGATATACGAAAGGTAAGGAAAAATAGGGGGAATAGAAGGAGATAAGAGATAAGAGAGAGGAAGGGAAGTGTAGAAGGCAACAGATATAGGCAGGAGGAGAGAAGATTATTAAAGCTGTAAAAGTGGATACAGAATGATGTAGAAGAAGGGATGTGGAAAGGATAATGTAATTGTACAGAAGGAAGGAAGGAAGGAAGAAGGAAGGAAGGAAAGGAAAGAAGGAGGAAGGAAAGGAAGGAAGGAAGGAAGGAAGAAGGGAAGGAAGGAAGGAAGGAAAGAAGGAAGGAGGAAGGAAGGAAGTGAGAAGAAGGAGGAAGGAAGGAAGGAAGGAGGAAGAAAGGAAGGAAAGGAAGAAGAAAGAAAGAAAGAGAAAAAAAAGAGCAAGGAAAAGACAAGAAAGAAAGACAGAAAAGACAGAAAGACAGAAAGACAGAAAGAAAGAAAGGAAGGAAGGAAGGAAGGAAGGAAGGAAGGAAGGAAGGAAGGAAGGAAGGAAGGAGAAACATAAGGTGATGAGAAACAACATGGGGAAAGAAGGATAAGGCCAAAACATTTGATAACAAAAAAAAAGACACTTATTATTTTCTTTATAGCCATCATCAAACAAAACATCAACAAATACAATAAAAAAAAGTAACACAAAACAAACTACTACTTAATGACCATAACAATAACAAAGTAACAACAAAACAACTACTACTAATGACAATAATAAATAACAAAAGTAACAACAAGACCAAATTACTAATGACCAATAAACAAATAATAAAAGTAACAACAAAACCAACTACTACTAATGACAATAACAATAACAAAAGTAAACAAACAAAAACAAACTACTACTAATGACAATAACAATAACAAAAAGTAACAACAAGACCAAACTAATACTAATGACAATAACAATAAACAAAAGTAACAACAAAACCAACTACTACTAATGACAACTAAACCAATAATAAAAGTAACAACAAGGACCAACTACTACTAATGACAATAACAATAATAAAAGTAACAACAAGACCAACGTACTACTAATGACAATAACAATAACTAAAAGTAAAACAACAAGAGAACTAATACTAATGCCAATAACAATAACAAAAGTAACACAAGACCAACTATAACTAAATGACAATAACAATAACAAAAGTAACAACAAGGACCAACTACATACTAATGACAATAACAATAAACAAAAAGTAAACAACACAAGACCAATACTACATGACAATAAACAATAATGATGATAATACTAAATGATAACAATAATATAACAATAATAATAAATTGATAATAAAATAGTAATAATAAAATAGCAATTAAGACTAATGATAACTAATGATAGCAATAATGATAACGATTGTAAAAAGTCTAAAAAGATAAAATGGTAAAAGACACGCCTGCCCATGTAAGCTTGTAATCAAAACAAAAATAAAAAAAAATAATACGTGAATAGATAAATGAATAAATATAAAGCGTAAGCAAAACAAATGATATGAATTAATGATGGAAATTAATAATATGATATTTGCTTCGCGTATAAAAAAAAAAAAAATTCTTCGACAAACCTAAACACGATCGTCTTGCACTGCTTACCTACATACTTATTTGTACTCTCTCAAAACAAACTCAATAATAAGATAAAAAGAACTACCATATTACAGGGCGATATATAGATACCAACTACACATACAATAGGGGGAGAGCGGGCAGGTGTGTGCATCGGAGGGTAGGTTGCATCATTGCCTATAACTCCGTTAACTTTTTTTTTTATTATTATTGTTGTAGTTGTAGTAGTATAGTTTATAATAGTAGTAGTAGTAGGTAGTTTAGTGTGGGTAGTAGGAAGTAGAGTAGGTCTAAGACAATGTACGTGTGATAACATGCGAGTAGTAGGCAAAGGAGGCAACCTACCCTCGATTGCAACCTGCCTCGCTCTCCCCTACATACATACATACATACATTACATAATACATTAAGGCATACATACATACATACATACATACAACATACATACATACATAATTACATACATCCATACATACCTCTTTTGCCTGCTTGATCTCTGTCATCCTCTCTGCGGGTTTGTTGACAGCTTTGTTTCTGGCTCGGGGTGTTTCCAAGCCTTGTGTAACACACAGTCTTGTAGTGTAAACCTTTTATTCTCCGCCGCCCCCTTCCTGTGGCTCTCCCTGTGGCCTCTGTCCGCCCTGTGCAGCCTGAACCTCTGCCGCAGCGCGGAGCCTATCAAGTCTACCTACTACTGCCGCGCTGCTGTGGTAGTATTCTTTAGTAAAATAAAGTATATATTTATTTTTCTTCCAATAAACCAGTATAAGAAATATAAAATGATGGACTATAAAGTGAACTAAAAATTAAAGTGTCAATAAATAAGTGCGATATTTGAGGAGTACGCTAATCGAGGTTATGTCGTTCTTTTAGGATAAAGATTTTTTCTACCAGACTCTCGTTAACATATGAATGTGGTATTTCTATCCATTAAATGACACACAAAAAAAATGTCATCGTTTTCCAGTAATATACAAAATAAATAATGTCGATGAAAAAAATATATATAATAAAACTAAAATACAAAAAAAAATATTTGGTGCCTGTAATAAAGCGTAGCATCGCCAGTGTGTTTAGGTGAGTGGTGGGAGTGCACGCGTACTCGCCCCCTCCTCTGGATAATGTAAGTAGGCTACCGTAGATAACAGTGTGAGTCGTCAGTTCAACGTTTCTTTGTTATTTACAGAGTTGTGTGGGTTAATACTTACAGTTCACATCCATGATTTCAGACAGTTAGGAAGAAGGGGCTATACTGGAGGACTCTGTGTCATTTGTGTCTTCATCTGTGTTAATATTAGGGCTAAAATGAAACAAATTACAAAAATACAACCCGAGTGGTGACCTTGCTATACCTACTACAGTAAGTCGCCAGGAGTATTTTAACCCAAAAAGTTTGAGTCGCCACTTGGGGAAATTTCAGGGGAAATTAGAGGTAAAGTTTAAAACAATGTCTCTATATATATTAGCTGCGGAAGATGCTTGGATATATAAAAATTCCTCTGCCAACGTGAAAAATAAATTCGATTCAAGCTTGAACGATCTGGCAAGTCTGTGTCCTGTCGCCCGGAAAAGCTACTGTTTACTGTCTGTCATCGCCGAGGAAGAAAAACGTGAGAAGCAAAATGCGAACAGTTATATTGCAGAATTCAAAGCATTAAAACAAGCTGATGAGGGTGGAAACAGGGTAGATATACAGTCATGATATAAACTACTGTGGAACATCTTCAACAGTGGACATAAAAAATCAGTAGGGATGCTATAATTCGTAATATTTGGCGCATGGGCCGACTTCTTCACTGTGAGGTGGCGACTTTCACTGTTATCTACGGTAGCGAATTTGATTTAAAAAAAAAATTAATATCCTTATAATAAAAATAGTATTTGTATATAAGGTGAATACTGTGCGTTGATGAACCATACATTTGCGCTTGGCGTGTGTGTTAAGTAATAGGCTGGTGATAGGGTCATGTAATCGAAGTATGTGTCGTGTGATACCGTAGAAAATATATAGATAAACAGTATAGTCACACACCTGCATAATGTCCGACAACCGCCATATATTACGAATGATAGCATCCAACTACTAATTTGTATGTGCCACTGAAGATGATAACAAAGTCCTATCATCGCATGACGTATGTGTATAATCTACCTGTTGTCAGTGTTTGTTTTATGCTTTTGATCTGCAAGTATAGACGGTTTCAAGTTTCGCAACTCGTTTTTTTTTTTCGCGCGACCGACGACGGCGGGAGGACATTCAGAACATAAACACTAATTTGCGACCTTATTTTGTAGGTCGCCACCTGGTGATATTTTTGTAATTTGTTCATTTATAGCCATAATATGACAGTTGAAGGAACAAAATTACAACAACCACTCTCCAAATATTCCCTTCAACTTTTCTGAGAAATCATGAATGTAGAAATGTAAGTATTAAACGCCACAGACGCTGTAAAATAAAAAAAAAAGTTGTCCTGGCGACATAAGTGCTGTCTACGGTAGGATGTCGAGTAATAGGTTAGGTAGGTGGTCGAGGAATAGGAATAGGCGCGGAAAGGACCTCAGCCAACATGAACCTTTCCCGGCCCATCATGTGTGTTGCCGTGTGAAGCAAGGTGCTTAGTGCAGCATTTTATAATACTGCAGCGCCGATGAATACCTGCTCTTAGATTTTAACCCTCTGTTATTTTACTTTTTTTTCTCTTCTCTTTTTCTTCTCTTTACTTTTTTTAAATCTTGAGTTCGGTTATTTACTTATTCTATTTATTTATTTTGCTTCTTTTATTACTTCTATTTAATGTCTGTTTATGTTTTGTTTATATTTCCGTAGCTACATGAAATAAGAATGAAAATGTTCTTGTTAAAAAACAAACGCGCGTCAATGAGTGATGAAACAGCGCTCAAAATACTTCACGGCTAGAATTATTTACGTTTTACTTTTTTTTTGTTTATTTTTTAGTGCTTGCGAGACTAGTTTATTTATATTTAGTTTTGTATAAGTAGTATAGTACTTAAAATAAGGAAGGAAATTTTCTCGTAATAAATAAAATGAGCGTATGTCAGTGCTGAAAAATAGCGACTCTCAAAAATACTTTACACCGGAGAGAAGAAGGTACACAATGTGCAGATGTACTAAATGTTCTGATGTAATGGTCTGGACGGAATGTGCTAAAACCCACCACCAGACAATCAGAATGCCCCCTACCAAATCCGCATTACATCTCAAGCTTAAGATTATTTGACCGAGTATATTAGTGAGGAAAATCCCGACTTTTCTTTTCTCCTCTTATTATTTCTTTCTTTTTCTTTCCTTTACGAAACTGAGACAGGAAAACGCACTCCAGCTTTGCCCCGTTAGTCTCCTCGAACCACCCATGACTTCCCACCCCCATCCTAAACACTTACCCGATCCTTCCCCCCTTCTTCCTCCCCTCCTTCTTTCTTCTACCCCCATTTCTTCTTCTACCCCCCTCTGCCTCGTTTTACCAAACACTAGGAGAAAAGGGAAAAAGCCCACGCCCTTATCCACCAAGCCTCCCCTACATCCCCCCCCCTCCTTTCTACACAACCCTCCTTCCTCCCCCTCTCCTTCCCCCACTCCCTTCTTTATCCCCCCTCCCCTATTCATCCATCCTCCTCCTACTAACCCAAAGAGGGGAAAAAGGAAGGGGGGATCACGGGGGAAAAGCGGAGGGCACTTGAGAGAAGGAAAAAATAATTATAGTAAATAAAGGGTGTAGAAAGACTCTTTGGCTTGAAGAGGTGCGTATCTTGTGGAGCCAACGAGGCCATTACACTAAGTAGGTTTAGTCATTAGAGGGATGGCGGGAGGCTGGCTATGGTACAGGTGGGAGTGGGGGTGTTATGCACAGGAATACAAAGGAGGAACAGACAGCAACAACCCTACTAGGTCAAACGAGGCTGCCTGTGTGACTATTTTATGCCACTGTAGTATCTACGTGTTAGAGGTAAAATAATTGCAAAGTTAAGGTAGGGGGACTCTCTCTCTCTCTCTCTCTCTCTCTCTCTCTCTCTCTCTCTCTCTCTCTCTCTCTCTCTCTCTCTCTCTCTCTCTCCTCTCTCTCNTCTCTCTCTTTTTTAGAATAACATTAAATCGATTTTACTAACCATAACCATCTTAATCATAGTTTTCTCATAATGAAATAACACGAAAGTTACTGGGCAAAAAAAAAAAATCATAGCAAAAAGTGTATCTTACTCTAAACTTTGTGTGGGTATTATAGTGTAAGTATTTTTCATATCATCCATCTAAGTTACACACAGAAATCTTCCACCAAAGACACTGACGCACAAGTTAAGATTTCAAGGAATAAACAAGGGCTCGAACCAAAATATACATGCATAAGTAAATGAAAAGCACGTCTTAACCTCACCATCGTTTGTAATAATTGCACAAGGACATAAATAAAGAGCATCCATAAATGAAAGACTCCTGCTTCATCCCTATATTTTTGACGCATGTACGTAAGTGGCTAACAGGTGAAAAAGTATATAATTGGAGGATATCTGATGTGAGATTTACTTGATTGGATTGATTGATTTACTGCCAAAAAGGAGAAAATGTGCCAGACATCAGAGGTTATGTGGCACAAATGTGTGGGCATATGTGGCACAAATTGCTTTGCTGCGTTCGGGTTTGAGGGACAATGATTTGCCAAGATTTTTTTTCTTCTTTTTTTACATTTTTGCCTATAGCACCCTTAGGCAGTGACCGCCAGGGCTCGGCTCAAGATGGACAGTATATAATGAAACCATTTTTGTGCCTCCCTCAAAATCTATGTGGTATTGTTATTTTGCTGCAAATATTGGTGGTGGTGGAGGCGATGGATGTGACAGTGACTGACAAGATAATAACAATGATTAAACTCCAACTCTTATGTAAGCGAGAGAAATGAAGCGTTATGTAAACACGAGCACTATGAAAACACTAGATAAACGAGGGTAAGGATGGTGTTGCAGATAAGGGGAGACTAGAAGGAAGAGAGGGAAGGATGGAAAGGGGAAGAGAGGGAAGAAAGGGGAAGGACAAGAAGATAAGAAGGGTAGAAAAGGTGGGAAAAGGAACGTGTCTGGGAAAATGTCTGGGGCCAAAACTCTCCCATCTTGTTAGAAAGTTTAGCGCAGGGCTCGTCTGGGTCTCGGCAACCCTCTTGTGGTGCTGCATTATTCACACCTTCCCTCTTCCCTACCTGTCTCCCCCATCAACCTACGGCGCCGCGAATTTTCCTCTTAACGCCTTCGATCCGCCAGTCTTAAACCCCCATCTCTCACCTCTTTTTTTCACTTTATTTTTATGTCTCCCTCTCCCTCTTCCTCCCCTTCTCTCTCTCTCTCTCTCTCTCTCTCTCTCTTCTCTCTCTCTCCCCTCTCTCTCTCTCTCCTCTCCTCTCTCTCTCTTCTCTCTCTCTCCTCTTTTTTTGTTTTTTCCTTTTTCCCCTCTTTTCTTTTTCTCTTTTTTCCTTTTTTTTTTTTTTTTCCCCCTTCTTTTTTTTTTTTTTTTTTTTTTTTCCCCTTTTTCCTTTCCCCCCGGGCCCTTTTTTTCCCTTTCTTTTTTTTTTTTTCCCTTTTTCCCCCCCCACCCCCCTTTTCCCTTTTCCTTTCCCCACTTTTTTTTTTTCCCCCCCTCCCCCCCTTTCCCCCTTTTTTTTTTGAATCAAAGGGAAAATTTTTGGGGGGCAAAAAAAACTTTTTTTTACCCCCCCTTTTTTTCTTTTTTTTTATTTCCCCTTTTTCCCCTTTTTTTTCTTTCTTTCCCCTTTTTTTCCCCCCCCCCCCCTTTTTTTCCCCCCCCCTTTTTTTCCCCCCCTTTCCCCCTTTTTTTTCCCCTTTTTCCCCCCCCCCCTTTAAATTTTTAAAAAAACCCCCCCCCCCCTTTTTTTTTTTTTAAAATTTCCCCCCCTTTTTTAAAAACCCCCTTTTTTTTCCCCCTTTTCCCCTTTGATTTTTTTTTTTTTCCCCCCCCCCCTTTTTTTTTTTTTAAAAAAAAAAAAAAAAAAACCT
>JACEEZ010021945.1:5000-7500 GCA_016584305.1 Chionoecetes opilio
CGCACGCACGCACGCACGCACGCACGCACGCACGCACGCACGCACGCACGCACGCACGCACGCACGCACGCACGCACGCACGCACGCACGCACGCACGCACGCACGCACGCACGCACGCACGCACGCACGCACGAAACGCACGCACGCAACGCACGCACGCACGCACACGCAACGAGATCGAGCCAGTGCATACAACCAGTTATTTTTTTTCATCTCAAATACTATATGATTCCCTTCAGCAGTCAACACACACACACACACACACACACACACACACACACACCACACACACACCACCACACACACACACACACACACACAACACACACACACACACAACACACACACACACACACACACACACCACACACCACACACACACCATACACACACAACACACACACACACACACACACACACACCTGTAGCATTCCCCGGTAGGTAATTAAGACAACTTTGCAGGTGTGCCAGAGTGACTCAACACAACAACAAATGCTGCGTTCATTTCGGCGCGGGATAAGTTTTTAATTAAGGCGGCCGCGTTCCTGAATAGCGCGGTTATCCTGCGTTTCTATTGGCTATTAGAACATTCCCTTTTCTCTCGCCCTCCCTGCATTTCAACCAATCAGAGGGCAATGTCACACCTTTCCCTCCCCACCATTCCCCCATCCTCCCCCTACCATCCACCCATCCCCCTTCCTGCCCCCAACCATCCCCCTTCCTCCCCCGATCTCCCAGTAGTAGTAGTAGTAGTACATAAGAACATAAGAAAATAAGGAAGCTACAAGAGGCCGTGAGGCCTACACGTGGTAGTTCCTGTCGCCTAACACTACCTACATCCACCTTTCATCCCCATCCATGAACCTATCCAGCTCCTCTTTAAAGCTCCCTAATGACTCCGCACTAACTACCTGTCTACTGAGACCATTCCATTCATTCACCACCCTATTTGTGAACCAGTTTTTCCCTATTTCCTTTCTAATTCTACGCTTTTCCAGCTTGAATCCGTTACTTCTTGCTCTACCCCGGTTAAAAGCCGTAAGAACTTTTCCTACCTCTCCTTTATTAAATCCCTTTATCCATTTAAAAACTTCTATCAGATCGCCCCTTACTCTGCGTCTCTCGAGTGAGTGTAATTTTAATAACTTCAATCTCCTCTCATAACATAGTAGTAGTAGTAGTGGTAGTAATATAAGTAGTAGTAGAAATGGTGGTAGTAGTAGTAGCAGTAGTAGTAGTAGTAGTAGTAGTAGTAGTAGTAGTAGTAGTAGTAGTAGTAGTAGTAGTAGTAGCTGCGGCAGTAATATCATGTAATTATCTGTAATTGGCGCACTAGTTCTCCTCTTCCTCCTCCACCTCCTCCTCCTCCTCCTCCTCCTCCGCCTCATCATCATCATCATCATCATCATCATCATCATCATCATCATCATCATCATCATCATCATCATCATCATCATCATCATCATCATCATCATCATCATCATCATCATCATCATCATCATCATCATCATCATCATCATCATCATCATCATCATTTCCCTCCTTGATCTCGCCTTCATTACCTAACACCACACCAAACAAGAAGGTTAAGTGGTAAGACCTTTGTAAACACGAGTCGCCAAGAATATTTTAAAAGTATGAAATCCTTAACGCTGGATAAAGATTTACCGACACACACTATATATTACTATCATTACTATCATCACTCCATTTTTTTAGCGTATGAAAGGAGAGGAAAATGAGCCGCTGACTTGATTAATTCGGTACGTCATTGGAAAGAATCAAGGACACTATAAGAACGGTGAAATAGGTTAGTTTAGGTTAAGTTATTGAGTTACTTTTCTGTCATTGCAGCCTTTTCTCTTTTCTGTCTTTTCTTTGTCATTTCTCATTTCTTTTCTTTTCACTTTTCTGTCTTTATGTATCATTGCTTCCTTATTATTCTTTTCAATCATTGTTTTGGCTTTTTTATTATCATGAATTGTTATTATTTTGTCATTATTGATATTATTTTCTTCAGTGCATTTCAATTAATTATCTGTCGATGCACCTCACTTCAATCAACAACAACAACATCAACAACAACAACAGTAACAAAACAACAACAACAACAACAACAGTAAAAAAAACACAAAAAAAACACATCAACAACAACAGTAACAAAACAACAACAATCATACCAACCCCAAAAATAGCAAA
The DNA here is from genome assembly GCA_016584305.1 of Chionoecetes opilio. Lineage (NCBI taxonomy): Eukaryota > Metazoa > Arthropoda > Malacostraca > Decapoda > Majidae > Chionoecetes > Chionoecetes opilio. Next base: position 7,201 of record JACEEZ010021945.1, read on the forward strand.
AAAACAACCTACAAAAACACTTCATTTTCATAGTAACCCCAAAAATAACAAAAAAACAACCTACAAAAACACTTTATTTTCATATTAACCCCAAAAATAGCAACAAAAAAACCTACAAAAACACTTCATTTTCATATTAACCCCAAAAATAGCAAAAAAACAACCTACAAAAACACTTCATTTTCATAGTAACCCCAAAAAATAACAAAAACAACCTACAAAACACTTATTTTCATATAACCCCAAAAATAAGCAAAAAAACAAACCTACAAAAACACTTATTTTCATATAACCCCAAAA
>JACEEZ010021945.1:12500-17500 GCA_016584305.1 Chionoecetes opilio
TTAGCATAATCATCATCATCATTACCGTACCTAGGTAGAATTATAGGAGAATGCAGGGGGGGGGCATTTTCGAACACTACTAAGACCATCTTAGGGGACTAAGACCATCTTAGCGCTAGTTGGACATTTTCGGAAGCAAATTTCGCTCCGCCTAAGACAGTGCAGCGAGTGTAAACTAAGGCAGGGTTGGGGTCGTCTTAGCCCGCAATTTTTTTCGTCACCATAACAACAATGGTTATATTATTGGTTATATATTATATATTTTAGACTGTATATAGTATATTAGGCTGTATAATACACTATGTATAAATATATTATATATATATATATATATATATACATATATATATATATATATACATATATATATATATATATATATATATATATATATATATATATATATATATATATATATATATATATATATATATATATAGGTGTGGGCTATATATATACTATATACAGGGTGTAACACGAGTTTATGCAAATATTGATACAGGTGAAAGAACATGTAATTCTAAGCACAAAATAATCTATAACCATATGCTTTTTGAAGCTTCCTTTAGAAGTGAGATGAAGTTAGAAAAATTAGCGCGGCCAGTAATTTCACCATGGCAGGCGGCTGCCGCTCGGTGACATTTTGAATGATTTAATCATAATGTTTACTAGTAATGGAGCATTACATTATCTTATAACAACACAATTGGTATTAATGGACATGTTATTACTAAATATGCAGTACATGAGAACAGCAGGGCTGTAATAAACAATACTGTACAAGGCTAAGTGGCAATGCGTCGGGGCGGGGGAGGAAGGAGGGACTAGGCTGCGAGGCCTCACGCCGATCAGCTGAGTCACGTGTTCCTTCCTACCCCTCCCTGACACGATGCCATGTAGCCTTTTACAGTATTGCTTATTACAGCCCTGCTGTTCTCATGTACTGCTTATTTAGTAATAACATGTCCATTAATACCAATTGTGTTGTTATAAGATAATGTAATGCTCCATTACTAATAAACATTATGATTAAATCATTCAAAATGTCACCGAGCGGCAGCCGCCTGCCATGGTGAAATTACTGGCCGCGCTAATTTTTCTAACTTCATCTCACTTCTAAAGGAAGCTTCAAAAAGCATATGGTTATAGATTATTTTGTGCTTAGAATTACATGTTCTTTCACCTGTATTAATATTTGCATAAACTCGTGTTACACCCTGTATATAGGGGTGGGCTGGGTGGAATAGATATGATTTGCGACAGAAACGGTTAGCAGATTAATTCTAAACATATCAAAACTCACCAGAAAAAAAGTTTCGTTATTCACGATAATATCACATACTGGCTATGATGTGTGTGTGGAGGATGAAAAGGGGGAAGGAAGAGGAGGGAGAAGAAATAATAGAAGAAAAAAAAAGGAGACAGAGAGAGAGAGAGAGAGAGAGAGAGAGAGAGAGAGAGAGAGAGAGAGAGAGAGAGAGAGAGAGAGAGAGACTCCCTAGCTCGGCGTGGTATACGTATTTCCCGCCAAATACAGACTTGTGTCGCGCGCGCTGATTGGTTAGGTGGCACTAAGAAGGGTTGCCTTACACGAGGCTAAGATGACGCCCGAAAATGCTTCCTTAGTAATCTTCTTAGCCCGGTATAACTAAGTCGGTCTTAGGACGCTAAGAGAGTGTAGTTTAGAGCCCCTTCGAAAATGCCCACCCAGGTCTCTGAGGTTGAATCTAAAAAAGGCCTCTTCCATTTGCGACATTTCAAGAACCAGTTCACGGAACCCAAGAGTTCAGGCGTTCCATTTGCGCACGAAAACCTGGGTCCGAGGCAAAGCGCGTAATGACTCAGCATAACCCGTGAAGTTTCTCTACTCACATTGAGAGGTGGGTAGCTTGGGTAGAGTTTTCAGTTCATAACAAACAATGGTCGCCTTGGGCCCTATTTCTCTTATCGTGAAGGGTTTTCCGCATGCACGAGTCGGAGAGGATGTCAGACGGCATAAAAGAGGCATACATGGCTGGTGGAGCCAAGCGTTCCCGCGATCTTAAACTTGATATGATCCCTTCACATAGCAGCTAGCTGAGTTATATCTCTCGTTATCTCTCTCTCTCTCGTTATCTCTCATTATCTCTCTCGTTATCTCTCGTTATCTCTCGTTATCTCTCTCTCGTTATCTCTCGTTATCTCTCTCTCTTGTTATCTCTCTCGTTATCTCTCGTTATCTCTCTCGTTATCTCTCTCTCGTTATCTCTCTCTCGATATATCTCTCTCGTTATCTCTCTCTCGTTATCTCTCTCCCTCTCGTTATCTCTCTCTCTCGTTATCTCTCTCTCTCTCTCTCGTTATCTCTCGATATATCTCTCTCTCGTTATCTCTCTCCCTCTCGTTATCTCTCTCTCTCGTTATCTCTCTCTCTCGTTATCTCTCTCTCTCTCTCTCGTTATCTCTCTCGTTATCTCTCTCTCGTTATATCTCTCTCTCTCTCGTTATCTCTCTAGTTATCTCTCTCTCTCTCTCTCTCCTCTCTCTCTCTCTCTCTCTCTCTCTCTCTCTCTCTCACCCGCCAGGGTGGTGCGGTTGGTAGAATCACGGACTGGTGTTGCAGAATCCCTGCGCCATTCGGTCAGCGGTTCGAGTCCACCAAATTCGTCCTGGTGTGGTGGCGCTTTGTATAGTCAATAACCTAGTAGTTGGTACTTGCAAAGTGTCTAGATAGGATCAAAGTATCTTATCTTATCTCTCTCTCCCCTCTCTCTCTCTTCTCTCTTCTCTCTCTCTCTCTCTCTCTCTCTCTCTCTCTTCTTTTCTCTCTCTCTTAAATTGCCTCGGCAGCTGAGTATGTTTGTAAACAAAAAACGGGGTTTTTGCGTTCCATTTGTGACACACGAACCCAACCCTGAACCCAGAACCCAACCCTGAACTGAAAGAACTGGTTCATGCAACTTGGGCACAAATGGAAGAGGCCTATAGATTCTCAAAATATTCATACTTTCGTAAACCTTCAATTGATAACAGATTAGTGTATGGCATGTTGAAGAGTGTGTAGCAAATCATTACTTCACACATGTAAAAAAGTACTGAATATATCTTTTACAATAGTTAGTCATACATTTGTCTTATCCATTCTCTATCATTGTATATATGAGAGAAAATGTAGATTTAGGATAGACTACTTTAATACTCCTTCGGCTATCATTAGTGTATTCCATCACAATCAATATTCTTAAGAGTTTCAAAAAGAGCCTTCCATTTACTCTGCTTTCTGATCCACTCCACCTTCCTCCACCCAGAGTGTTACATGATAGATAGATAGATAGTGATAGGAATAGGATATATTATTGATTAGGATATATGCATGATAGACTTACATGGCGTCATTCAAATAGCTAGTTTATTTTCCCTAATATGATGTGGAGGTTAAACAGTCTCCTTACTAGGTACTTGATTCTCTGTCATGGAAGGTAATGGAAAAGAGGAGAAAATAATGTTAAGGGACACAAATACTAATTCGAAAAAAGATAAGACAAAAAGAAGATAAAAGAAGATACAGAAAATAAAAGAAGATACAAAGATAAAAGAAGAAGAAAAGATAGATAGAAGAATGATAAAGAAATGCAGGTCACTAGCGGAAGGTTAGGATGAATGTTTACACCAGTGGTTCCCAACAGTGGTCCAGTGGACCCCTTGAGGGTCCACGAAGGCCTGGCCGGGGGTCCACGTGTAATGATCATTTTTTTTTTCTCTATTTCTTTTTCAAAATAATCAAGTATCACCTAGTAACTCGCTTGCCTTCGTTTTCTTTAATAGCTTACCAAGACTTTTCTTGAGTGACTATTTAAAAACATTTTTTGAACGAGTTATTAACAACGAACATAAATGAATTAGTTTACGAGCAAGATTTATAAGAAAAATCTTTTAAAATCACATAGCATAATTCTTTTCGACCTTATTACATGCAAAAATTGTCTTATAAAGAATGTCCTTCGTGTATTTTTTAAACAACTAGGAAGGCAATGACGTCATTCGCGGGAACGTCTCTCATTCGTCCGTTTCCAAAACATGAAATATAAAAAAAAACAAGATTTTCTGCATATATTTATAACTCAGAGTCTTTTTTAAAATAAATAACAGCCTTTTTCACCTTCTCAGAAAAGAGACCTTCTTCCAATAAGACTTATTTATCAAAATAATGTGTGAGAGATAGAGAAAGAAATGACGTCACTCTCGAGGGAACGCTTCTGATAGGATACTTTCAAGCGAGCCCGCCAAGCCAGCTAGGCTTCCTCTCGCACTGCCGCTCTCAGTAACCTCTCCACTGTCCTCTGTGCAGGGCCGTTGTGTGTCTGTCTGTGTGAAGTGTGTCTGAGAGTGAGTGAGTGAGTGTGTGTGTGTGTGTGTGTGTGTGTGTGTGTGTGTGTGTGTGTGTGTGTGGGGAGTGAGTGACTGACTGAGTGAGTGTGTGTCTTCGAGTGTGAGTGAGTGAGTGGTGTGTGTGTGTGTGTGTTCTGTCTGTGTGAATGAGTGTGTCTGAGTTTCATCATTGTATTGTCTGAGTTAAATCATTGTATTACGACTTGTTTGATACATACGTTTTGATCGCTGTGACCATGTCAAAATAAAATATAATTGTACTTCGCAGATGGCTTCAACGTCCAAGAAGAGGAAGTGGAACGAAACCTACCAGCAGTATGGCTTCACCAAGTTCTCGCGGGACGGACTGGACGCGGCTCAATGCATCCACTGCTCCACTGTGTTGGCCAACTGCTCCCTAAACCGGCGAAGTTGTCGCACCACCAGAGCAATCTACACCCGAATATTGAGCTGACCGAGGAAGACCTTGAAGCCAAGAGGAAAAAGCTTTGATAAGCAAGGTACTCTGCCTACTTACGGATTCCAACCCGAATCCAAGCCTATGGTTCAAGCCAGCTTCGAAGTTGCCCTGAAGATCGCGGAGAGGAAGAAGGCGCATACGATCGGCGAAGAGCTCATCAAGCCATGCGCGG
>JACEEZ010021945.1:22500-32500 GCA_016584305.1 Chionoecetes opilio
CCCAGCATACAAAATACATATCCCAGCATACAAAATACATCTCCCAGCATACAAAATACATATCCCAGCAAACAAAATACATATCCCAGCAAACAAAATACATATCCCAGCATACAAAATACATCTCCCAGCATACAAAATACATATCCCAGCAAACAAAATACATATCCCAGCAAACAAAATACATCTCCCAGCATACAAAATACATATCCCAGCATACAAAATACATCTCCCAGCATACAAAATACATATCCCAGCAAACAAAATACATATCCCAGCATACAAAATACATCTCCCAGCATACAAAATACATCTCCCAGCATACAAAATACATATCCCAGCATACAAAATACATATCCCAGCATACAAAAATACATATCCAGCATACAAAATACATCTCCCAGCATACAAAATACATATCCCAGCATACAAAATACATATCCCAGCATACAAATATACATCTCCCAGCATACAAAATACATATCCCAGCATACAAAATACATATCCCAGCATACAAATACATTATCCCAGCATACAAAATACATATCCCAGCATACAAAATACATCTCCCAGCATACAAAATACATCTCCCAGCATACAAAATACATATCCCAGCATACAAAATACATATCCCAGCATACAAAATACATATCCCAGCATACAAAATACATATCCCAGCATACAAAATACATATCCCAGCATACAAAATACATATCCCAGCATACAAAATACATATCCCAGCATACAAAATACATATCCCAGCATACAAATACATATCCCAGCATACAAAATACATATCCCAGCATACAAAATACATATCCCAGCATACAAAATACATATCCCAGCATACAAAATACATATCCCAGCATACAAAATACATATCCCAGCAAACAAAATACATCTCCCAGCATACAAAATACATATCCCAGCATACAAAATACATCTCCCAGCATACAAAATACATATCCCAGCATACAAAATACATATCCCACAAAATGGCTGTAGGATAAAAATATGTAGTAACAAGGTAATAAAGTATTGGAAGTAATAATTAAGGTAACACAGAATAACCTAAACTTAACTTAACGAATCTCTTTTTCTCATTTACTATATATTTCTTGATACTTTTCCTTATTGTTTACTGGTTGAAATAGGTGATAGGCAAGTGTTAGGACGGATGGATAGCATGGATGATAATATTATAGGATTAGTGATCGTGTAACTATATATATGATAACATTGCTGCCTGGTTGTTGTTTGTTATCCACTGCGCTTTTCGGTGAAGATCATGATTGTGTATCTAGGAATATGCATGAGTGAATCTCTCTCTCTCTCTCTCCTCCTCTCTCTCTTCTCTCTCTCTCTCTCCTCTCTCCTCCTCCTCTCTCTCTCTCTCTCTCTCTCTCTCTCTCATTCTCTTTCTATCATTCATTCTCTCTCTCTCTCTCTCTCCTCTCTCTCTCCTCTCTCTCTCTCTCTCTCTCTCTCTCTCTCTCTCTCTCTCTCTCTCTCTCTCTCTCTCTCTCTCTCTCTCTCTCTCTCTCTCTCTCTCTCCCCCCCCCCCTCCAGACGTCACTAGTGTTTGACGTCATTGTTGTCTGTCTGCAGGTAGCGAAGTGTGTCTTGTGGGATTAGATACACACACACACACCGCACACGCACACACACTCAGCGTGTTTATTCTTAGTGTCTGTCGCAGGAATGTCTGTCGTTGTTATTATCCGGCTCCACATTACACCAATAAGCCCAACAAGCATCAGACTCCCTCCTCTTATTATGTGACCAAAATAACACAACAAAGACAGAGAGGAACACGAGAATGATATCCCAGATGCCTCAAGTCTTTATTCCAATCGTTTGTTTTGGTTTATATTTTGCAGAGTGTGTTCGCTCCTGCCCTTCACAAGCTGATTTCTTGGTTCGGCGAGGCAACAAGGGACATCATTTATAGGTAAGTAAAAATAATGACATTTTTGTAATATATTAAAGCAGTATGTTCGCTTTGGTAATGTTATGTTTGCTTTTATGGTCGAATCCAAACCGTTTTCTCGTGTTAAATAGAAATAGGTATTCCTCATCCATGGAAAAGCTGCTCATGCAGTGTGTGTGTGTGTGTGTGTGTGTATTCATCTAGTTGTATTCATCTAGTTGTATTTTACAGGGCCGGAGCAACGCTCGTATGGCCCCGTCTCCATATCAACATTTATTTTATCATTCATCCTTAGTGCTTATAGTGTTGGCCGAAGCCACCACCCCGGGAGGGGGGTCACAAACCCCCGGCTAACACTCGGTACCCATTCACTGCTGGGTGGACAGGGGCTCGGGCTTTAAGAAGACCGCCCGTCTGTCTTCGCTCCGCCCGGGGATCGAACCCGGGACTTCTCGGTTGTGAGCCGAGCGTGCTATCCCTTACACCAGTGTTCTTCAAACTTTTTTCATCGCGACCCAGTTTGATTTTATGCATTACATTCACGACCCTATTATACGTCTGTAGCTGCTTTCTCTTTCCGATGTGGTTTATTTTTTACAATTATATACATACACTAGCCGCAAAGCCGCCCTCCGGGCGGCCTTTTTGGCTAGCTCCTGCGGAGGGCTATTGGTGGGCCTTCTGCCCACCACCTGTGTTTGGTGGGCCTTCGGCCCACCAACACAGACTCTCCAGATAGCCCCTTCTAACTTTCCTGAAATCATGGATGTAGAAATGTATGTATTAACGCCAACCCATTCACATCATAGCCCCTTCTAACTTTCCTGAAAGTAAAGCCGCCCTCCGGGCGGACTTTTTGGCTAGAAAGGTGAGCCTTTGGCCCACCACCTGTGTTTGGTGGGCCTTTGGCCCACCACCTATGTTTGGTGGGCCGAAGGCCCACCAAACACAGACTCTCCAGATAGACCCATTACCCACCACCTCGGCCCACCAAACACAGACTCTCCAGATAGCCCCTTCTAACTTTCCTGAAATGTATGTATTCCCCCCACCCATTCACTCACCCATTACCCACCACCCCCCACCCATTCACTCACCCATTACCCATCACCACACACCCATTCACTCACCCATTACCCATCACCACACACCCATTCACTCACCCATTACCCATCACCCACCACCTATTCCCTCACCCATCACCCATCACCCCCCACCCATTCACTCACCCATCACCCCACACCCATTACCCATCACCCCACCCATTCACTCACCTATTACCCATCACCCTACATCAAGGTTTCCTCAATTCTCGCAACCCACTTTTTTTTCTTCACAGTTCTCGCTAATAGGCTGCTAAAAAAAGAAGAAAAAAAAAGCGATCGGATCATCCTATAAGTGGGCTTACAACCTTCCCCTGGTCAACCTGATTCCAAAACTGTGACATATGATGGGATTCCGCCACAGGGGGGCGGCACCTATCGCGGACAGACAGACAGACAGACACACACACACACTTTCGTTTATATTATTATAGATATGCATATAAATCTGCATACATAATATACAATATGCATACATACATGTATCTATGCATTCAAAATAATTGCATATGTTAAAGTGTGCCAATGTAGATTTTATCTATTAAAAGTATTTTAAAAATATGTAGAAGTGTTTTGTAAATTGTAACTACGTAAGTAGAAAAAATAGTATTAATTGATTGACAAGTGAAAATTATTCGTACAAGTCCTGCCTTCTCCCATCAGCATTCTCTCTCTCTCTCTCTCTCTCTCTCTCTCTCTCTCTCTCTCTCTCTCTCTCTCCCTCTCTCTTATCTCATCTTCTCGTCCTCTCTCTCCTTATTAATGCATTTCATATATTGATTATATAATTATCCGTTTACGATGTGGCGACCCACTGAGCAAAGGCTTGCGACCCAGTATTGGGTCGCGACCCGTACTTTGAAGAACCCTGCCTTACACTACGGAGTTCTCCTTACACTACGGAGTTCCCCAATGTGAGTGTGTGTGTGTATGTGTGTGTGTGTGTGTGGTGTGTTGTAGTCACGTGATCTCTTTTCAATGTTGGTTGGTAAAAATATGTATCAGTTCATCAATATGCGTGAATCATTATGACACCACGGAACGAATGACAGTAGAAACATTTATGGCTGCCTTACCACCCGTTGGAAGACCAGCGGCTGATTGAAGGTTTACGCACAGTCTATTAGACTGTGGGTTTACGGTAGTCATAGGAGCCCCTGTGCGCAGATACATTTTTTTGCCAAGACCTATATATCTAATAACATAATATCTTAGGTTATCTTACGTTAGAATATAGAATAAGTCTAGTTAGGTTAGAATGTAAAATAGATTTTAGTTAGAATAGAACAGGTCTTTGTCTTTATCTCGTGTACATGAGGTAATCACGTGATCAGGAGAAAGACACCTTCTGATTGGCTTCTGTTGCTCTGACGTCATCTCTTGTCTGCACACGGGACACACACACACACACACACACACAGTTACCAGATATACCGAATAGCCTGGCGGTTGATTTCCTCTTGTCTCCCGTTCACACATTGGAAAGGGAAGGAAAGATTAGGCACGCGGCTGACAGAAACTCTCCCCTGTCCTAACTTTATGTGTGTGTTTGTGTGTGTGACTGTTTGTGTGTATGTGCGTGTGTGTGTGTGTGTGTGTGTGTGTGTGACTGTTTGTGTGTGTGTGTGTGTGTGTGTGTGTGTGTGCATAATGTGTTGCAAGAGGAGAAGGAAATAAAGAATTAAGATCACATTCCCTTGATCTCTCTCTGATCTATTTCGTATTGCACATCATCTCATAATGACATGTTAGGTACACTTTACCATGTTCTCCCTCCCCGCACAGTCCAGACAATATAACATCCTTATCTAAATTAATAATTCAGACAATAACATAAAATGTGTCGAAGGGGTAGACAGACTTTTTATTTCCCTCTTTTATTAATTTTATTTTTATTGCAGTGCTATGGTCTCTACAGCCGATCCATTATTATTAACTCTTAAGGAAAGAAATATATATATGGTTAGTCAAGGTTAGTTAACAAGGTAAGTCAAGTCAAGTTCACATAGATAGATTTAAACCCCTTCACGCCCAGATCTTTCCTTTGCTATCAAAAATTGTATGTTGTCGAGCCATAAAATTACAAAAAGTAACTGAATATACCAAATTAATTAGTGGACACGGATACTAAACAGGTAATATCTATAAAACATTGCTTATATTCACTAAAAATCGTCTAATGGCAGCCAAATTACAATGGAAATTACGTTCTGGGTCTCAAGGGGTTAATGAAAAAACGTGAAATAAATAAAAACAAAAATATGAATATGGAGAATAAGAATGCGAGGGATGGAAATAGAACGGGTGAAATGTGCGCTCAAAGTCCTCCTGGAGAATTTAGTAGCAACATTTTTTCTCCTCCCCAGCTCGTAGGCTTCAGTGTTTCGCTTTTGTGTTTGATTTATGAAGTCGAGAGTATCACACACACACACACACAACACACACACACCACACACACCACACACACACACACACACACACACACACCTGTAAAGGGAAAATATGACTGAATATAAAAAGTTTTACAACCTGCAAGAGAGGGATAGAGAAAAAAAGTTACCTCACATATCACTACACATATGTCATGCAAGGAATGTTCTCTCTCTCTCTCTCTCTCTCTCTCTCTCTCTCTCTCTCTCTCTCTCTCTCTCTCTCTCTCTCTCTCTCTCTCTCTCTCTCTCTCTCTCTCTCTCTCTCTCTCTCCAACACCCTTCTCCCAATCTTCATGATAAAAAAAGATACATACAACGCTACATAATATTATATATCTATTTTTATTACGTCTCACAAAACACGATTATATGCTTTCAATTTCTTTCAAAATATCAACATACATTTATCCAACCTAAGGCAACTGATTCACGTAAATTAACTATAAAATTTTAATGGTAATACCGATAAATGGGATATTAATGAAGAATAAGGATAAATCAGGTAAGGATAAATAGGAAGGTATGAAGGAATAGTAAATACAATAACATTTTAAGAACTAAATAGTTAAGGAATTACATACATGGGTTTATTTAAGGTATAGTAGCGTACGTTAAAATAGGTAAATGGGAAGAAGGAATGAAGGAATAACGAAGTAAAGGTAATAATAATAACGAAGGAAGTAATAGCGAAGTAATAATAAAAAGTAACAACGAAGGAAGTAAATACAATAAGATTTAGAAGCAAATAGTTAAAGAATCAAGAAACAAGAGGTTTGTGGCATAGTAGCGTGTGTGGCAACAGTGGCGCTCATCACGTGACCGCCGCCCCGCCTCCCTCGCTGTGATTGGCCGCGGCACAGTGAGCACCGCGCCACGCTGCCCTCTGATTGGCCGAGCGGAACCAAGGATCTGCTCCTCGGCTCGTGATTGGATGCTGCTGCTGGTAATGTGAGGAGGGAAACCGCATCATTTTCTCGCTTTTAATCTAATTTCTCTCCTTTGAGCGTCATTTGCGAGTGATTTGTGTGTGTGCGCGTGTGTCGCGATGCGTGTGCGTGTTTGTGTGTGTTGGCGTGCGGGGAGACGTAGGGAAGGCGTGGAAGGGGCGTGTGTAGCCGCGACTGATACACAGGTGAGTGAATTTTGTAGGTGTTAAGTTTTTTTGTTTTGTTTTTTCTTCTTCTTCTTCTTCTTCATTTGTGCCTATAGCGCCTGTAGTGACCCAGTGCTTGGATGGTAGGCTCTGGAGGTTCACTTGAGGGCTCTGATGGTTGGTCCTCGCCCGTGGTGGCGCAGGCTGGATTCTTATAGTGACGCCTGTGATTAGAGGCTCATGCCGCCCCCCTGTGTCCTCCGATGCACTCGCAATCGAAGGTAGAGTTGATGGGCAGGACATTGGGTGTTCTTAGGCCACTCGACGGTGCAGAAAGGTTTTGGTTTTCTTTGGGGATCGAACTCGGGTTACCTAGAACACTAGTCGTAGACGCTAACACTCCGCTACCGCCTGCTAAGCACTCCTGAAGTGCTTAATAGGAAGGAAATTGTCGTGTTAACAAGTCGTTTATATTATTTGTACGGCAGGAAGGTTGACGGTGAAGAGATGATGTGCTAAAGAGAGTTATAGTGATGTAGTTTAATTGTTTGCTATATATACAGAAGATGAAAGAGAATAATAGACATAAAAGAGCTAAAGAGCTAAACAAGAAAAAGAACAAGAAATACGTATCTTTTTTATCCGTATAGCGTAAAGAATGTTGATTACGAACAATAACTAATGTATGTGTAGTTTAGCGTTGGATATAATAGCTTGTGACTTAACAAAGGAGGATTATATAAAGTTTAATTTTGATATATTTGTTTTTATTTACCTGACTCTTACCTAAACTGCCTATTTGCCTTTAACTACCTGCTGTAAGAGATGATTGGCGGTGGTGATAGCGGAAACTGGTAGAAAAATGGGTGGTGGTGGTGATGGTGGAGAAAGTTACTGGTGATGAGAATGGTGGTGGAGACAGTGTGTGGTGGTGGTATTGGTGGAAAAGTGTGTGGTGGTGGTATTGGTGGAGAAGTGGATGATGGTAATGGTACGTGCTTGAGGTGGATGACTAGCCTATGTAAGTGGTGAAGATGTGGATGCCTTCATTATAAGGAATGGGTGTGGGTTTTTTTTTGGGGGGGGGGAGTGTCTAGTGAATAATTGTAATGGTTATCTTGGTGTCCATGTGAGGCGAGAGATTAATTTTTCGCGTTGTGTGTTGGGTGGAAGTAAACGATTGGAGTGTTGAAAGGTTGTTACGCCCGGCCAATCAGCTGTGTTACGTAATTACAAACCTTACCGACCTGAACTGTTGAATTTATGAGCGAGAGCACAATATTACACGAATTATTATTATTGTAATTATTATCATTGTTACTACTACTACTACTACTGCTATCACTACTACTACTACTAATATCACTACTACTACTACTACTGCTATCACTACTACTACTACTACTAATATCACTACTACTACTACTAATATCACTACTACTACTACTACTACTAATATCACTCACTACTACTGCTATCACTACTACTACTACTATCACTACTACTACTACTACTACTAATATCACTACTACTACTACTACTGCTATCACTACTACTACTACTACTGCTATCACTACTACTACTACTACTACTAATATCACTACTACTACTACTACTACTGCTATCACTACTACTACTACTAACTATCACTACTACTACTACTGCTATCACTACTACTACTACTACTGCTATCACTACTACTACTACTACTACTATATACTACTACTACTACTAATATCACTACTACTACTACTAATATCACTACTACTACTACTATTACTACTACTACCACTGCTACTTCTACACTACTTCTATTACTGTATACTACTACTGTATACTACTACTATCACTACTTCTATTGCTACTACTACCACTGCTACTTCTACACTACTTTTATTTATGTATACTACTACTTTTACGACTATATAGTACTACTACTACTTCTACTACTACTGTATACTACTACAACTACTACTATCTACTACTATTGCTATTACTACTTATGTTTATATCGTGAGTCTAGAATTCCCGAAACAAGGAAATTACAATATGAAGTTACAAATTATACAAAAATAGGGTTTGTAGATATGAAATAATATATATTGAGATTATATTATGTTAATAATGATTCGGTAAATTTTTACACTAGTACCGAAATTCCCTACACAATTGGTAGTATGGTATCTGTTCACCTTATTGGATTCTAAGAAACATTCTCACTATGAGCTTCCGTCGCAAATCACTACTTGCGGAGATACAAGATATTTTTAATAGGAAGGCATGTACATATGAGATATGAAAATTAAACTAACCTAATCCCATCTTTTGACTCACTAACCTAACCCCACGTTTTAACCTCCAAACTAAAACCAAATAGTCATTAAAAAGTGTCCGCGGCAAGGAAAGAACAGAGGCGATGCAGGTCACAAGAGGGAGAAGAGTGAGGCGGACATAAACACTTGTCTCTCGCCTCCCTATGAACGACATGTCATATATTCAAAAGTAATTATTTGCGACGGAAGCTCATAGAGAGAATGTTTCCTAGAATCCAATAAGGTAAATAGAAACCAAACTCCCAATTGTGTAGGCAAAGACTACTGTATAGTAGTCTTTGGTGTAGGGAATTTCGGTCCTAATGTAAAATAATACCAATGATTCTTGTGCATTTCTGACAGCAAATGACCCTGAGAATTAGTTTGGATATATAGAAGATATGAGAGAGAGAGAGAGAGAGAGAGAGAGTTTGTTTGTATCACAGACTAACAGAACAACAAACAACACCTATAACTAGCTCTTTATACCCTCCCTCACCCCCACCCTTCTCCAGCCCCTCCCTCTCCTCCCACCCTTACCCACCTCCCCACCATCCCTCACCCCACCCTCCGTCCATCCCCACCCTTCACCCCCACCCACCTCCATCCCCACACTGGACATTTAAACCCTTGCTCTTTAAACACTCGCTTCAGGGATACGTGTAAAGTTAAAAGCCTCTTTCCAACACTGCTTTTTATACATTTCCTTTCCCTTTTCATCCATTTGGCGCCTGTTTATAGTCTCGTCTCTCTTTACTCTTTCTTTCCTCTTTATCTCTCCTCTTTCTTTCTTTCCTCTTTCTTTCCTCTTTCTCCTTTCTCTCTTGCCTCTTTTTCTCTCCTTTCTCTATTTCCTCTGTTTTTCTCCTTTCTCTCTTGCCTCTCCTTTTCTCTCCTTTCTCTATTTCCTCTCTCCTCTCCTCTTCTCTCCTTTCTCTATTTCCTCTCTTTTTTCTCCTTTCTCTATTTTCTCTTTTCTCTCCTTTCTCTATTTCCTCTTTTTTCTCCTTTCTCTATTTCCTCTCTTTTTCTCCTTTCTCTATTTCCTCTCTCTCCTTTCTCTATTTCCTCTCTCTCCTTTCTCTATTTCCTCTTTTTCTCTCTTTCCTCTCTTTCCTCTCTTTTTCTCT